>CAJNDS010002140.1:391479-578979 GCA_905221605.1 Symbiodinium natans | reverse complement strand
TTTTTGGTGCATGTCATGCACCTGCTCTGCATCACTGTTTTCTTGACTTTTTTCGGTCTTCGAGCTTCGTCGCTTCACATGCTTGCTGAAGCCTTCAACTTTAGCCCTACCAGTGAAGGTTCGTGCGAAGATTGTTGTTTATTGCGGCCCCCTTCGGTCCCTTGAATAGGAACCCTCATACATCAGCAGGTACTTAGAGCAACTATTGGGGACCCTGACGAGCACTGATGCAGGCCGGACTCTGTAGGTTTCTGGAAATTGGGCTTCGATTAGCATGCGACTAACTGGAGAGGAAATTGATGAAAGGCCACGTGCACACACACACACATACACACACGCACACACCCACACACACGCACACGCACATGCAGCAAATCAAACGGCTCCCACCAACAAGAGATTCATCGTATTCTCTTCCCGTCACAGGTTTTCCTTCCCATCCTCATGGCCTCATGAAGTTCCAGCAGGCAGAGGGCCATCTCCCAGTTGCTGCTTTGCTCACAGGCACTGATCACGCTTCGGTAGCACATGGGCTGTGGGTCTGCCAAGTCCTGGGCCCATCAAGTCTCTGGGGTTTAGGGTTTAGGGTTTAGGGTTTAAGGTTTAGGGCCTTCCACATTCAGGCTGCAGGAGTGGAGATAGCAATTAGGTTGCAAGGAAGTGCTCCTAAGGGGATGCACGCTGCGAGACAGCGTGGTTCGATGTGTGTCATGCAGTCCTCCAACATACCAGCGAGCAAGCTGATCGAGACTTGCCAATGACCATGAGATTCGCACGCACGCAGCACGGAGCTGTAAGTGAAGTGGTCTTGCCTGGCAAAGGGTTGCAGGTGCTGCTTTCGATCAGGTGCGAACGCATGGTAATTTCACAAGCCTGCATGGGAATGGAATCTTCCCCGAACATGCACAGTCCAGCGGGCTTTTTGCCTCTCTAAAGCACAAACCTGCATCTCATTCTGGGATATAATCGCCACCCACAAAAAAGGCCCTTCACGCTGAAGGCGGCAGCGTCTGCAACGTTATATGGGGGTTTACGAAAATAGGGACCCCCAATAGAGTCCCCCAAATAGTAGGATTTCCCTTCAGATAGGACCCAATAAGGTACCCCTAAACTCGGAAACCCCAATATGGAAGCGAAAACCTTTTGACAGGCACGTACCGGCCTCAGGAGGGAAGCCTGAAGCCACTGCAGCAAAGAGAGGGCAGCCTGCCAATTGCCACTGCCCGCGCAGGCGCTGATTGAGGTGTTGAAGCTGATCAGATCCGGGACCACGTTGTCCTGCTGCATCCTTGTGTGCTGACCCAAGGCTGCTTGATGATTCTTGCTCGGCATGCCGACCTTTTTAGGGCACGTACTTTGCACGTGAAACTTACGATTGTGGTTTGGATAGCCATGAACAAACCTTGCCACCTCCCGAACAACTACAGCTGTACCAATAGTACAGCTGTGACGGCTGTGACGGCCGCGTCGACCACCGCAACCACTAGTGTCGTCAGCACACCACCGCGCCCCACTCCCCGCCACTACCCAAACCACTACGCTTACATTGCTGCAGCTACTAACTAGCAACCTTATTTCTCACTCTTTCTTCTGACTTCTCTGGTCAAGCTACATGTTCTCACCCCAAACTACATCCTAAACTCCTCCTTAAGCAAACACTCAAGCCTAGACTCCCTAAACCCTAAACATCCCTAAGCCCTAGATTGTCAAAACCCTGAACCCTGAACCCTAAACCCCGAGAAACTGAGCCCATGTCGTCGTCAGCAGCAGCAGGGAGAGCTCCCATAGCCCAGTTGAAACCAACGAAGCCATGGCCTGGGAGCCTAAAACCTGGGTTTAGGGTTTAGGGTTTAGGGTTGAGGGTTTAGGGTTTAGGGTGTAGGCGTTTAGGGTTCAGGGTTCAACCCGACGTGTGTGGTGTTGTGTCCACTTCAGGGTTTAGGGTTCACGGCTTAGGGCAGGCCGCGACTATTGCAGAAACTCGAAGCTTGGCACCGGAATAGACGTAAGCCCTAAGCCCGGAATTAGCCGGGCTTAGGCTCTATAGGACCTTAGGAACCAGCAGCGATACTCACCCCCTTCCCCCTATCCGCCCTATCGCAACGTTCGGCTTTCTGATGTAGGAGTTTTGATGTAGGCCTCAATATGTGTGCGACCGTTTATTTCGGAGGCGGAGGTGCCTTTGGGGTTTCTTTTTTTATGGCTCTAAGTCCCGGGCCCCGATGTGTAGTGTGGCAGTATTCCCTACAGTCGATTTGGAGCACCAAAAACGCGTAGACTTCATCAGCTACCCACTTGCATGGATATGAAGTAGGGTATATTTCTTGTACCCCCAAAAGGACACCCAAGATATACACTCACCAATATTAAAAAGGAACCTTATATACACTCACCAAAAACAGTAGTATAAACCCTGCTTCGTATGAGGTTACAAGCTGCGTCACCGCCAAAGCGCGCTGTGACGGTGAGCGTGGGTGATGCCAGAGACGTTGTGTTTCGGGCTCAGTAACCCTAAACTCTTATGTAGGGTTTTTCTGCGATCTTGGAAAGCAAAGACATCCTTGAGACCTTAGGTCCTCACACCCTAACTTAAACCCCAAGACCCTTACTTTAAACCCTGACCCCTCAAACCTCAACTAGAACCCGAACCCTGAAGCCTCCAAACCCTCAACTGGCCCCAAACCCGACATGCATAACATAGGGGCCGTAGTGATTAGAATGTTTTTTTTTTTTTTTGGAGAGGGGGGGGGGGGTATTATAGTATAATTACAAAGGCACCCTAAGGACCCTAAACCCTAGACCCTAAACCATAAACCCTAAACCCTAAGACTGCTAGTAATTATTCCGACCCCTAGAATTAATCTCTCCAGGCCACCGAGTTGAACGTGACGCTGTCAGGTTCCAGTCTTCGCTTCTCGACGCGGCCTCGGTTTAGGGTTTAGGGTTTAGGGTTTAGGGTTTAGGGTTTAGGGTTTAGGGTTTAGGGTTTAGGGTCTAGGGTATAGCGGTTTCAACATGTGGCGTAAGACGTATTTGAGACCCCAAAGAAGGGACTTGTACTCCTTCTGCCCTATATACAGCTTGTGTGTACCTATATGAGGCTTAGGATCTAGAGGACACCCAATACACATATATATATATATATACACGCGCACACACCAGTGTGCATATGGAACCCTATATACAGCCACCAAAAGCAATAATATGAAACCTGCTTAACGGTTTAACGTAGCTTTGCTGTTTGGGGTTTAGGGCCCAGGGGCTCATGGTGCCTATGGGACTTTACAGGGCTGATGGCTTATAGAGTTTACAGGATTTATGGGGTTTTACGTGCTCGAACATATGGGGCCCCTTCTGGGGTCTCTACTTCACAGTTTAGGGTACGGAAAAGGGCCCCTAAACGAGAAACCCCTCCCACGTACTGTGGTGCTTTAGGGTTTGTAGGCTTTAGGGTTTCAGTTGTTCAGGGTAGTTTGCAGAAGCTGCCGGTAAACATAGGTAACCTCTAGTAAACATGTCTGCCTCTTGCTGGAAGCTGTGAACCCTGTCATCACGTCGCAGCAAGCCTTGCCATGTGCACTGTGGCAAATATTCATGGCATGCCTAGGGGCTCAGCAGACCCAGGGCCGTCTGCCATTCACTTCCCCGGCTGCATGCACTAATGGCCGAGTTGAAGCTCACCACATCCTTAGTTGTCCAGTAACGTAGGGGAGCTAAAGGTTAACCTTTTGGATTCTATAGGGATTAGAATACCCCAAAAAGGTTAAAGGTGATCTACTCTACTACTAAGCATCAGGCAGCACATCATAGGCATGCCTCAGAGAACAGGAGACTCGACATATGGCAATGACATGACTCATGACCTCGAAAGTAGTGTCAACATCAAAGCGGGGACGGCTGTGTTCGCACCCAAAAACATGCAAACACCACATCGATTTGACCGCGGCTGTGTGTGAGACAAAAATCAGTGCGAGCATGGGAGTCTTGAATGGCAAGCGCAGACAAGCTGCATCATTGAGGAGAAAAGCAGCAATGACAGTTGCCACTTGCCTGCCTTCTCCAAAGCACTGATCGCTGAATTCATACCTAGCACAGCATCTCGCAAGAACCAGCCGCCACAGCCACACTGAAGATGACAACCCGGATCATTACGCAAACCAGCGAGCCCTGCAACGCTCGAACACGCCGTTAGGTCGCGGGGATGGGTGGGGCTTGGTCGAACCTGCGCACACAAGTGGGCTAAGAAGGTTCTGAAACATCTGCAAGCGAGTGGCAGATGACAGAAGGCACCACAGCCGTGTCTGTCATCATCCCCAAGATCTGCAAGGCCAAGCTCCAGCAGCCAACGCACGCTCCGAGTGCCGTAGAGAAGTGGTACCTGAATACGTGGGGAGACGCAGGTGCAAGAAGCCCTTGTCAAGCAACCCACATGTCATGAACGTAGAACACAGCCGCGCAACATTTAGCATCTGTAATGATGAAGAAGCAGTGGGAAATCACACCACTAGAAAACAGCACAAGATATCGTAAAGATATAAGAACTCTTTTAAATATATAAGAACGCTTTTGCAGCTTTGGCACTGGTTCAATTGCAAGCTGGCATTCTGCAGCACGTGGAGCAGGTGAAAGCTGGTCCAGTGTCGGCGTTCCCTGGCCAGCCCGCTCAGCACCTCAAAATGCCGGGCGCGCGGAAAGAGCGCTTCACAAATAGTTTTTTTTATAAACTGCCTGGGGATTTCGGAAGGTTTAATGAGGAAGAGTTTACATTTATTTAGGGGGGAGTAGATAAGAAGAAAGGCTGCAGGCTTAGGGACGGTCTCTCCCTTTCAAGACACGAGGCCACGGCAGAGGATTCCGAAGCTCGCTGGGCTTAATATTTCAATAGATGGGCTTTTAACCCAAAAGGGTTCGGAAATTCAAAGCTTGCTTTGCTTAAAATTTCACGAGCTTGGCCGTTAACCCAAGAGGCCGGGACTTCAAAATCCAGACCCCGGGCCAGGGGCCGGGACACTAAAGCGGATCCCGAAACAGTGCCCATTACAGGAGTGAGGCTGGCTCCTGGACCCCCCCTTTGCCGGATTGATCAAGACAATTCTTATATGGCTTTTAAACACAAAAGGGAATTGGTGGTTTCGGCTCAGTTGGGATTCCAGGTTTCGTCGTCTTGGAAAGAAGGCTTGCCTCTAAGATTCAGAGGCCCTGCCTCTAAGCCAAGAGGCGAGGACATCGACATCCAGGGGGCCAGGACATGAAAGCGGGTCCCACCCTAAACCCTAAACCCTTAACCCTAAACCCTGAACCCGAAACCCAAAACCCTGAACCCTGAACCCTAAACCCTAAACCCAACAGAGGAGGTTAGGCGGGCTCCTGGGCCACCCTGGCTCCTGGAACGCCCCTTTGCCGGATGGATGGAAACAACTTCTTAGATCGTTTTTCGAAAAAGGGAGTTCTTGATTTCGTGTCAGTTGGGATTGCGGGTTTTCGGGGTCTTGGAAAGAAGGCTTTCCTTTGAGATTCGGAGGCCCTGCCTTTAAGCCAGGGGCATCGGCTTCAAGTTGGCTTCCAAACAGAGGATTTCACTCTGGACCACCAAACAGTCACAGGGTCTGAAAAGCCCGGGCAACTTGACTGTATGGAGGGGTGGGGCCTATTCATGCGTGTCCAACATTACTGGATAAGGCAAGATTACACAATGCAAGGAAACATCGCATGATGACCGGGAATAGTAACACCCTAAACCCTAAACCCTAAACCCTAAACCCTAAACCCTGAACCCTAAACCCTAAACCCTAAACCCTAAACCCTAAACCCTGAACCCTGAACCCTAAACCCTAAACCCTAAACCCTAAACCCTAAACCCAACCCTAAACCCTAAACCCTAAACCCTAAACCCCAACCCTAAACCCTAAACCCTGCAGCTTGAGGGCCCTTGTGACTTCTTGGGGCCGCTTGGACCAAGCATTCATCGGCGCGCGAAGGACTTCCTGGAGCTCGGCCCGGTCTGGGGCATCGCCCAAGTCAAGCCTCAAGGATTAGGGTTATATATATATATATATATACACACATATGTATATACAGACATACATATACATACATATATATATATATATATGTATGTACATATGTATATATACATATACATATATATATACATATACATACATACATACATACATATATATATATATATATATATTCTATTTATTTATTTATCTCTCTCTCTCTCTCTCGCTTATAGGGTTGCAGGGTCCTGGGGCTTACAGGCAACTTGAAGGCTCATCGGACAGGTACTGCGCATATTGGGATACAAGTACACTCGAGTGAGACCAGCGTAGTTACTCACCCTACTTAAAGCCCCAGTTGAAGCTAACTACCCACGAATGGCCCACGAACACTTGTGGTTGTTCCGAAATCGAGCCTCTTCGGAGGGGAGAGGGCCGAAATTTAAGCTACCTCGCATGACTTTCATGCTTGCGTAGGAGGTCGTCTGGCGCAAACACATTGGGAAAGTTCTGGTACGCTCTTATGTTGAGTAGCTGCTGGTCCCACTGGCAAACTGGAACTGCAAGCTGCTATGCGCAGGCAGGCTGCAAGCAACGAAGCACACTCCCTGGTGAAGATGTCGACTCCGCAGGAGCCTGGCATGCAACTTGGATGGCCCAAGTGAAGTGATCCATCGGCGATCCATCCCGCGTTTCGGAGCTTGCGCAACTTTGGGGACCGAATGAACCCTCAAATTGGGGTCATACATACCTTGTACTACTATCGTTCCTACTAAGGTATATGAACCATAAACCCTTTTTGGGTTCATTTGAACCCCCCGGACACCCTGCCTTTAGATTGGGATCGGCGTGGTATCGGAGCTGCATGGCTGAGTGTGGCGAGAACGGCCGCACATGCCATGCTCAAGCACTCTGCTAGTTCTTTTCCGAACTTATTCATATGTGATTATACTCTTGGATTCTATTACGACATTACCATACAGTCATTTTTGGAATATTCTCGTGATTGAAGTGCCGTCTTGCCTTCACATGTGGGTTTCATCAAAAGCGGCGGCTGCAAATTTTATTGGAACCGAGCGCACTTCTCACCGTGCCAGGCTCAAACCCTAAATCCTAAACCCCAAACCCTAAACCCTAAACCCCCATAGCATGTAAGACCTAAGAAAATGTGCCCTACATGCCGTCACGTTGAGCCATGCGGGTGCGGTGCTGTTTTGCAGGTCCCTGTATGAGTATGTTTTGACACACTCACAATACGGACCCCTGAAAGGGATCCGGATGTAGAACAACCCCTCCATGGGTTATTCGCTTCTTGGGCACCATCTTTTTCTTTGATATATGGGGCTGAAGTACATCGGGGACGCCAAAAGAGCCCCTAGTTCAGAACAGCCCCATCTGTGACTTACTGTTGGTTCGTAGGGAATGGGGGAATGAGGTGCCCCGTATCATCCCTTAAAGGGTATATATATATACAAAAAACCCTAATATAACCCCTTAACGGGTATATCTAGGGCCCTACTAGAATCCCTTAAAGGATATACATAGGGCCCTCATTCCCTCATTCCCTGCTAACCAACAGTAAGGTGAGGAAGCCAGTCCTCCGAGAGATGGAAGACGCCAAGCTCCGCTTTGGGCGACGTCGTCGTCCGGGTGCCCAGGACAAGTCCCCTGGTACTTCTATAACCCAACTATCACTGTACTTATGACCCGCTTCTAAGATCTTAAAAGCCCTTTTTAAGTGCCCTAAAATGGTTCTACTTGGGTGATAAGTACAGCTTTACTTGGGTTCCTATAAGTACCATGAACCTCCAAGTGGAGCATGCCCGTGACTTGGGATGGCTCAGGGGCAGACTTGAGGTGTTTTGGGACTACTCGGAGGAGCGGGGGGCACTTAGTAAGTAGGGCTATACATACCTTAATTGCGGTTATAAGTAAGTCAAAGTATAGTTACCTTGCTTAGAACGCCACTTACCTAAGTCCCCTGATCCTTGAAGTAGCTTGAAAGGTGAAGCGGGAAGCTGTGAAACCAACCATCCTGGCAACATGCGTATCTCAAATGCAGGTTGTCTTTGAGAAAACATGTGCAGTAAGTGTCCAGCTGCTGATGGCTTGTGAGCTTTGGCATAGGAGCTTGTAAGACCTGCCCGCCAAAAAGCTTGATCTGAGAGAGCGGCGCCGGCAACCGCGGATTCTGCGGACTTGGCTGCCTCGCAGCTTCTGAGCTCGGTGGACACATGCAATTGCCCTGGTCGTTGAGCTAATAGGTGACAGCTGAGACAAACACAACTCAAAAATGCTTTAGAAGCATTGAATTTGACAATGTCCGGTATTGTGTTCTGATGCTACTGTGTCGCCGCTGCTTGACATCTGCCGACCTGAACTCAGACCCTGCTCGCACTACCCACAATCCGCCTAAACCGGGAAGAGTCGTGGTGGGAGGTTGTCCACTCTGTGCTATGTCGAGGTTGTCCTGTGGCCTCCTGTGCCAGCTGCAGCAAATCCATAACATTCTAGCTTTCCAGACTTTGTCTGAGACATGCTGCATGGCATACAGGTTGCGGCACACTTAAGTCGGTCGTCCTTGACGAAGGTTGCAGTCGGCACCCATTCGAACACCTGCGCAGGTATCAACCCCAAACCCTAAACCCTAAACCCTAAACCCTAAACCCTAAACCCTAAACCCTAAACCCTAAACCCTAAACCCTAAACCCTAAACCCTAACACGACGAATGCCTTTGCCACTGCAACTTGGCTTTGCAGCGGCAGGGCTCTAGGGGTGCAGGGCTCGGAAACTGGAAGGCCGAGCAGTAACGACAACCAGGGGCAACCTGAAACGGGCAGTGGGCCTATGCAATGGAGCCCCAAACGGGGTTGACACAGAAACCGCCAAGAGGAAACCACAAGAATACCAGAAACTGCACCATGAAACCATCAAGCGGCATGTAGGAACAGCGCAGATGTGGATCTGTCATGTGTGAGTAATCGAACATCCCCCTCCCCCGATTCCAGCAAGTGCCCTTCAATATCAAAAGAAGCCCTAAACCCTAAACCCTAAACCCTAAACCCTAAACCCTGAACCCTAAAGCCTAAACCCTAAACCCTAAACCCTAAACCCTAAACCCTACAGTTCCGTTCGGTGCATGCACAGTGCATGGGCAAGGCAGGAGCCAAGGATACTTGGTCAGTTTCCGCGGGCACCGGTGCCGACATGCTTTCTGCGTTTAGGGTTTAGGGTTTAGGGTTTAGGGTTTAGGGTTTAGGGTTTAGGGTTTAGGGTTTAGGGTTTAGGGTTTAGGGTTTAGGGTTTAGGGCTTCTTTTGATCTTTAAGGGCACTTGCTGCTCCCTCCCTGTAGCCTCCAAAGTGCTCTGAAGCTTGAGGCAGCCTTGGACCAGGGCGTCCTGCGGTGGCGTCGAAGTTTTCTAACTATCCGGGGGATGAGCTTGCAACATTCTTGTCCACCATGTAGGGTTTAGGGTTAGGGTTTAGGGTTTAGGGTTTAGGGTTTAGGGTTTAGGGTTTAGGGTTTAGGGTTTAGGGTTTAGGGTTTAGGTGTCTATGAAGCAGTTGAACCCTAAAGGAAGTTCATCGTGAATGTGCTCATGCTATGATTCATACGCCTACAAGAGCGAAGTGCTCAAGCCATATCCTTTGGGATGTTCCCGCTTCTACTAACAGTCCTTCATAGGGATTGTAATGGGGGGGGGTTACTATAATCCTATTAAGGGCTGTTAGTATCAGGGGGAGCGTCCCAACATATCCTGCTCTTGAGCTCCGCTTGTACCAGGCTCTGCGGGAGCGGATGGGGGGTCGAGATGCAAACTTGCGAAATGCCCCTACAGCCCCTAAACCCTAAACCCTAAACCCTCTGAAGCCTCAACTTCCATACACTCAGAAGAGTCCTGGAACTGGGGGTCCACACAAGCAATCTTGCCGGCCGCTCGTCCCTTGCCCCCGGTGGTGGGATGGGACTCTGGTAGCCCTAAACCCTAAACCCTAAACCCCAAACCCCAAACCCTGGGGCTTGGTCCCTGGATCCGAAAGTCCTGGACATGTTGGGCGTTCTAAATTTCTAGCACGTAGTGGCGCGCCAAGAGGAAAGTATGGGGTTAGTTCCGTCATGCTTTCGTTAAGGCGTTTGGGCTGAGTTCGTGTACTGGCAAATTCAAGTGTGTGAAGGTTTACAATTTCCACACAAAGGAAGTATACGACATTCCGATAAAATGAAGCCAGTCTTCCGCTGTCTCTGCATGGGGTGCTGCTCTCGTCGTACAGAGAACTGCCAAGGGGACTTTGTGTAACTAGCTCCCGAAAACTCAAGCCCCAAAGACATGGACCACTCAAGGTTTTAACATAGTCTGTTGGGCGGACCTTGGGTGTGTTAGCGCCAGCGCTTCCGTGTCTCTACCGTGTCCAGCTTTATCGTCTGGAGCTGTGCTCTACCATACTGCATTTAATGACTACGTAGCAAAAGCGTTCCAACCGCGTGCCCTGTCAAAGGGGCATGGGCTTAAGACTTGCATTTTTTGAGTGCCAGGCGCACTGCATGACGTTCCATGGTCGTTCGGTAGGGCGTCTGTAGCATGATACCAATATCAAGCCTACCCGACTTTGATGGGGTTTACAAGGAGCCTCATCCTGAAAACAACAGGTGCCTGGACGTGGACCAGTCGGCCACGGTTCTCCGTGTCGAGCTGGTCAGCGTTGACACTGCAAAGCACGGGATGAAGGGTTTTGCGGCTCCGGTGCAAGCAGCCATTCGAGTCTGATTGCAGCATTAGGTTTTAGGGTTTAGGGTTTAGGGTGTTTAGGGTTTAGGGTCTGAATCTGATTTGCCACGCAACGTCGCAATGAGCCCAGCAGGATCTTGCATTGGAAGGCCCCTAGCTAGTTGAAATGGCAAGCGGAACGCTGCCTCAGGGGGAATACCCCCAAAAATGAAATGGCAACAGCTTCTTCATCTTCGATGAACTGCAGCAGCCATGGCAGACAATCAGGGGATTAGGCATGCTGCTGATCGCCTCTTTTGAAGCGTGAATTGGCCTCAGTCAGGCCGACCGAGGAGAACGAAGTCTTGAAAGCTTTTGGTGATGTCAGTCGGACAACAGCTCGGACTCGGTTGGGAAACATGTTGCACCACATTCTCAGTACTCTGCCTAGCTACCGGGCTTGTGAAGAAGCTGCTTGCAAGGCCTTGGAAAGAAGAGGGAGCAGCCTTTTATCACGGCTGAAGGTGAAATCAACCTGTCAACCTGCACGTCGTACAGGGTTGCTTAAAAAGCTGTGCGCGTGCAGCGGAGGCCTCTGGGCCAGCACAAGGGCCGGCAGTTCCACACAATAAAGCCCCTAACGCCCGCAAGGCCATCCTCAAAACCCTATAAACCACATAAGCTCTACAAAGCTGATAATACAATCCCCACAAGGCCCATAAACCCTGCAAAACCCATAAACCCCACAACCCTGCAGGCCCCTTAAATCCAAAAAAAGTAGCAAGGAAAATCCTGGTCGCAACTAGTCCAGGTCTGTTGGAGATGCATCGCGCCTTGTGGGAAGAACGGAAGGGGTTCGGGGTTTAGGGGCTCAGGGGTTTGGGGGTTTAGGGGTTAGGGGTTCAGGGGTTCAGGGGTTCAGGGGTTTAGGGTTTAGGGCTTAGGGACCCTGCGAATGCCGAAGGAGTTCGGGTCGTGTGGCAAGGGGAGCGGAGTACAAAGTCACCCAACCAAGGCCATGCCTGCCCTTACACACACGCACGAAAGATATGTGCAAATATATATATATATATAGATAGATATACACATACATATACATATACAGAATACATACACATATATATGTGTGTGTAGATGTCTGTATGTATGGATATATATATGTGTGTATATATATATATATTCACATATATATATATATATATAGTTGCATATGTATTTCTGTTGTATAGTAAGTATATTCAAATGCATGACATACTGTCTATTCTGGTAGATATGTTTTTTGGTCCATATCACTCTGTCTGTATAGTACTATATTCCATTCTACTATATTATCTAAACCTTATGCTTTCATGTGATAAACACCCTCTCGTTGTCCCTGTTCCGAACGCAGCATACACAGCCACGCAGCCTGAATTTGTCCTCATCCTGCAGTGGCCCAACCGGTTCCAGGTGTTCTGCCAAGAAGCCACACAGTTCGCCTCAGACAGCCAGGCATGGCGATGGACGAACTTCAGAGCAAGCGGCCTGCTCTTACAGATTGAGGACAGGAACAGGCACATATTGCCAAACCACAGCACACTGCTTGCACAGGACGGGGCTCTACGAGTGCTGATGCAGGTGATGAAGATGATGACCGTGCCAGAATGACGATGGGCGACGATGTGCTAACGGTGGTGCTGCTGCTGATGCTAGGGGCGTTGAGTGAGGGGGAAGTCGACCACGAGCAGACACCTACACAAAGGATGTTCCAACCTGATGACCAGCACTCAACATATTCAACGTTTGCACGGCGACTGGGTAGGTAATGTCCATGACGAAACCTACTTTGACCGTCAGATAGGACGAAAGCTCCAAAACAATCCCAGTCGACCATTGCTTCAGTTCTGGAATGCAACGAAATAGAACTGAGGTCCTATCTTAGTCTTCCATGCTAACGCGTTCAATTCAACCGCTTGCTTGCAGAAAACTTCATTTCATCACGACAAGCAAAGGGCTCGCGCAAATATCAAAGCCGTGTGACCCACAAGTGAGTGGACCTTCAAGAACTCTTCGGCCACATACTTCCGCAGCTCGACGATGTCCTGAAACGTCCCTAAGCCCTGAACCCTAACCCGAAACCCTAAACCCTAAACCCTAAACCCTAAACCCTCACCCGACACCCTAAACCCTGAACTACTGAGTTTTGATGTCAGACGCAGGCAAGCACCGCCTGAAAGGATGCGCTGGGCCAGTCATACCGAGTATTTCATCATTGCAGGTGCTACTTGTTCTACACATACTGCCAAGAATGACGACAAAACTTTCCTACGACTGTGGCCACGACATTCACTACAACTGCTGTCGGGGCTCAGCATTTGCCTGTTCAGCGACTAGGTTCCACTTGAAGGGAAAACGCTTTGTTGTTTTTTGATGGTGTTTGCCTTATAAGGGAACATCGCCCTACCAAAGTGCAACGAGAATAGTACTGGGGAGTCCTAGGCAAGCACTGGATTATTTCAGTTCTGGTCCGTGAAGTCACATGCATTCCTGCGGAAGCAGCTGGCGACCACTATGAACCAACAACATAGGTGAAAGCGCAGTTTGTTCTTCGATTGCATCTTCTGCAACTGTTTAAACCACAGTGGGCAAGTAGGCTTCTGATTCTTGACCACACTGTTCTTGCAATAACCTTCCTTTTCTTAGAGAGGCTAAGCTAACTACGGGGAACATGGCTAACCTGTGGGCTTGGCAGGGAGTTTACCCGGCAAGATTACCAAAGGTTCAAGGTTAAGAACGGTCTCCTGCTCAGACCCTACTCAATAACAGCTTTCTATCGGGCGAATGGTCCTTGACGGTCGTCTTGTTCGAACCTCGTAGCGTCAGCATGGCAGACCTAAGAGCTCAGCATTGCAGGCCCTCCTGAACTATGCAACGTGTAGTACGTTTCGTACATGGTAGTACAGCATAACCGACCGTACCATCACACAACGAAATACAATGTTATATGTTAGTATAACAGAACATAGAGTGACATAACATAACATAACGTAACGCAGCATAGCGTAACATAACATAACACAACACGACACAACACAGCGTAACGTAGCGTAACATAACAGAACAGAACAGAGTACAACATATAACATACAAGAATGCAATTTAATGTAGCACTTCTATGTATACACATGTACAATAAACAATAATTAGCACGCTTAGGGTTACAGGGGTTTGGGGTGTAGAGGATTGGGGGCTCAGGGGTTTGGGGGGATAGGGGTTGCGGGTTTAGGGGTTAAGGGGTTCAGGGGTTTGGGGGTTCACGGGTTGAGGGGTTCAGGGGTTTGGGGTTTCGGGTCCACGGTGTTCCCGGCTTACTGAGGTTTAGGCTGATATGGTTGACGCAGTTTGCATCGACTTGCATTGCCAGCAGCAACACGACAGATCGCACAGAGCACCAAGAGGTGGCAGAAGCGAGACATTGACAGCATTCGCGCGCATGTACGTCGGTATGCATGCATAGACAACTGTCGCCGGACACTACTTAAGTCTGGAGACCTGTCTTTTCATAGAGGGGGCCCCTAGCAACGAGGTCGTCGGAACCTCATCCAACAAGGTTTGTGCATAACTACCTTGCTATTCTACTTTGACACCCCTTTCGACACTTTGTCCTGTGACCATTGGCAGCAATTGTAGCGACAAATCAAAGCGCGGCAAAGCCATTCTCTCTGACATACACAACCCTAACTCTGAAAAAGAAGGTCTGCCCGCGTGTACACTGTGTGCTTGGAAGGGCTCCATTGGGATGTTCCCCCTTACACAAACAGTCCTTAAAAGGGATCATAGTTGAAGGACTGTTGGCATTTTATGAGCAACATCGCAAGGGCTCTACCCTAAACCCCAAGCCCTTAGCCATAGCCAGGTAGCATAAAGTCCAAGAACAGGATGGCTTCGTCGTCTTCGAACAACATCTTTCCAATGTCTGCCGCAGCCATTACATCCTGGCGTCAGCAAGCAGGCTATCCCCCAAACTGTCATGGCCTCGTCAGTGCTGCGACGTCACTGAAGGTTAATTAGTGACTTGGGAAGTATAGGTTTCTCACCCTAAACCCTCAGCGGAAGAAGTGACTTCTGCGGGGTGTTCCCGTTCCTATTTTGGTATGAGAAAACAAGGTGTCGAGGCATCTGGATGGTTTGCGGAGGTGTCTTGCTTACCAACCTCCGACGACCCCCCCCACCCCCCTTCCCCCCCTTTCCCACCCTAAACCCTAAACCCTAAACCCCCCCCAAAAAAGAAGCCCCCGGACGGCTCAAAGCTCCATGATGCCACTCGGCCGCCAAGTCACAACCCCGATGCTGGCCAGCGCCTTTGCCGCCTTCTTGTGGCCCAGCAGATCCTGGAACTCCTGGCCGTTTTTTGGGGGTTTAGGGTTTAGGGTTTAGGGTTTAGGGTTTAGGGTTTAGGGTTTAGGGTTTAGGGTCTAGGGTTTAGGGTTTAGGGTTTAGGGTGGAAGTTCAGCGCTAGGGGTTTCGGAAACGCTGAGGCGGCGTATTCTAGCGCATGCCTGCTGGTCTTTGCAGATGTTTCTCACCAGCCACTTAACTGCCTTCGCAGAGGTGCAATTGACGAAAACGCGCTAGTCGTTCTCGTCGCTGTTCTTTGTTTTTTGGGGGGTGAGGGGGGGGGAGGGGGGGGTGGGGGGGGGGGGTTGGTTACGTTCAAGGACGAGGAAATCCGGAAATCATTGTGTGTCCTTTCTGCGGTTAGGGGATGACTCTGCGAATCTTTTGTTTAAGTCGGGGTTTCTTGGTTTCGGCTTACAGGGTTTGATGTTGAGAGAGTGGGGCTTGCACTGTAAGTTCGACAGTTTTTCCTCTTGCTCGGGGAATGCTCTGGGTGAAATGGTCCATGACTCACTCACTAATCCGTTCGCAAGAAGTTTCAGTTTCTGGGCTTGCGGTTTAGGGTTTACGGTTCAGGGCTTTTCGTCAAAAAAGATAGCCCTCAAAACTACGTGTAGCCTACACCGCAACCCACATGGGGGTTTACGAAAATAAGGGACCCCTAATATAGTCGCCCAAATATGATTGGCTTCCCTTATAATAAGGACCCCATAAGGTACCTCTAATTTCGGAAGCCCCCACATGTTGGGGACTGGGGTGGGGCCCTGTCAGGGTGCCTGCACTGCACCCGCAGCTGCAAAAACAACTCAACGACAACGCACCACCAAACACCAACCCTCAACCTCAACCCCTAAAAACACTCTCATGCCCATACCTTTTCTTACTGAACTTACTGAACCTCAAGAATGCTCCCAAAACCTTTCGCCCACAACACACTCAAGCCACAAAACCCTGTAAAATTGCGACAAATCCCGTCCCTGGTAAGTGAACCCGTTGGGAAACCCTAGACCCTAAAACCCTAAACCCTAAACCCTAAACCCTAAAAGCCTAAAGCCTAAACCCTAAACCCCTAAACCCTAAACCTAAACCCTAAACCCCTAAACCCCTAAACCCCTAAACCCCTAAACCCCTAAACCCCTAAACCCCTAAACCCCTAAACCCCTAAACCCCTAAACCCCTAAACCCCTAAACCCCTAAACCCCTAAACCCCTAAACCCCTAAACCCCTAAACCCCTAAACCCCTAAACCCCTAAACCCCTAAACCCCTAAACCCCTAAACCCCTAAACCCCTAAACCCCTAAACCCCTAAACCCTACACCCTCCTCCCGCGTGATGAGGCGCTCATCATCCTCGGAGCCATCCTTCTCCAGCATGCCCCAGAGAACCTCTTCGGGTTTAGGGTTTAGGGTTTGGGGTTTGGGGTTTGGGGTTTGGGGTTTAGGGTTTGGGGTTTCAGGGTTTCCGCGTTGTAAGGTTTAGGGTTTAGGGTTTGCAGAATTTTGGGGTTTTGGGGTTTAGGATTTTAGGGTTTTTGGGTTGTAGGGTGTGAGGGTTGTAATCAGGATTTAGGGCTTAGGGTTCCAGGGTTTTCGGGTTTAGGGTTTGGGGCTTTAGGGTGTTAGGGTATTAGGGTTTAGGGTTTGGGGTTTTAGGATTTTAGGGTTTTTGGGTTGTAGGGTGGGGTTTAGGGTTTGGGGTGGGGGGGGGGGGGGGGGGTAGGTTAGGGTTTCAGGGTTTCAGGGTTCAGGGTCAGGGTTTCAGGGTTCAGTTTCAGGGTTTCAGGGTTTCAGGGTTTCAGGGTTTTAGGGTTTTAGGGTTTTAGGGTTTTAGGGTTTTAGGGTTTTAGGGTTTTAGGGTTTTAGGGTTTTAGGGTTTTAGGGTTTTAGGGTTTTAGAGTTTTAGGGTGTTCGGGTTTAGGGGTTTTAGGGTTTAGGGGTTTATGCCTTAGTGTTTGGGGTTTTAGGTTTTTAGGGTTTTTTGGATGTGGAACACAAAGATACCCGATGCAATGTATCGTGAGACAAGACCTGCATCAATCATCTCGCTGTAACAACCCTAAACTCTAAACCCTAAACCCCTAAACCCCTAAGCCCCTAAACCCCTAAACCCCTACACCCCTAAACCCCTAAACCCCTACACCCCTAAACCCCTAAACCCCTAAGCCGGTAAACCCCTAAACCCCTAAAACCCTAAACCCCTAAACCCATCAACCCTCAACCCCTCAAACCCCTAAACCCCTAAACCCTAAACCCCTAAACCCTAAACCCTAAACCCCAAACCTCAAAGTTGAAAGGGTGGCGGACATGCCCAAGCTGGCCAGAACTGAGGAGGTGACGCTATCTCATCCTCTAAACTTGAGATGTTCCCTCTTATACTAAGAGTCCATAATAGGGATGATGATAAGGGGGTACTATATAATCCCTATTAAGGCCTGCTCGTATTCGCGGGAATCATTCCAACTCTAAACCAAACACCCTGGAATTGTTGGCGTGCTTTGTGTTCGCTTGGGAAGCTATACTTTGAGGGTAAGGTATCTGGTACTTTCCGAGAAACCGAAAGCAAGTGTGCGCGGCAAGAAGGCCTATATATACCCTTTAAGGGGGTTACACAGAGGGCACCTCATTCCCTCATTCCCTACTAACCCCCTAAACCCTAAACCCTAAACCCGAAACCCGAAACCAACAGTGAGACAAAGGGGCCTTTCGGGCCACCTCTGCATCAAGGTTCTCGCGCTCGATGAGCGTGACGGTCTTGACTGCTTCCACCAACACGCCCAGTAGCATGTTCATGACCTCGGAGCAACCCTGAGAAACCCTAGAAACCCTAAGAAACCCTAGAAACCCTAGAAACCCTAAAAAACCCTAGAAACCCTAGGAACCCTAAAAAACCCTAGAAAAAGCCCTAGAAGCCAACAACCCTAAACCCTACTGTAAGCCCTGCAGTTGTTTGAGTCTGTTTCGCCTCTACAGCGATTCTGAGGGTAGTTCCATGGCCCCTTAATATACCCCTTATATGCCCTATGCAAATAAAGGCCTATACATCCGAACCCTTTTAAAGGAGGTAAAGGACCATACTAAGGGCCCATGAAACTACCCTTAGAGCCTAAACCCTAAACCCTAAACCCTGAACCCTGAACCCTGAACCCTGAACCCTAAACCCTAAACCCTAAACCCTAAGCCCTTAACCCTAAACCCTAAGCCTTGTAGCTACACAGGCCCCCGCCGTGAAGGAGCCCAGCAGGATGAACAGCATCACCAAGACCTGGGGTTGCTGGTTTAGGGTTTAGGGTTTAGGTTTAGGGTTTAGGGTTTAGGGTTTAGGGTTTAGGGTTTAGGGTTTAGGGTTTAGGGTTTAGGGTTTAGGGTTTAGGGTTTAGGGTTTAGGGTTTAAAAGTCTAGGGGTTCAGGAACTTCAGCGAAGATACTGTCGCAGGGTTTAGGGTTTACGGTTTAGGGGTTCAGGGACTTCAACGAAGTTACTGTAGCAGGGTTTACGGTTTTAGGGTGTAAGGTGTAGGGTTCAGGGTTTAGGAAAGGAGAGCACGGAGCTCAAGTTTTCAGTTCCTTCACAGCAACCAAGGGACAGCAAGGCCGTCGCTCTCTGCCGCCACGGACCGAAAGAAGACCTCAGCGAAAAATGAACCGATGTCTTCGGGTAGCTACATGGTCTCTTGACAAAACCCAAGGGCGCATACATCCCCAAACCCTAAACCCTAAACCCTAAACCCTAAACCCTAAACCCTTTGAAGGAGGTAAGGGCCCATGTAACTACCCCTAAACGATGGAAGCCGAAGCCGAAGGTCCCTGTTTGGGTAGTATAGGGGCCTTAAATTGGGTTTTGAGGGGTTAGTATAGTATACTTAAATAGGGACCATGAAAGGACTACTATTAGTAGTTTTGCCGACCCCTTTCGTATCTTTATGGCACACCTCTCAAAGCCTGAATCGACAGTCGCACGCCCAGCTTCATCCGAAACTTCCGCAAAAGGTGTCACGCCAAGTCTTGCAGTATGTGTAGGAGTTGCTAGAAACTTCCGGTCCCCCGCTTATGACCCAAACATAGTGGGGTCCTCCCAAATGTTGGGAAACACCTGACCACTAGCCTTTATTTACAATATTATGTACTTTATCTTGATCACTACACTTGCTTTCAGAACGATGGTCCTATTTTGGCACCCTAATACGTATGATACATATATACATTTATACATAAATACATAATAAAAAAACATATTCTCAGAAGAGGGGGACCTCTAACATACCCCAATCACTCTAATCCTTGTTCTGGGCCTGGGAACCCCTGAACCCGCACCCCAAGTTTCGGACACCCAGATACAAACATGAAAACAATACACCGGAAAACCTAAGCCCCAAACAAACCCCTTGAACCCTAACCCCTAAACTCCCTAAACTCAAGGGACGAAAGGAGGGACCCTTGTAAGGGAGTTTTTTGGGGGTTTCTTGGGCGCTACTTAGGCATATAGGGACTACATAGGGGCTATATAGGGGAATAAGATTAAGGTTCCCTTCCAGGGGTCCCTCCTTCAACCCATTAATAAACCCTAAACCCTAAACCCTAAACCCCAAACCCCAAACCGTAAGCTTCGTCCTTAGGATTTCGTCCAAAGCGGTTGCGCCTCTTGGTCGGGCAGGATGCAGTGGAGGATCCTTGAAATCTAACAAGCTTGGTAGGATGATTTGGGGTTGAGGGGGTTTAGGATTTTTAAGGGTTTTTGGGGCATTTTGGGCTATTAGGTATTTAGGGTTTGTAGGGGTTTTAGGGTTTTTGAGGGTTTTGAGGGGGTTTAGGGCACATGGGTTTAGGGTTTAGGATTTGGGGTTTCAGGTCTTGCCGGTTGTTGAGGTGCTTGGGTTTTGGGCCCTGAGACCTCCGAAAACTCGAGCTGGGCTTTGCGGAAATCCTGCTCGAGCAGCATGCATGCACGTCTTGTAGACTTTGTCTTACTCGTCGCTTCTCCTTGATGCCTGAAATCACAGCACAAAAGAGATGTGCCCTGAAGAAGCCCACACCACCCTCCCATGCAAGCCGACTCGGAAGCAATGCCTATCCCGTACCGAATATCTGGAGATCAACGCAGGGGCTGAGAGGACGGGACAGCGGAACCTAAACCCTAAACCCTAAACCCTAAACCCTAAACCCTAAACCCTAAACCCTAAACCCTAAACCCTAAACCCTAAACCCTAAACCCTAAACCCTAAACCCTAAACCCTAAACCCTCATCCAAACTCAACTCTTCGTGGCAGGCGGCAGCGTGCCCATGGAGCTCCACAGTGAATCGAAGAAGACCGCTTCAAGAGCAGACCCGCGGCTAAACTCGATGAAGTTGATGCTAAAGATGACCTCTGTAGGAGCTGGTGCGAAGGCTCCCCCGGTATGCGCAGTTTTCCAATGGGTCAACCGAACTCCTCCCCCAAACTACGTCGGAAGGCGTTCAAGATGGTCTGGAGATGACCCTGGACTTGCACCTTTTTCTTTAAAAAGAAATCCCATATTTTGCGCCCTTTTTCCTTCACAAAGTCCGAGACTTCTGCGCCATGGCGCGGTGATGATCAGCAGAAGCAGCAGGGTGAAGAAGACCGACCGGCAGGCCACCGCCATGCCCTTGACCAGAATCATCAGCTCTGGCATGAGCTTCACGAGCCGCGCCTGACTTGGGACTTTCAACCCCCCAACGCACCACTTTCCCACGCCTAGACGCCTAGTTGTCTTACATGAGTATATATATATATATATGTTCTATACGATGTAAACATATAGTATATGTGTGTGTTGTATATGTTGAATATGTTATCTATGATAAATAATCATGTATATATATATATGTATGTCTCATAAACTATATATATATATGTATGTACATATATATATATGTGCACATATGGGTACATGCCTATCCCTCCCCTTACCTTTTCTGCAGTTCCTGCATCCTATGATTTATCTGCATTCCCTGACTTCTATCATGTGTACTCGATGTGACAATGATTGGGACAACCAAGCCCATGCCGACGTACCAACGTCCCAACCACTTCGGCGCATGATGGGACAACCAAACCCGTACCAACGTACCAACGTCCCCTTCATTTCGGCCCATGATTGGGACATGTACCAAGCCCATGATTGGGACAAAACCTCTGTACCAATCATGGGGCCAAATCATTGGTACATTGCTACATTGGTTCATGGATCCATTCCTGCATTGGCACTGCTAGTAAACCCTATGTACCAATCGTGGGCACAAATTATTGGTACGTTGGTACATCGGTACATTGGTTCATTGGTCCATTGGCTCATTGGTACATTGGTTTCATTGGTCCATTGCTCCGTTGGCACCGGTAGTAAACCCGAAACCCTTGCAGCCTAAGTCCGAAGCCCTCACTACCTTGGCTGTTTTTTAACTGGGTACGGTAGAAATACTAGAACACCAGCAGTGTTTATGAACAGGGTCGGTGTTTAGAAACGGGTGTTGTGTTTTTTTTATAGTATACATGATGAACATATGTTCGGAGCTGATGTGGAAAAATCATGTACTGTAAGCCCCGGGGACGCGAGAATACTGTGAGCAAATATGTTTTCACTATTTCCGGCTTAATTGCCGGTTCGGTGTTTAGGGTTGATTCAGGATCGGTTTTTGCTTCGAGGGACTAGATCGGAAGGGATTCTGGATAGTAAAAGTATGTAAACAGGGTAAATCTTCTGGGGGAAGCAGGGAAAACATTTATGTATATATATATATACACATACACATAAGATGTATACATGTCGTATATAGCGCATGCACATAGATTTCATATACAAGCTTTATAGCATATGTATATGTGTATATGTATCTCATTTAAGGCATTGAAACAACTCATATCGTGCATCCTGCCCAACTGCAGCAATGTTGCCAGGCGGGCCTTGGCGCAGAGCGTCAGCGGCCGTGCGCTTCGGATTGTTCGTTGTTCAGTTCAACACCCTGATTGATACGTCCACACAACTTAAGGAGACTTTGCCAGTGCTGCGACTACGACGAATTCTATCACTTCTGTATGCAACTGCCGCTCAGCAGCTGTTCGCAGTACGCGTAGCACACGCGCAACTCGAAGCGAGTTCGCAGTGTTGGCAGCAGTAGGACTTGTGATCAGCCGCAATGCGTGCAGAGCTGGCATTACCTCGACAGCACAGCGAAGAAATCCTGCACCGAGCTGGCACCACGAAAGCTTCACGAGCATGGTGTTTATTGTATAGGCGCTACCTACCACGAGACAATCCCAGCCCGTGCACAGGGAAAAGGCTCCAGCTGTTGATGCGGGAGAACATGGCCACGAGTGCTTAACGGCACCAGAAGCTGGCATGACAGCCGCAAACTCTTTTATAAAGGAGCTGGTGCTCGCACACTAACCACAGAATCTCAGCGGTGTAAGCCGGAACCCCGAAACTTAAGGCTTATGAGCCCCCAAAGATAAATCCTACCCTAAACCCTAAGCCCTCAACTTGGATCTGCATCACGCGGCCCAGGTCTCCAGGATCATCAGTATGCCCAGCAAGCTCTCGAAGCTGAACCACACGTCGCGGCAGGCGTATTGCAGACCACCATGTGCAAAACATCCTGGCGTCTTGAGGCCGCTTAGGGTTCACACAGTCGGGGCTTAACTTCCGGGCTCTTAGTAGGGCACTTGGGAATGAGGTACGGTGTATCCCCCCTACGTATGTGCCCTTTAAAGTATTCTTTAGGGTACCTCCTTCCCTCATTCCAAACTCGAAGCACTTTGCATTATTTTGCCCTTCTTGGGGGCCCTAGCAAGAATATGAGCTCCTGTACAAACCCTAGACCCTAAACCCTCAACCCTACATGTACACTATACTGTAAACTGCGTCCCAAGAGAGGGAGCATCTATTGGGGAACTGACCATGTACTTGCCCAGCGGACAAGTGGATGTAGGCTTGCAGACGCACACCAGCTTCAATAGGGCTGTTGCCATTTGATTCGCAGCTATCAAAAAGTCTAATATCATAATAAATTAAGCTAAACGACATGTTTTTCATGATATACTCATAGCTAAGTAACACCAGCGCTTCGTGGCAGGAGCCAAGCTTCGAATGACCAACTCGAACAAGAAGAAGCTGCAAAACAAGTTGTGCGAGACGACGAAGAGCGGAGATGAGTCAGAGTCAAAAACAATCGAGTTTGGGTTCAGCTCGACATCCAGCGCCATCTCAACCTCGAAAATCGCTTAGGCTTTGGGGGGCTGGGGAGGAGTTCAGGGTTTAGGGCTTAGGGTTAGGGTTTAGGGCTTAGGGTTTAGGGTTTAGGACTGTCTAAAGCCAGACGGGTCCCAGCACCCGATCTGAGCGCGGGGCAGCATTCAGAATCACCATGGCCAGCGTGATCCGCTCGAACCACGGGTTTCGCACGATGGCAGTGCAGCGGTTGTTTGCCCGACGCCTCTGCTGTTCGGACCTCACGCGCAAGCTTTGACCCCAAGAACCTTGCTGGTTCTTTGTAGGGAATTCAGGGAATGAGGTACCCTATAGCTATATCCCCGTAGTAGATATTCCCTCTAAGGCTTCTGTAGGGTACCTAATTCCCTCATTCCCCACTAAGAACTAGGGGTAGAAGCGGCTTTGGATGCATTGCAGAAGCTCCGGAGGAAGACGGCTTTAATTTGATGTCGCACGTGCGCCTACCTACGAGGCCTCCACGAAGACTAAAGCTCCCAAGTTGAGGAAGTCGAGGGAGGCCCCATGCAAGAAGCCAAAGGATTCTACCAAGGACTGGTCCTGTTAGACCTCTCACTCGTCATGAAACTAATCAAGAGCTAGCTCCAGCTTTACGCCACACTTGTGCTGGTCACCTTGACGGAGGTTGCCCTCACTGCATCTCCGCACTACTTAGGGTTTAGGGCTTAGGGTTTAGGGTTTAGGGGTTTAGGGTTTAAGACCATTCCGGCTAAAGTCTCGGGCTTGACCCCCTCCTTTTGGGGGGTTCCGGGGGCCTCGGGTACCCTAAACTAAACCCTAAAGCCTAACCCCTAAACCCTAAACCCCCCAAAAGGGGTTTCGGGGGCCTGGGCTCCAAGGATTCTAATACAAACTACAGACAGCCGGGGAGCGCCAACCCATTCACGGCGCTCTGCATCACCGCCGTCGTTGAGTACCTGTCTCGACGTCGCCCACCGCAGAAACACGCCAGCAACGCCAGAGTGAAGCACACTTTCGAGAGGGTTTAGGGTTGAGGGTTTATAACCCACTACATTAAGACACGCACACACACACACAATCTTGTAGCAAGGGAGGCTATGTCCTAGAGCTGTTGTGCTCATTCTCCCTTTGGTCTGGGACGTTTGCTCGAATTCGCCTTTGGTGACGCAGACCTGACCCATCACAACCGACACAGTTTATTGCTTTGTGCCCAAAATGGCCAAGCCCAAACCCTTCCACATTCCTAAATCCTTCCAAGCCCTCTAGAACCCTAAGCCCTAAACCCAAACCCTAGAACCCTATACCCAGAAACAGTCAGCAGGACGTGGTGGGGAGCGCCAGGGCCAAAATCAGGGTTGCAGCTTCAGGGTTTAGGGTTTAGGGTTTAGGGTTTAGGGTTTAGGGCTTAAGGTTTAGGGGAAGGTTCCAAGGCTGAAGGGGGAATGTTACCACGTGGACCTGGCCCTTCAACGCATGCTGAGAGTCCCGGTCAGAAGACCTTAAGATCCACAACTCAGGGCACTAAGGCCCCAGAGGCCTAGGGGTCCATGTACCTCAATAGGGAATATTTGGGCCCCAAAGTCCCTACATAGGAGGTACTTTAAGGCCCCCAGGTACTCCCTGTTTAAAATTTAGGTACATGGACCCTTTAGGGTAGCAGCTATCAGCCCCGAACTCCCAAGATCCGAAGTCCCCTGTCAGTCAAATAGCTCGGCGTGGAAGCTGGACAGCAACCCGCCCGCGCCATGTGCAAGCTCCCCTGCTTTGCGTGCCTCCGCCTGGCAAGTGGGCTGCGTGGTCACAGGGTTCAAGAGTTCATGGGGCTTAGGGTTTAGGGTTTAGGATTCCACCACGTTGTCTAGATGCCGTCGAGACAAAGGGTGGCCTTCTCATTGCGCGACAGCTTGACTGGCTTTTGCCCATCCTGGTCCTGTGCAGCAGCATGGCGCAAATGACTTGGGCGACTTGGGGTTTCCGAAAATAGGGTACCTTATTAGTCTAAGGGAGTTAGGGTTTAGGGTTTAGGGTTAGTGGTTTCCGAAAATAGGGGTACCTTATTGGGGCTACATTATTTTAAGGGGATCCTACTCTTTAGGATCTATATCGGCGGTCCCCTATTTTCGTAAACCCCCACTTGTCAACGCAAAGACAATGCAGCAACAGCAACGCCGCAACGCATTGGTCACCCCACCTGCCAACTCCACAACCCGCACCGACCCAACCCCACAAGCGCAACCCACCTTGCAGGCCGCAGAAGCTCTTTGCTATCAGAGCGATCTCACACACAGAAACAGGTCAGATGCCAACTTGCCTACCAACGTGCTCACATCCAAATGCCCTGGACAGCAAGAACCAAGCACTCATCATTGACATCACTGACAACACATGTACGTACGTTTTTGGCCTTGTGCAACTCAGATGTGACCTTCTGGGACCGGGTCAACCAAGATGTCCTCCCGCATGCCACAGCAGAATTGACATGAAGGCTGCACAGGTGGCTCCACAACACCCATCCCCTACAAAGTGTCCCGCGGCCAGCGATGCAATTCTTCTGTAGGAGGCCCTCATTCTGAATTCGTATCGGGCAGCCCGGTGCTTCACATAGAAATCAAGCCGGGCGTATGCCAAGAGGAACGAGCTGGTCCTGCGTTTGGCGGAGAGTGTGGGTAGATGCTGCTTTGCAGTTTGCGCTCTGCGGGCTCGCCGTTCAGCACGTTGCGGTACCTTTTGGCAGGCAAGGTCCGGCTTGGCTTGCGCAGTGCAAGCAAGTCATGCAAGAGTCCGAGGTGGGGGGGGGGGGGAGTCGGGAGGGGTATCTTTCCCAAAGTAAGGCCTCAAAACCTGCACACAGGCCCTTGCACCCCTGGATCCTCATGGTTCTGGGTTGATGCACAAATTGCTGTAGCCAGTAGAGTTCAGGATTTTCACTCTGACCCCCTTGGTCCATTGGTTCACGGTGGGTTTAGAGTTGAGGATTCAAGGTCTGGGGTAATGGTAGGTTTACGGTTTCCCCTCTCCTGGTTCGTGCTGGGTTTACGTTTCAGGGTTAAAGCGGTTAAGGTGTCGGGCTTACCTTTCTCCCCCCTGTGGTTCATTGGTGGGTTTAGGTTTAGGGCTTAGGCTTCAGGGTTTGGAGTACCTCAACCCTAAACCCTAAACCCTATAAACCCTAAACCCTAAACCCTAAACCATAAACCCTAAACCCTCTACTCAGAACCAGCCAATCAAAGCAAGCGGCAACAGCCACAAAGTTGCTCCGATCTTCCTGGCGGGATATATTCTGCAATCACCGAGCACGCATCGAGCACAGGATCCTTAGGGTTTAGGGTTTAGGGTTTAGGGCTTAGGGTTTAGGATTTAGGGTCTTAGGGTTTAGTGTTCTAGGTTTTAGGGTTTAGAGTTGAATTAGGGTTAAGGGCTCAGGGTTTGGAAAAACCACCGAACAGAGAACACACAGACTCGTCCAGACCTCATCGCTCTTGACATCCGCAAGCTCTGCCAGCTGACCAGGAAGTGGGGCTTCGGCCGCGAAGACCTTCGGGGCAACCCCACAGTCCTAGAGGCTCCCTTTTTGGGGTCCCTCTAGACCTCGGCACCCTTATAAGAACGGACCCCCTCCCAATAATTTAGGGAACCTCCTCTATAGACCCTGCAAACCTCTAAGCCCTGAAGTGCATCTTTGTAATTGCTCGCAATACACTCCAAACCTCTAGGCGCGTTTATACTCTCGAAGCCGCTCTGGTCTGATCCAGAAAATGTTCAAACCCTAAACCCTAAACTTGTTTATCGTCATGGGCCTGGTTTCGGACTCCAGTCGGAGCGGAAATCTTGACTGTCACCAGCTCCTGCTCGTTGAACGCACTTTCGAGTTTGTCTGGGGGTGCTTATCCCTCGTGCTTCTACAAGTTCCTTCGCCTAGCTCCCCGCATCAGCTTGTGAAATGTACTCAAGCAACCCTAAACCCTAAACCCTAAACCCTAAGCCCTAAGCCCTAAGCCCTAAGCCCTAAGCCCTAAACCCTAAACCTAAACCCTAAACCCTAAAGGCCCGCTCGCCACTCAGCACGTTTGTACTGAATTTCATCAGCTTCGCCAGCACCACTTGCTGGTTCTTAGTAGGGAATCAGGGAATGAGGTACCCTATATCCCCTGCATATATATATATATATACATACATACATATAAATAAATCTATATATATATATATACATATGTATATAGTATATATATATATAATATTATATAGTATACACATGTGTGTATATATGTATATATATATATATATGTATATATGTATATATATAATATGTATATATGTATATATATATATATATATATATGTATATATGTATATATATATAATGTCTAAGCGATTATGTACGGTACCTCATTCCCCATTCCCTACTATAGACAGGGGAGACCAAGGCGTCAAACGGCGTCCTCGTCGCTTTTCATGGAGGAGGGACGGCTCGGTGTTTCATCCTCGATCAGCTGGTGAGCTACAGCTGTTGGGAAAAGGCCTCCTAGCCAACACAAGAAAGTCTAAATCTGTCCACCCGGCTTCAATCTACCCAACGTCTAAGCTTAGAAACGCACACTGCCTGAGCTAGGAACTCGAAAAAAGTGGCCGCCGTTTTCATGTTGGGGTTCGGAGTGTAAAACTGCACGGTGCTCCACGAACTCTCATCAAAACATGTTGACCACCCTAAACCCTAAACCCTAAACCCTAAACCCTAAACCCTAAACCCTAAACCCTAAACCCCAATTAAACCCTAAGCCCTAAACCGCCATCCGGCCTCAGGCATGGTGATGCCTCCCGCAGTGAAGGACTTGCGAGCCGGAGCCGCATGTGGCGCCTGCACTGGGGATGAGAGTGGAGGGTTTCGGGTTCACGCCCTAAACCCTAAACCCTAAACCCTAATACCCTAAACCCTAAACCTTAAGCCCTAAACCCTGAACCCTAGACCTCAGGCTTTCACCTGGGAGTTTCAAGCTGACTGCGCGTTGTCTCTTTGAAGGTTCTTTCGCTAACCCCATACACACGATAAGCCCCTACAAGCTACTTCTACATATTCGCAGAATGAACCCTCAACCCCAAAACCTTAAACACCATGAGCCAACAACAAGATTACAACTTACGGGCTTGGGATTTCGGGGCACGAGAGGGACTGACCCAGTAGGCTTTACCAGTCGTGCAGGAGTGGGCCGCTCACAAAGGGTTCTCTAAGGCTTTAAGGTGAAGCGGTTTAGGGTTTAGGGTTTAAGAAAAAGTGGGACGCCACCCTGACCCGAAACTGTTGCGTTTTTTACCCGTGCACGTCTTCATCCGTCCTGGCATTCATGTTAATCCCGTCTGTTTACAACCTAACGTATTGTTGTTTAGAACGTTTCCTTTTGCGAGTTTTGGTGGCGCCCTGACTTCTGCTTGGCCATCGCGCGACTTCGCAGCCGCTTCTGTGCCAAGGTTGTGTAGTACAAGCTTAGTACTGCCAACGATATTTCCGCAAGCCGGCTGGCTTTTCATGTTTTGTAGTACAAGTTTAGTACCCCACTCGATATTTCCGTGCCGGCTGGATTTCGCTGTTTCGGAATTCATGTAAATTTTGGTCCGCGCACGCGGGCGTGCTCACATAGAATTTCGGTCACTACTAGACCAAGCCGACTCCTGTGCTTCGGGCTTTGAGAAGTTTTAGGGCTTATAGGGGGATTCAAAAACTTTCAGGGAAGTGTCCTCAAAGATGCTGAGCCCTAGCACCAAGCCTTCCGCCGCAAACGCGATGATGTCTCCACCCGTGCCTGGATGCTGTTTCCTTCGAATTTCATAGTACTAGCTTACGATATTGTTATAGGATTCTGTTACTATATTGTTCCTATATGATTATGCTACTAGATTGACTATATGATTATGGTACTAAACCCTAAACCCTAAACCCTAAACCCTAAACCCTAAACCCTAAACCCTAAACCCTAAACCCTAAACCCTAAACCCTAAACCCTCTTCCGGCTTTCTTTGGGATCCCCGACTGCAAGATGGGGCTGAGCAATGGGTCCTACGCACGCTGTATACAAACTTGCTGCCCACGAGGCTACCACCTTGGCACCGCTGTCACTTCTGAACGGCCTCAGGGTTTAGGGTTTAGGGTTTAGGGTTTCGGGTTTCGGGTTTAGGGGCGCGCGTCGCAGATGCTGGTGAAGCAACTTCCCAAACTACTTGGGCGGTGATGGTCAGGATGGTTTTGCTATTGCGACTCGGTTTTTTTTTTTCCACCCTTAGGCCCCAATTTGGTTATAATTGGGTTAGAAGTACAGTTCTAATTGGGCCCTACACCCTAAACCCGAAACCCTAAAACCCTAAACCCTAGACCTCCAAGTACCTTTCTGGCGATGACTCGGAAGGACTTCAGGGGGGGCCCCTTGGTGGCAAGAGAGACACGATGCGCTGCTGCGGCCTTCTGATCGCCCCTACCTTGTGGAGCAGCCAAACCTACTCTTTGCTTAAGCACCCCTCCAAAAAACACAAAAACATAATCCCTAGATTGCCCTGATAAGGAATATTTATCTATTATTTTTCTAGGGGGGGTTCTTAAGCAAATGGTAGAAACCTTCATCAGGAAACCTTCGGAAAGTTTGGGGTTAGGGCTTGGGGGGAGCTTTCTGGCCATGGAACGCCGGCGACTCGATCGTGGCATTGGATCCTGCCTTCCAGGCAGACCGAGAAACAAACTGGGTTTAGGGTTTAGGGTTTAGGGCTTAGGGTTTAGGGTTTAGGGTTTAGGGTTTGGGGTTTGGGGTTTGGGGTTTAGGGTTTAGGGTTTAGGGTTTAGGGTTACTCCGTAGGTGGCCGACTTGGGATTCTCAAAGCGGGAAGTAGTTTGGCATTGCCCTTCAGAAAGGTTTTGTCCGGCTCAGGTTCAGGGGGGCAAGGCTCTGTGGAAGGCTTGAGCCCCGATGTCAACCTGTGGCCCCTGAACCCTAAACGGGCCCACGAACCAAACCCATAAAACCCCAAATAGGAGGGCCTCAGCTCCACTGCCCGACGCAACCTCAAAGATTAACCCCCTTAGCCCAGGGTGTCCTTCAGCTTCTGCAGATGAAGGTCCAAGGAGCACCTGATGGATTTTCGAGGCTTGCAAAGGGCCCGGGTTTAGGGTTGAGGGTTTCGCAGCAGTGCATGCTCGATATTAAAGGGCATTGGGGAGGTGAGGGGAGGTGAGTCTAGGGCGTTGCCGCAGACATACTGTTACTCTCCTCTCCTGGCAAGAACCCAAAGCGCTATGAAAACACCACAGGCTTGCAACCCAGGCTTGCGACCCAAAAACCTTAAATCCTCAGCAACACCCCCCAACTACCTTTAAAATCACCGTCCTAGAGCCACTTAGCGTCGGTGGTGGTTTCTCCTAAAGCCCCAAAAACCCAAAAACCCTAAACCCTAAACCCTAAAACCCTAAAACCCTAAAACCCTAAAACCCTAAACCCTAAACCCCAAATTTCCGAAATTTCCGAAAGTTGTCAGGGGGCAGGAGCTCCCCGTGCTGGGCCACAATGGCTGCACGCAAGGAAAGCAATCCTTGCAACCTTGCATTGCAAATGGTGGGGCTTTTTGGGGTCTTGTTCTATGTTAAGGTCTGTTTTCGGGGTGCCTTGGTAAGGGTAAAAATATGAGAAGGTCCCCTAAATAGGAGCACCTCATGAAAAAACCTGCCCCCCCCCCCCCCCCCCCCCCACCCCCCGTACAGGGATATAGGGACACAGGATACCAGGACGCAGGGCTCAGTTACGTGGGGTTGGCGAGGAGGGCAGGGTTGCCAGGGTCAAGAGTTCGCTTGCACGGTTTAGGGCTGAAACTTTGGGTTTGTGAGAATGCTAACCTCGCTTTGTGTGTAATCCTGTGAGGTTGCGTGGCTTCTTACTAAGCTTGTTCGTCCCATACCAGTATAAATCTAAATAAACCCTAAACCCAGCAGCCCCCAACCCCCCGCAGGTTCCCCTTTCATGAAGCTTTAATTGCCGTTCATTGGCGTGTTACTACTTAGCCTAAACTATGGGGGAACGTTGGACGTGTACTGAAGGGGGTGGGAGAGGAGCAGGTCCAACACACTTTTCTGAAGGCCAGTTCCTTTTAGAGCATGTCTTGCGGCCGTTGCTTTGGGTTTGGGTGGCATTTGGGTTGAGGATCGGCCAGATGTGGGAGACGCCATGTGCGAGGAGGCCCATCCCCAACTATTTGTTGGCTCAGGCACAGCTCCTGGTCCTTGTCGTTTTCCCCATCCCTGCGCAACGAGTGCAGCACGACGTAAAAACGATCCAAGCTAGAGCCCCTACCAGGACGGGCTATTACACCCGAAAACCCCTTAAAAAGGCTCTTTATAGGGTTGACTATGGGGATTATAAGGCCTCATAGCCGCCAGCAGTCATGACACATGATGCGCTGAGCAAACTGCCATGCCTGGCTGGCGGAGGCGCAGCGACCACAGGCAAAGCCGTAGCCGGCACGCCTTGTCTGAGCTTGCGCGTGTCAACTGCTACGTGCGTAATCAAGCTCGGGAGCTTATGCTTTGTAAGAACCCGTTCCCTTCACTGGGGTTTAGGGTTTAGGGCAATGGCTTGCAACATCCTCCAGAAGTTTGGGAAGCGGGCTGGCCCAGCTGCTATGCTCAGGGACCACATCTTGGCTGAGCCGCAGTGCCTTGCAGGCTGTGGGCTTAGGGTTTAGGGTTTAGGGTTCAGGGTTTAGGGCTTAGGTTTTAGGGGCTGCACTTCCTCAACCTCTAAGCTTCTCGAAACAAACAAATCCCCCCATGCCTGGCAGGAATTCGGACGTCGTGGTGTGCACGCAACTAAACCCTAAATCAAAACCCCAAGCCCTCAACCCATGCCATGTCTACCTTTGCCTTTTGAAGTCTACTGCAAGATATGATTCCTCTGGATCTCCCAGATGGGAGTGATCCGCACGTGGCTTGCAGGGCTCCTTCAAACGCCCCTTCAGGGCTTATGAATCAGGATGTAAGGTAGTAGTACCCTTACGGCCTTTTTCAGGGCTCTATGAGGCTTTAGGGTTTGGGATGCCCGGTGGTATGCTTTCTTCCGTTTAACTCAAACCCGAAGCCCTACACCCTAAACCTTCAGAACTTAAGGATTATACTAGTTCATGGTTGGGATAGCATTAAGAGTCTAAATTTCCCTTCCCGATTTAGTGTAAGCACCCCAAAGATGCAAAATGTTACCCACTGTTTCAGGCGGGTTGCCGCTGCCAGCTCCTCACCAAGAGTCTGTGTCTGTCGCGCGTGGTCATCGGAGACATCCTGAACAGATGCCGGATTGAGAACATGTACTGAACCGCATCTATCTGACTGGTCTATCTATATGTACATATTACTACGCATTCTACAGCATCTAACCAAGTAGAGAATTATAATATGCATCCCAGATGTAGAATGTATCGAATCACAATATGTAGGGGGAAGGTGTACTTGAGCTGCAAATGAAATACTATATACAGTAGATCATGAATGAGAAAAGTAGTATGTTATTAAAGTATGCGGTATGAATATGTAGTATGTAATATCTAGTACAAAGCTACGCATTATGTAACATGCGGCATTGTACTTTTATATGATACTATGCATACACTGCAGATGCTACATACTGTGCACAATATTCATATATACATGCATCTATAACCGTATTTAATTATCTATATGACGTACTAAAAATGCATGCACAAAGATATGTAAAGTATGAATTATGGCATGATATCACATATAAAAACGAAAATCCGAGTATGATGGTATAAAAAATCAGAATACAACAAAACTGCATTATGATAGAACCTGAAATATATGAGGACATTGTCATATATACATATATATATATATATGTACACACATACATACAGTTTATGTTGTACAGTCTATACTATACACAACATAATCTAAATTCAGTAGTGTATCATGAACTGATGTGTATGACCTGTAAATCGCAATGTATTCAATAAATATAAATACATGCATATATGTATATATATATAGTAAACCGCATGATATATGCAAACCGTGATATGTAATATGCAGTATACAACATTATATAGTACCCCCCCTCCCCCCTCAAACAGTGTGTGAACACTAATGGGCTCCAACGTGCAGAACAAGCGGGGGCAGGTAGTTGTCTCAAACCGGCAGCGCCTTTGGACGTCTGTGGTCGGCGCTTCTGACGTCAGGGTTCGCCAAGTGAGACTGGACGTCTGGCTTCGCCAAATGCTGAACTGTCGTTGCTTTTGAGCGTCCGTGTTCGCCAAATTCGAAACTGTGGTCGCTTCTAGACTTCTGGGCTTTTGGCGTCTTTTGCGCGTGCTCTTGCCCCCTTGTCGTGCTCCTTCGTGTTCCATGGCTCTCTCACGGTTTGGGGTCTACAATGGCCTTGTGTACAAGGCGACAGCGGTGGCAGCTTATATATATATATATATATGTACTATTCTGTATTATATATCGAAGAAATTATTATTAATTATTCTTATTAGCTGTATTTATTGAAATAGTAATAATAATACTAATACTAATTATAATAATAATTATTATTCTAAATCTAGTTATTATGACTGTTATGATTATGATTATTTTATTACTATTACTATTACTATACTATATACATACATACATACATACATATATATATGTATTAGGAAAATCACAAGGTGACGTGTGCTGCATGGCGCAAAGATGGGCTGCCACCTTCGCAGGCGTCTGCGATGATGGCTCCTCAGCGCTGTGACCTGAATGCTCCTAAACCCTAAACCCTAAACCCTAAACCCTAAACCCTAAACCCTAAACCCTAAACCCTAAACCCTAAACCCTAAACCCTAAACCCTAAACCCTAAACCCTAAACCCTAAACCCTGAAATGTAAGGATCCTATGCTCCCTAAGCTGCCTGCGAGAGAACTTGGGGTGCCAGGATTCTGCGAGGGCTTGCTGTACTGGCTCGCAACAACACTTAAAAATTAGACACCTCACAAATTTCTGTCCCACTAGGATGGGGTTGAGGGTTGAGGGTTGAGGGTTGAGGGTTGAGGGTTGAGGGTTGAGGGTTGAGGGTTTATGAGGGTTTAGGAGGGTTTAGGAGGGTTTAGGAAGGTCTAGGGTTTAGGGTTTAGGGTTGAGGGTGTAGGGTTTAGGGTTTTGGAGATTTCCGAAATTAGGGTACCTTTTTGGGGGTCCTTTATGTAGGCGAATCCTACTATTCGGGGGTCTATACTGGGGGTCCCCTATTTTCGTAAATCCCCCTATAGTTCCGTTCAAGAGAAATGTAGGGGACCAAATTTCCCTGATCCCCTACGAAGAACTAGTGCGAGAGTTGATATTTCGTAACCCAGAATTTGCCAAAGCGCCGGGCGTTCCCTTGGCAGTCTCTTCCACGCTGTCGGAAGCCATAGCACAGCTATCAGACGTTTTGGCGAGTGTGCCTTCTCCTCTTCCTGTAGATGTGTGCGGTTTCTTGTAATTGGTGCCCTTGCCACCAGCATATTTATACTTTGTTGATTCCTCCTGGCTGAATTTGTGAGCCCAAGCTTGGTTGACAGAGTCAAACGCTGCACCTCTACGAAACCGAGACCCCACTACCGTAAAACGAAGCCTTGTTTGCTAAGGGCCACTACCCCGAAAAAATCTTTCCCGTCAGCATGCGTGTCAGGTGCATGGTTGCAAAGTCAGCTCATGCAGCTCCTCAGACCCTTCCAGCAACACATCAGTGGTTTAAGGTCTGCTTAGCTCGGCGACCTCTTGCAGTCCTCGAGCCCTCGCGTCAGCAGGACCTTCGACCGAAGCAGCGGTGTGGGTTTCTCTTTGTGACACCACGGTCCAAACAAGGTGCCCACAATCTAGATAACTGACAAGTGTGTCTTGGGGTGGGAGGGACAGACACACTGAGATACCCTAAACCCTAAACCCTAAACCCTAAACCCTGAACCCTGAACCCTAAACCCTAAACCCTAAACCATGCAGCGGGCACTGGCGCCTCGATCTTGGCACTTCGCTCCTGCGCAAGCTCAGGTCAGCATGAGGGAGATTTTCGCCAGGCGACAAAACCGCAAGACTATCTGGTGGTTTTCGAAATTAGGGGTACCTTACTGGGGTCCTCACTATAAGGGAATCCTCCTATTTAGGGGACTATTCTACGATCCCCTGTTTTCGTAAACCCCCATCTAGCAGCCAGCATAACAGAAGCCTGCCATCAAGCAAGATGGCCTCGTTGAACCACTGGACAGACAAGGCCAGGAAGAGGAAGATCGAGCCAGCAACGGAGTTCAAGATTGCTTCCTGCGCTCACAAGACGTTGCATCACACACATCGCCGCTTTTTCTTGGAACCAAGTAAACATATATGTCCACGAGCAGTCTAGGTTATTCGCAAAAACTCTTGCAAATGTGACGTCGGGCCAAAAACCTTGTGCGCTTGGGCTGCAGGGACGTAATTCAGCGTATGCTCCTGCCGCGAGTAGCGCAACATCGGTTTCACAGGGCATGCTCTTGCCCTAACCCTAAACCCTATTAGTAGGACTTGTTGGGATTTAAGCGCACTTCTGCCTCGTCATTTCGCGGGCCGGAAACGCTTCGGCCAACTGGGCCATGTGGAACCTTACCTGCAAGACCTGGGCCCTTTTGGCCCCGCTGCCTCGCTTTTCCCCCACCCTGATTGCTTCATTTTGATGCGAGGTCTCCCGAAGCATGGCCAGTTGAACTGTTGAACGGCACAGCCTTCATCGGCAAGCCGAGTTCTCGGCCCTGCGAGACGACGCTGCTGGAGAGTGACTTGCGCCGGCTTCATGTGGGAAAATAAGTGACCCCTCAATATAGACCTCCAAATAGTAGGATTCCCTTATAAGGACCCCAAGAAGGTACCCCCATTTTCGGATCCACCCATTTAGCCTTCACCAACTTGCTGCTTCACCTCAGGGGAAGTAAAAGTTTGCGTCTACGTCGATGCCTCGGATTTCGGGCTTGGGGTTGCCAAGGTTCGCATACGTCCAAGACCCTGGACCTCCTGGTCTTGCTCACGTGGCTTCTTCTTATTCTAGACCCGGGAGTAACCTAGGAATAAAAAGGGCAACCTTTTTGGTTTTCAGGGGATTATAAGGGAACCCCCAACCCCAAAAAAAAGGAAAAAAAAGGCCTTCTCCGGGTCCTAGTTATTGTTACTTTTCGTATTCGTGGGTTTCTTCTGTTTATCGCAATCCTCTTGGTCGGCTCAGGGAAGCCATGGGAAGTCTACCCCAGCCTGCTCACATGGACCTTTACTTGCCTGTTGGCCATTGCAAAAATCCAAGTATTTTCCTATCTCTCACTGCATTACTAGCGAACTACATGATCTTACACACACACACACACAAATTGGAGTGCACGGCACTAACTTGCCCTTCAGCCAGTCCGGTCCTTGAAGCGGACGCCTTCCTGCAGAGAGTGTTTTGGGATTGGTGCAGCGGTGGCCCTCCGGTGCATTCCACTGACACCCGAACCATGCTAGAGTTGAAGCTTTGTTCGAGCTGATGTGGCACAACAATCCAACTGGGTATTTCCCACAATAGGGGTAGGAACCCCCCTAACAGGGCTAGCCCAATTGAAGGAAATGTTGATGGGCCAACCCTAAACCCTAAACCCTATAATTACTAAACCCTAAGCCCTAAGCCCTAAGCCCTGAATCCCCGCCAACAAAACGCCCCCTAAGCATCCTACGCGCCTCCGCGTCGTCAGGCGCTTCGCGGGCTCCAACATGCCTCGCCACAGGCAACAGCGCCACCGGGTTTAGGGTTTAGGGTTTAGGGTTTAGGGTTTTGGGTTTAGGGGTTAGGGGTTAGGGGTTAGGGGTTAGGGGTTAGGGATTGAGCATCGCACACCGAAAACTCAGCATGCCTCACACACAGAGATCTGTTAACATGTGTACATACAGACTAGTCCGAACTTCTGATTACAGGCCCCTGAACGCATGTGCGATCGCGAGCTCTCAAATATAATTGCGGAGCAGTTCCTGTGGGGCCTAGGCTTTTGTAAACCTACTTTTACACGAGTTGGGATAAGTCTAGATAGGGGACTGGAATGAGGTGGAGCTTTTTGGCTAATTCTGTGATCAGAAAAAGTGTCGAGAAGATCCAGAAATCTCCTGTGTTGCCTGTGAACATATTGAGATTGTAGCAAGCAGATAAGTCTAAGTCTAGCAAGTGTGCTATGCCAAAAAGCACAGGCCCCTCCTCTTCTGTATGAACAATAACTGCAGAAATGTACAACTGCATACTTATATAACTCTACACACAAACATACGCGCATGCGTGCATGAACATTGGCAGATAGGCACCGGTAGTATCAGCTCTCACGAGACAGCGCACGCATATAAATATGCCATACTATGCATGCGCTTCAAAAGTACTTGACGTTGCATTGCCGTTCCGCTCGACACATGCACGAACAAGCTTTCTTCATTTTCAAGCAAGTACAGAAGCAGAGACTCCGACAGACCCACAAGTCACTCCCTACAGCCAATGCCATTCCTCTGAAGCCCTAGTCAGTATACCCTTGCCTGCTGACATCAGGGCTCAAAGTCTCTCAGACAGTTTGGTGAGGGTGGGAGGGAGACCCTAAACTTGGATGAAACCGTACCTCAGTGAGATGCCCGGCTGAAGTATGCCAGACCTGCCGGTGGTAAGAGAAACGAAGATGATGTGGAGACCACTTAACTTACATCTGGTCAGCAGGACATGTAGGAATGGTAGCAATTCAATAGCACTCGTATGATTACCCCATGCCCTTCATTCCCTATGAATGCAACAATATTGCAACAATAAGAAGAACCCGATAATCCTTTGGAGACCTCCCAGCTCATGCTGGTGGTATGATGCTATACTTCAGGATCGGAAGGCTTAAGGTTTAGGGTTTAGGGTTTTAAGGTTATAGGGTTTCGGGGTTCTCCCCTTCCATTCATGGTAATCCCCCCTCCCCAACCCCGACCCACGCAATACTCAGGGTCCCTCACTCACTCTGGGGCTATTGTAAACTGCAAACATTTGGCTACTTCCCAAAACAGGGGCACTCCTTCTGTAGCTTTCCACCTCCAAGACCATTTTACCAAACCGCAATCCGACAGCCTGGCGCCAGCTCGCGGAGGTCCTGCGGCTCGAAGGGGGTTTAGGGTTTAGGGTTTAGGGTTTAGGGTTTAGGGTTTAGGGTTCAGGGCCCTGCCTAAATACTGCAGTCTAGGTGAAGGTATGGGTCACGCTCTAAGTCCCCCTGTAAATGGTATCCACAAGAGTTTCTCTCTATCTCTCGCATCATCTTCTTGAGGGAGGGCTTTAAAGATCCCCCACGCGTGCGCGGTGCATGCCCGTGCCCAGTATATCTCTCTCTCTCTCTCTTCCTCTCTCTTCCTGTCGCAGTCTCTGTGAAGAGGGAGTGAATTTGGGATTGAGTCCGCAAGTTGTTACCACTTGCGGACTGGGCTAGTCTACATAGAGTTCGCTGCCAAGCCGTGAATGTTTTACGATTTAGAATGGTGGGCGGCGGTTGAGTCCAGAACAGTCAAAGGTCTGAAGCTTGAAATTGGGAAGACCACCCGAGTCTACGCCTATGCCCCCAAGTACACATCATTAAGGCCAAAGGTCTGGTCTCTCAACTCGTCAGTTGTGAAAGCCCAAGTTCCACTTGCAATTGCCGGTTTCCATCTAGGACGATACAATGGATGTTCTTTGACGCATGGCAGTTCAGTGCTGATCAACGTAATTGTCTACCGTGGTGGGCAAAAGCAAATGGCCTGGCCTGCTTCATGGTCAGCTTGGCTCTCATGGATATCCTGTTGGTGATGGTATACCTGACCAAGGGTCCTGGCACATGGAAACTCAAGGAGAGAGGTTAGCTGCTAGAACAACGCTCCACACGCATGGGTCTCTCATGTTCCTGCCTCTTCGTTTACTACAAGAATCGGAATAATCACGAATGATATATTCCCTTATGGTCCCTTGGTAATGTTACTATAATACCCCCCCCCAAAAAAAAAAAACCGTGTTCCAATTATCCAGGCCCCTGTATTACTTAAGTAACCAATTAATGGGGCAAGGCAACGAAAGCCAGCTGTGTGAGCGCAGGGAGCCATGCAAGCAGACGAGCAAGGTACAGGCAGGAATTTTGGGCACAATTCTTGGGATGTTCCCCCTTATACTAACAGTCCCAAAAGTCCTTAATAGGGATTATAGTACCCCTATTAGAATCCCTCTTAAGGACTGTTAGTATAAGATAAACATCCCAAAATTAGAATGACAGCAGGAGCCGGCTTCAAGACAAGGAAGAAGGTGTCAACAAAACGAGTCTCGACGCAGGGGGCCTCATTTGCAAACACAATGATCGGAGGAAGGTGTTGGGGAAAACCATCATGTCATCGGCAGCCGTATCGGATATAAAGCGAGGGGCAAGGGCGGGGAATTGACAGCGTTTCAAGGGCGAATCGTCTGTGGTGGTCGAAGAGGTGTGGCCCCTTGATGTCGATGGAAAACCTGAGTGTCCAATTTTTTCGCTACACGGACAAGCTCTGCTTCCTCTCTCAAGTTACTCAATAGCTCTGCACGCGACCTTTGACTCACTGGCGGGTGGGGCCTGGCCTGGTGGCTCCTTGTGCTGTTAAGTTGTGCATGCAGCGAGTGGTGAGTTAAATTTCCTGGTGAGCAGAAACAACAATGTACTGTCGCCTGGGGTGTGCAGGGGCGGGGCAGAGGCAGAGGGCGAGGTGTGGAGGGAAAAAGTGAAAGGGAAATGGAAGGGAGGGGGGGAGGGGGAAGGGGACGGGGAAGGGGAAGCAGAAGGGAAAGGGAGAGTAGTCCGAAACCAGCCAGAAGCAATGCCCGCATGACGCTGTGGGAACCCGTATTTCCGTTCAGAAGCCCCCCAGAAAATAATGCATGGCTCGCCACCGAAGAACTTAATTAACTGACCTCTAGCTTTGAAAAGCTTTGCTCTTTGCTACTCGCAACATTGTTCTCGAAAGCCCCGTGGGGCTGAGAGTGACTTGGCCATATATATATATATATATATATATATATATGGGGACCCCTTTTATACCCCGTATGTACCCTGTAGAACCCAAGGGCCCATACTTCAGAACTCTTTAAAAAGGTCAGGGGCCATACTCAGGGACCATGAGAAGTACCCGTAGAGAAATGCAAGGATGACGAACCAACTCTTCGGGCTCCTGTTTGGCAGGAGAGCGTGCGCGCTGCTTCCCGCCACGCAGGTTGCAGCCACAAGCCGTGCCAGCTGCATGGATGATGTTTTTGCGCTGCAGATCCTGACATCAAACATGTTGCCCCAAAGCTTCAGCAATGGTGCTGTATGTATGGAGTTGCACACACACACACACACACCCGCGCACACACACACACACACCCACGCACGCACGCACAGCAAGAAAACAAAACAGCATCACACCACATTGTCACACCAGGTTGTGGGCTTCAACATCCCTGTAGCAGACTGCAAACAGTCTCCCAGTAAGTAGAACTAGACTTTGCCAACAGGCCGGAAGCCCTATATATATATGTACATACAATACCAACTAACAACTTAGGCCACGCGCCTCTTTGCTTGTGAAATTCTGCAACTAACCTCGACATGGTTCATTTACTTGCTTCACATTCTTCAGGGGGTGAGCCATACACTTGTCAGCATGGAACTTACAGAGAGCTGGAAGAGCAGCAAGAAGCGAAACATGTTGCAGAGGAACTTGGTCCGATTGCCCCCAGTTCTGGCGGCTAATTTCCAGAAGTACTCAAGGCCTCGCAGCCAAGAATCCTCCTCGAGCCATTTGCCACGTCTTCTCGTTAAGCTGCGAAGCAACAAACTGCATGCAGAACTCTGAATCTTGGGATGCAGGGAACTGGCATCGGTTCCAATGGTAGTGATGTCTCCCATACCCAGGTACTTGCGAGTGCGTAGTGCAGGGTGTGTGCGAAGGGAGAGAAAGAGAGTTGCACCTCCGATTCAGGTATGCCAGCGCTGGCGCATGCACACACAAACAAAGACAGACCGACATTGCAGACAGACATCCAAAACATCGCAAAATTCAAGTAAACACAGATCAGGCATATGCCGCACATGCATATGTTCACGTACGTCTCATATGCGCGTGGCACGCGCATAAGGAAAGTCGTGCGAAGAAGCAGAAGAAGCAGCTGCAGTGGCCTTCAGCGCTCGCCGCGAGACATACCGAGGCCGGCACCTAGTCTAGGATGACCCACGGGAATCTGAGGCTCACCGCTGGAATAGTTTGTGTTGGGTTCCGGGTTTAGAGGGATGTTGACTTTCATCTGGCCCCCTCAGATTCCCACGAAATGTTCAGTAGCGGACATGAGGTTCTTGAGCCGAATGCACACGGGGGGGTTTAGGGTTTAGGGCTCAGGGTTTAGGGCTCAGGGCTCAGGGATAAGGGCCCAGGAGATCTCTCGGGGTCTCAGCTGCTCAGCAACGACGGTCGGCTGCAGAGTTGGCAGGTGAAGCCCTCCGTGCGCTGCCTTTAAGACTTTAAGAGAGAGGAAATACCATTCCTTCACATAAACCCGAAACCTATGAATCTAATTGAACGAATGGATAACATACATATATATATACACATATATATATATATATATGTTTCCTGATATACACATACGTGTACACAGAATATACACACAGACGTGTGCGCGTACACACACATGCATATGTACATGTAGATGAATATGCATATGTATATGTATAGGTATAGGTATGGTATGGGTGTAGGTGTAGGTATAGGTATAGGAAAAGGTATGAGGAAAGGTATAGGTTTAGGTATAGGTATCGGTATAGGTACTATAAAAAATATAAGAGACGGACAAAATTACTTGCAACGGTGCGAGGTCGCAGGATACCACATTATCGCTTTACGTGGCGCCCATATCGCTTTACATACTATGGGACTGCAGGACCCCATCAAGCAAAACAGGTTGATATGTGCAAAATAAGGTTATCGCTTTAGGTGGGGCCCATGTCGCTTTCCCATGGTTTACGGATGTTCGCAACAACTCGTGTCCACCGTAGTACCGGCTTCAAGAACCATAATTCTGGCAGGCGCTCATCTCTAGCATGTACATGCGCGTATATACATACATACATATTTCCTAAATATATTATGTCTGCATAACCCTAAAAAGAAGCTCAAAGTCAGCGTCTGATCCTGCTTTCTGTAGTTGAGATTTTGGCATTTTGACATCTCGACGCTGCCACTGTCCGCCCATCAACATCCATCAGAAAGCAACTTGTTTGCGCAGCCTTTGCAATAGCTCTGTTGTCTCTCGAGCTAGTCGGAATGTGGGACAAGCAGCAGCATGTACAAAGGTCGCTGGTGCAGGACAAGACGCGAACATACAAACAGCTCCATCTCAATGTTCAGCGTAGTGATCCCTTTGTGGACTATTTCCCAACTTCGCCATACCTCTAAACCCTAAATCCTAAACCCGAAACCCTAAACCCTAAGCCATACATTGTCCCGCAGCGGCTTCTGCCGGCACCCCTGCCACGCGAAACCGCAGTTGCAATATCCACCATAACCATCGCAAAACGCACTTGAGGTATTTTGAGCTTCCCCTTCTGGGCTCAAGAGGATCTTATTTAGAAATGTGTGGAAGAGGAGTTCCAAAAGGGTCATCCACCGGTGGCCCCAAGCTCGGTGGCCCCAAGCTCTTCAAAGTTCCATCTTACATGTCAGAGGCTTGGCCTGCGCAGCAGACATGTTCAACTCCCCTCCCTACTTGAGAAGGGTGAGATTTCGACAAGGGGGTTTACGATAAAGGGGATCCTACTTTTTAAAGGGTATATAATATAAGGCCCAAATTCCCCCATTCCCTGCTAGCCAACAGTAAGAAGAGGGCTCCCAGCATGCACAGTTCAAGCCTAATTATGCGCTTTCGACATCTGAGGGAGAAAAGGTGCGGAAGTGAGACATGTCCAACAGAGCAACCCGCGCTGCTCTGCGAAGCCAGCTCAGAGGGGGCCGACGCCGACCTGGCGACATGGACAGCAGCTGGCCGTTGCACATGGATGGTCCCCTTTTTTTCAAGGAAGTGTGCAAGGGTGTGTACTGTAATGGGAACCCCCCAAAAAGGTACCATCGTGTGTCATGCACGTCATGGATGACTGGTGGCTACGGTGACTCTTCATTGCCCTGACAGTAGCTATGCTAATTCTCCAAGAACAAAGCACTTCAAGGCAACCCAAAAAACAAGGCCATATTGCACCATGGCAGAGGTAGGATTCTTTGTTTACTGGCAAGGGCCGTGCAGACTGTGTTTGGAAGGCTTTGCCTACCGTTCTGAGCTGTACAGAATCACAGAGAATCCGACATCGGAAGCCTCATGTTAACTTAGATGAGCCACGCGAAAAAAAACCTGGTGCAACTACATCTGTAGTCCGCTAGCCAGGAGCTTCTTCGACGCGGGATTGAAGATGAAGGCCACTTTGATTATCATTTTAACCAAACTCTCGTGAGTTTTGTAAGCTGAGGGGTGATGGGGCCTGACGTTGCCAAGACTGCTCCTGAAGATGTACTGGGCACGTGGCGAAACAGGCACGCTGTCTCTACATGGTGCAGAGTCCACTACAAAGATGGGCTTCCCAGCATGGGCAACGCAGTTACTGCTCATGTAAACCTAGCTGGGAAGCACATCTTGCACGAACGAGTCATCGGGTTCCTTGAGCGGGACTGAATAAAGATCTCGAATTGTGCAACCGCCAGCTCTTCTGACTGAAGACTTCGTTTTGGCTCTGCTTGGCAGATGCCAACGATGGACTGCTGAAAACAAAGATGCGCGCCACCGTGCAGAATGGTCTCATAAAACTGATATCTTGTTAAAAAAAAAGGAAAAGGACCGTAACACTTTCAGTCTGACCCATGCCCCGACCGTCGGCAAGGGCTTCACCGAAAGCTGGGGCAGACCACTGCCGCAACTCTCCACGCGTCTTCCAGGCACGAAGGCAAGCTGCTGGAATCCTCAGGGTTTAGGGTTTAGGGTTTAGGGTTTAGGGCTTAGGGCTTAGGGTTTAGGGTTTAGGATGAGGGCTCATGGGATCCAATCCAACGTGGTCCATTGAGACCCGAGGCCAGCCAAAACCCCGAGCATGCCCAACTAAGGGCTCTTTGGGTGCAACTCTGGGATCTATATCTTGTAAGATATTGGTAAGATAGGGGATAGGATTTAGGGGGACCCTTGGGGATATAGACCCTCTGAAGAAGGTCCCTGTTTAAGAGAGCCAGAAGAGGGTTACGAAGGCTTCCCCTTTCAGGGCCCCCCTGATCCTACCTAGGATAAGATGCCTATGAGACGTGTTCTTTGTCTGCTAGATGCAGCTGGAGCGCGAACAACGAACGGGATGATACCCGCCCGCTTCAAATTCCTTTCTCCGGCATGGTGGTCTTACGAAAGCGCATCTTCCGGTGACCTGAGTTGCAGACGAGGCCAGAGCGCCAGCAAGGACAGGAGCACGACAAGTAGGGACTTTTAATAATGGCTCTGGCAGCAAAAGATCAGTAGCAGTGGTAGCAGCAGATGATGCAGCAGCAGTGGCAGTAGCAATGGCAGCGGCAGCGACCGTAGTAGCAGCGATGAGCATCCAGCAGCATCTTCTCTTGGACTGAAGAAGACTGCATGGCTAAGACGCAGTGCTTCACTCTCGGCCAAGTTACTCATCATCTGTTGGTGACAAACCATTCCTCTCACAAGCCATAGATTCCACAAGTGACTCTGGCAAGCCCGATCGTCTTTTCGGTAATGCAGGAGTAGGATTCTGGGGGATTTTTGAGCCAGGATCTAGCTTAGGATGCTCCCCCTTATAAGAACAGTCCTGAATTGCAATCATATTCGGGGGTACGGTAATCCCTATTCAACAGGACTGTTAGGAGCCCCTAAACACAAAACCGTTCTCTTTGTTTTGGAGCCTCGGCGTGGCATAGTGGGAGGTGGAGGGCGGTTCCAGATGATCTGCAAGGAAGTTGCAGAGTTCGCCTGATTTGCAACATGAAGAACTGGGGGTTTCCAAAAATAGGGGTGCCCTTTTTGGGGATGTTCCTATAATGAGGACTATACTCTTTTGGGGGTATTACGAAGGGTACCAGTATGTGGGGAAATACCCAACACTGTGCCAAGCATCTTTCAATTGAGTGATTCCACAGAAGCCAACATTTCAGCAACCCATACCAATGTTTCTATAAGGGCAGTGAGTGAGGAGTGAGTTGGCTCAGGGTTTCGGATACCTCTGACAAGCATCACCCTTGACCACAGACCCCCCCCCCCAAAAAAAAAAAAAAAAACTAAACCCTAAACCCTAAACCCTAAACCCTAAACCCATCATGCATCTCAGAGTGTGTAGATTGTGCAGATACCTTACACAGCCCTAATTCTGTACAACACTCCCCCCGCGGAACCCCTAAACCCTAAACCCTAAACCCTAAACACAACTTTAAACCCTAAACCCTAAACCCTAAACCCTAAACCCATCATGCACAACGCAAACGAGTTTTAGAATGATAAGAATAGGTTTAATTCCGCGGCATAAGCCGTAAAAAAGGTACGCGCTCGGGCACCCAAATATTTCGATAGAGGTCGGGCTTAGGATTGAGGGTTGAGGGCTTAGCGCTGGGCTGAAACAGTAAATCAAAACTCCCCAAACCCTAAACCCTAAACCTCTATAGAGGAGGTCCCAGCACTTCATTCGTCGACGCCGGAACCGTCTCTTAAAATAGTGTCACATGGTCCCTTAGTATGGGCTCTTAATCGGAGACCCCTGGTATGCCGCTTATTGTCCCTATGCAACCCAAGGGCCCATAATTCAAAACCCTTTCAGGGAGGTAAGGGACTATATTAAGCGCCCATGTAACTACCCTTAGACTGTCGCTCAGCACATGGGGCTAGGGAGCGTCGGAGGTGGGCCAGAGAGACTCTGCGGGCTTCGCTCAGGGATTCTGTTCGGTCGAGAAGAGTTGAGCTTCAAACTCGAGCAGCCTCACACCGCGCCAAACCCTAAACCATCTAGACCCTGAACACCCTAAACCCTAAGCCCTAAGCCCTAAACCCGGAATCAGCGCCATGGGATGGCGAGTCGGATGTCCATCGCCCAGTGGCAAACCAGAGTCTCTACCTGGTGGAACTCTTCGGACAAGAACTTGCGCAGCTCGACGATGTCCTTTGTCGGTTTGTGACTTGGGAGGTTTAGGGCTTAGGGGCGTGCAGGGTGTATAGGGGGTTTAGGGTTTAGGGTTCAAAGGTTTGCGGTTGAGTTGTTGTTGCTGGGGTTTCTGTTGGGGGGGCTTGTTTGGTTTAAGCAGCGTTTCGGGGCTTGTTGAGGGCCTCGAGGCTTCCACAGGGTTGTGGCTCCTCCTCTCCTTCTGAATCAGACCCTAAACCCTAAACCCTAGACCCTAAACTGAACAGAGAAATTGATGTTCCCAAAAGCACATATTACAACGAAAAGCGGTTCACCCTGAGTTGGTCTTTGCAGGCAACAAACGACCAGTCTACACGGGCTGCTGTAAGGGGGCATACTAAACCCTAAACCCTAAACCCCAAACCCCAAGCCCCAAACCCAAGCGGAGACCGAGCAGGGCTGTAGGGTTCAGGGCTGTTTGGGCGTGTATGGCGTGCTAGTGTTTGGAGTAGCTGTGTTGGCGAGATAGACTTGAGGAACTCCAGCAATCTCCGAATTCAACGATGGGCAGGGAGTCATACTCGGATCGCAAAGGTTGTACCCCCCAAGAGCTTCAAAGGGCCCCCAAAACCCAAGGGTACAACCTTAGGGGCCCAAGCTAGAATCCCAGGATCTAAACCAAATTTAGGGTTTAGGGTTTAGGGCTTAGGGTTTAGGGTTTAGGGCTTAGGGCTTAGGGTTTAGGGTTTAGGGTTTGGGGCTCAAGACACTTTGCAGCCAGAGCTCCTTCACCGTGGTCTTATTGGAACCACGAAGGGTCAGCATAGCTTGCCTCGTGACATCAGAGATTTGCCAGAGGCTGCGCACCCCATGTCTAGAGACTACTATACTGACTATACTCCCCTTAGAACCTGAATTTAAAACAAATATGTTTAATATCCCTCTCGGGCTTTATATAAAAAATGAAAAATAATTCCCCAGGGGGGATATAGACTGCTCGGGTAGTCCTCTAAGTTTGAGACCCTTCTAATTGTAAGGCACCCGATAAAAAATTAAAAAAAAAACGGCACCCTTAGAATACGGATCCTAAAAGGGACCCGGCCCGAATATAGAGACCCGTTCAACTGCAGCTACATGCGCGCGCATCTATCATGCCCGAGCGCAAAAGCTGGTCACGTTGGAGTTGGAATCTAAATTGTGCAGATGCTCTTGGTTTGGGTCAGCTGTTTGACCTTTCCCCCCCAAGTTTGAGGAGAGTATTGAACCCTGCTAGGCCACTTCATGCCAGGTTGCATGAAATCCACAAATGATGCCTTCTCGCCATCCTCGAAAAGAAGCTTCCCGTAATCATACGCCGCTGTCGTATCCTGATTCTGACAGAAATTTGCGCGCTCAGACGTGCAAACAGTGTTGCTCACTGCCCTGTAATCATGACCACAAAGTCCGTAGGGTTTGAGGTCGCAGGTTCATACCGGAGCCGAACTACTTCGCTTCGACCTCCAGGCGACGGGGCTTTCTGAAACAATCTCACCAGGATCCGGCCTCCTTCCCCACCCCTCCCTTGTGGGAGCTGCGGGATTTGCTTACGGGGAGCTGCTGTAGGGGGGTCAACCCCTGGGGCGGTGCCGCAGCAGGTTTCACCATCTGCCTACCTGCTTAAGCCCCCCCACCACCTTGCACAAGCACTTGAGACAACAAGTGCACCGGCAAGCAGGGCTTCAGAGGTCCTCCAGCAAGCCTAGACTACTACTTGCTTAAGAAGCCCGAAAAAAAAGGTTCTTCCTTATTAGGGGTAATATGGGGGTTATTACTTTGACATTCTTTTAGGGTTCTTAAGCAAATAATAGTATGCGTTCCCCAAGCTCACTGACGCCGACTGCCGACGCGACCGTCCCGCGTCTTGCCATCTGCCAACACGGCTTGGGCAAGCGTCGAACAACTTCCACTACGGCAGAACCTTTACTCTCTTCGAACTTCGAAGCCCTGCAATTCTAGTTCTACTGAAAAAGTTCCCACCCCCAAGTACCCCATTCCAATCTTTACAGGCCTGTATTGGGCCCCTAAACCCTAAACCCTAAACCCTAAACCCTAAACCCTAAACCCTAAACCCTAAACCCTAAACCCTAAACCCTAAACCCTAAACCCTAAACCCTAAACCCTCAAGGCCAGGATAAATAGAAATTGTAGGTGTTTCATTACGAGCAGCTCGTGCAATAATCTTTCATCCTTCACAGTGCAAAAATATTAGCCAAACCCTTCAGCCAGCCCCCCCCCCCACTTACCAGCCCCAACGCCCCGCCCCACCCCCTCAGCCCCCAACCCCCCCAGCCCTTCCAGCAGAGGCCCCTCCAGCCCAGCCCCTCCAGCTCCAGCCCCTCCAACCCCCTCCAGCCCCCCCCGCCCCTGCGGCCCCTCCAGCCCCTCAGCACTCCCCCAGCCCCAGCCCTACAACCCCAAAGTCAAAATGACAAAAGCAAAAAACAAAACCCGACAAAACCCCACAAAACTCCGGACACAAACACCATACAATTTTCCCAAACCCTAAACCCTACACCCTAAACCCGAAACCCTAAACCCAAAGACTCGTGTCCCGACAGCCGAGGATCCACCCCTAGGCTCATCAATGCTTTGGCCGCCTTAGGCTTCTTCAAAAGGTTCACGAACTCCTGGCGAGAGCGAGGGTTAGGGGGTTGATAGGATATGTTTTGGGGGGGCCCTAGACCCTAAACCCTATAAACCCCAAACCCGAAACCCTAAACCCTAAACGCTAAATGCCCCCAAACCCTAAGCCATAAAGAGTGTAGCTTTGGAGCTTCCAAGGGCGGATTTCTCAAGGCCTGGCTTCCCAACCCTAAACCCTAAACCCTAAACCCTAGACCCTAACCCTAAACCCTAAACCCTGAACCCTAAACCCTATCCCCCCGCCTTCTCCGAGAGGAGGTTGTCTCCATCCTCGTCTCCTTCCTTGTCGATGAGCTCCCACAGCACCTCCCCAAAAAGAGCCAAGTCCAGGCTTTGCAGGGTTTAGGGTTTAGGATTAGGGTTTAGGGTTTAGGGTTTAGGGTTTAGGGTTTAGGGTTTAGGGTTTAGGGTTTAGGGTTTAGGGTGTCGGGCCGGGCTTAAGGTTCAGGCTAGCCGTCCAAGCTCTGCATGGCCGAACTTGTGTGCGCGCCAAACTGGGTTGGCCTTTAAACCCTTTGAAAAAAACGCACAGGCAGGGCCTCTGCTATACACCCAAATAAGGAATGTGCAACAAAGGCCAACCTAGCAAAAGCCAGATTCTTCCGAGATGCTTTCCGGGCGAAGTCTGCGTCCAATTGCTCTCTCTCGATCGTCGAAACAGCTTTCACAGCCTCCACAAGGACGCCCAAGAGCATGTTCATGACCTCAGCCGGAATGCGATACAGGGAAGAAACTCTACGGACGATGTTTTGCCTAATCGCATGGTAAGGTTTAGGGCTGAGGTTTAGGGTGATATCTATCTTCGACCATCTTCAGCATCACACAGGCAAAAATAGACACAATATCAGTACAAATTGTATCACCACCACCACCACCACCACCACCACCACCACCACCACCACCACCACCACCACCACCACGAGTATCAGAGACAGTCACGACTACTACCACCTTCAGCGCCGACGACATCGCCGGCTACGATTTCGGCAACTGCAAACACCATGGCCCAGATCTTCTATGCTCGTGCTCACTCCGAGATCCTGACAGTAAATGATCCAAGAAGAATGAAGAGCAATAGCAGTGCCGCCAACGGCCAGCTTTCACTGGAAATGCTGTTGATGAACACCTGGCCGGCAATGGCGGTGTTGATGCCAGTTGAAGCGGTGAAGCATAGTGTCTGACTAGCCGATGCAGATGTACCAAGTGAGCAAGCCTAAACGCTGAACCCTAGCCCTGAACCCTGAACCCTAAACCCTAAACCCTAAACCCTCAACCGTGTTTCAAGGCGTCCTCCTGATCTGGAAGAATGCATCTCAAGATCCTTAGGATCCGTCACCCTTCCCATGCCGATACATGTTGATGTGATTTTCTGGTATATTGTACATGCGTGTACACATATGTATGTATATATATATATATGTTCGATTATGATTAGTATTGTGTACATAAATGTAAATAAATAAACACATATACATAGATATAAATGTATGTATATGATACATGACACCGTCTGACAAGCTCACTCTTTTGCAACCTTTGGCGAGGTCTGCGCCGAGCATCAGCGTCATGATCGAGTTGCCCATAGAAGAGAAGTAATGAGTCTCCAGGGTTGGGTTTCCACGGCTGAACTCGATGAAGGTGATACTGAAAACCTGGGTAGCCCAGCAACCGTCTTACAACAAGGGTACCTTTTTTTTTGTTTCTTTTTTTGGGTGAGGGGGGGGGGGGGGTTAGTCACTGTATAAGGGGGCATTGAACCAAAAAAAAAGCAAAAGGGTACCACTGAGCTGCCAAGAAGACGAAGGTGATGAGGAGAAGCAGGATCAAGGTAAAGAAAACCTTGGTAGCCCAGCAACCGTATTCTAAGAAGGGCACCCCTTGTTGGGTTGGTTATTTTACAAGGGAAACACCAGAACTAAAAAAAAAAGGGGTAAGGGTACCACTGGGCCACCAAGTCGATATATATATATATATGTATATACATATATATATATATATACATATATATATATATATGTTTTTTAAACCCGTTAAGGGATTATATATAGGGTACCTAAGTCCTTCATGCCCAAAAAACGGAGGAAAAAGGCTACCAGTGGGCCACCAAGAAACAGATCGGCAGGCGACCAGCATGCCCTTCACAAGGATCATCAACTCGGGCATCAGCTTCACCAGCCGGGCCTCTGCTGACCCTAAACCCTAAACCCTAAACCCTAAACCCTAAACCCCAAACCCTAAACCCTAAACCCTAAACCCTAAACCCTAAACGCCAACACTCCCTGCAGTCTGTGACAGAGTGCAAACTTCTTGCCGAGGGGCCATGCGCGCCTGCACCAAAGGATAGTGGACAGCTGGGCAGCAAGCTAATTATGCAAAACTTAAATCAGGCGGTTTAGGGTTCAGGGTCTAGGGTTGAGGGTTCAGGGTCTAGGGTTTAGGGTTCAAACAACTAAACCCTCTTATGATCACTTCCGAGGCACGGTTCGAAGAACCCGAAGTACACGCGCCACCCGCAGAGCATTGGCCGTGCTCAGGGATTCGCCTCCTTGTCCAATAACTTGCACGATGGGAAAGACCTGAGGCCAGCACTCGAATTCAGGAGTGTTACATACAGTATATGAAAATACATGTTATATACATTTGTGTATATATATATGTATATGTATATGTATATACGGAAAAATATATGTGTGTGTATGTGTATATATATATACATATATAATGATTTCTTTATTTACCGAATGCGGTATATCTTTGTGAGTATGTATATATATATATATATGTTATATTCAAAAAATATGTATATGTATGCAGTGTATATATAGAGAGAGATATGCAATATGTATGTGTATATGTATATGTATATGTGTGTAGACTGTATATATTCTAACAAGACTCGCTGAACACACAACGGCTGTCGGCCCCCAGGGTTGTTCTAGCACATCGACCGCAATTTCGCAGCCAAGGAACCAAAAGGTTGAGCTTACGATTTCCCTCAATGTAGCATGGTATACAGGTTTAGGGTTTAGGGTTTAGCGGTTTAGGGGCTTACGGGTTTAGGGGTTTCGAGGTTTAGGGGTTTAGGGTTTAGGGTTGCGCTGTGACATAGTATAGTATATAATGTGCCATAACACAACATGATAGAGCTGTATACATGTCTTTATCTAGGCAGGAAGCATGGCCTTGGGGGAGCAGAGTTGAAACCCCGTACTGGGCACGGTCGGGGCATCTGGGGCCAAGCTGCCCATGTCTCGAAGTTCATGAGTATAACCTTGGCTGCACTTAGGAGGGTAGCTAAAAACTATATTTTTAGCTGCCCTAATCGGAAACCCATAAACCCCAAAAAGGCTAAGGATGTAAAGTTACAGTAAAGCACCACCAAGTAACCAGCAGGAAGTCGAAGGAGAACCACATGTCTTTGAATGCTTGGCAGGTGGTCAGATAGGTGGCATATCCTGAGGTTGGATCCAACTTTTGAGCCCAAGCCCCCAGCTTGAAAGTTGAAGGTTTAGGGTGCAACTGGTTTGTGCTCTTCCCGCCCAGAATCTCATCACCAGCTCGGCCGTGAAAAAGAAGCAGAAGAACATCTCTGCAGCGATGAAAAAGGGGTCAGCATCGGTGAGGACGGTGTACTCGTTGAGCTCCGCATTAATTGCCATCTCCACCTCGACATCTTCAAGGCGATCCAAATCCAGCTTAGGGCTCATTAAGGGTATGGCTCAACGAACCCTTCACATAAATTCCAGACACAAAACCCTAAACCCCAAGCCCTAGAACGGTGTCCTAACCCACACCATGAGGGCCTTGAGCGTCAGGGCTTTCAGGGTCTTGGGTTTTTCCGGTTTTGTACGATACTCCCCTTAGAACCTTCATAAAAACACTGCGTTGAATCCCTGGGAGGATGTACATAAAATAATTCTTTAGGGGGCTAGTAGTAAGGTTAAGGACTTACCGGGTTTGCAAAAAAGCACGAGGTCCCCGTTTTCCACACGGAGATCGACGAAGGCACGGCGTTCAAGAAGATGATGGTCATGGTCAGGCGCTCAAACCACGGGTTGCGCACGATGTCCATGCATCGGTTCCTGAGTTAGGGTTTTAGGGTGTTAGGGTGTTAGGGTGTTAGGGTGTTAGGGTTTTAGGGTGTTAGGGTGTTAGGGTTTAAGTTTAGGGTTCAGGGTTCAGGGTTCAGGGTTCAGGGTTCAGGGTTTAGGGTTTAGGGTTTAGGGTTTAGGGTTTAGGCACCTACGCTCGGGTCTCTCTGCCCTAAACCCTAAACCCTAGCCCTAAACCCTAAACCCTAGCCCTGAACTCTAAAACCCTGAGCCCTAAAGTCCAAAAGCCATCCACCCCGAAGCTTCAAACCCCAACAAGCAGGTACTGGAGCCCTAAACCCTAGCCCTAAACCCTAAACCCTAAACCCTAAACCCTAAACCCTAAACCCTAGACCCTGAGCCCTAAAGTCCGAAGCACTCAGCTCGGAGGCTCTCCATACGATCCCACCTCAACAGCTTGTGGGGTTTAGGGTTTAGGGTTTAGGGTTTAGGGTTTAGGGATTAGGGATTAGGGTTTGGGGTTTGGGGTTTATAGGTTGCAAAGTTTTTTTTGGGTTTGTGTAGGGTTTTAAGGTTTGCCCGTACATTCTTTCCCAACTCTTGGGGTCTTGGGGTTTAAGCGTTTAGGGGCTTGGGGGGGGGGGGGGGGGTTTGGGGCTCAGGGTTCCGGCGTTCCTCTCTGTGTCCGCACCTGGGCAGTGCAGGGCCTGGGGAACCCTAAACCCTAAAACCCTAAAACCCTAAACCCCAAAACCCTAAACCCCAAAACCCTAAACCCTAAAACCCTTGAAATGTGCTCTTCAAACCAGAACCATTCTCCCTGTGTGGTTCTTCTGCATGTTCTTCCTGGGGTACCCGGTCGCCCCATCGCCTCTTAGGGTAGTTTCATGGGCCCTTTATTAGTTTTGGAAACCCTAAACCCTATAACCTATACCCTAAGCCCTAAACCCTTATATACCCGATACCCTATACCCTAAGCCCTAAACCCTTATATACCCTATACCCTAAGCCCTAAACCCTAAACCCTTATATACCCTATACCAAAAAAGCCAAGGGCCCCTACTTCGGAAGGTAAGGGTATGAGGTATGGATTGTAGTACTCGCATCCCCAAAAGGACATCCTTTATATACACTCACCAATATCTATAACGAACCCTGAATACACTCACCGATACCAATGACATAACCTCGTCTAGACCAAAGAGTAACCTACGAGTAGGCATAAGAAGGGCGCCCGTTTGGGTTTAAAGGAGATCGATAAGGGAACCTCCCGCCTAAAAAGTGAATGGGGGCCTACTCTGGGTCCTAGCTGTTTCATATGAAGGGACCATGTTATTACCCTAGGGTTTCGTAGGCCTTTCGGGCTTTGGGGTTGGAACGCTAAACCCTACACCCTAAACCCTAAACCCTAAACTCTAAACCCTGCAAAGGGATCGCCCCCAACTTCGACAACCATCAGGTTCTCCGACTCAACTGGTTTTCAGGTTCTCGGGTTTCTACATTCTGGGCCTTGCTTGAATATTATAATATGGGTCGTTCTCCGAATTAGGGTCCCCTGTTGGGGTTCTTACATTCAGGGTGCCGTATTGGACCCAGAAGGGGACCCTAATTTCGAGCACTGCCCACGAACTACAACATAAAACCCCAACCAGGGAGCATCATTCAGGAACAACCACCCATAACCGCCGTCCCTAAACCCTAAACCCTAACCCCAAACCCCAAACCCTAAACCCGAAACCCTGAGCACCCTCTAGGCCCAATAGGCCCAAGGAGCTCGAGCCCGTCTTCCACATTCTTTCTGACCGCGGCGACGGAGTACCTCACCACAGGGTTTGGGGTTTGGGGGTCTAGGGATTAGGGTTTAGGGTTTAGAGTCTAAACCCAAGGGTACCCTTTTTGGTTTTAAGGGGATTATGAGGATTTAGGGTTTAATTGAGGAATAGCAAGGGTACCCTTTTTGGTTTTAAGGGGATTATAAGGATTTAGTGTTCAATTAGGGTTTAGGGCTTCCAGACCCAGGAGTTCCCTTGGAATCAAAAGCGTGCCCTGTTTGGATTCAAGGGGATTATACGGGAACCTAAGCCCAGGGCAATAAGGGCCTACTCCGGGTCCTAGTCATTCGAGTCTGTAAACTCAGGCTGCTGTGCAAAGCAGAAGGGTTTTGGTCTTTTGGGGTTTTAGGGCTTAGGGTTTAATGGTTTAGGGTTTTTGGGTGTAGGGTCTAGGGTTGATTTCTGCCGGATGGTAAACGGCAGAAGCCTCAATGTCACATCAATAAAGAATAGAAAGAATGCTTGGGATGTTAGATAGGTGAAACTTCCTTGTCGGTGCTGTGCTCGTCAGTCTTGTCTAGAAAGTCGCTCATGGCTTCTGCGCAATGCTTGGGGCTCAGAACCAAAGACCCCCTCCTTTACAGAGGCACCCTAAACTCTAAACCCTAAACCCTAAACCCATGGGTAGTGAAAATCAAATGAAAACCTAAACTTTCCCAAACCATCCAAGATAAACCCTAAACCCTAAACCCTAAACCCCCTAAAACCCTAAACCCTAAACCCTAAACCCTTAAACCCTAAACCCTAAACCCTAAACCCTAAACCCTAAACCCAAACTTTCCCAAACCATCCTGTCCCAGGCACTCGTTGTGGAGGTTGCGAAAGAGGCCCCCGGACACCGGGGCCGACTTAACAGCCTCTTCCTGGCCGCGGTGCACATGTGCAGGAGAATGGGGGTTTAGGGTTTAGGGTTTAGGGTTTAGGGTTTAGGGTTTAGGGTTTAGGGTTTAGGGTTTAGGGTTTAGGGTTTAGGGTTTAGGGTTTAGGGTTTAGGGTTTAGGGTTTAGCGTTTAGGGCCTTTGGGGCCTATAGGGCCTGTAGGGCCTATAGGGCCTAGGGGAGGGGATTTCTATTCTGATTGAAGATGTTCAAAAGGCGTAACCCCCGCAAATTGGGGAACAAATCCCTTCTGAGGGTCGAAGATTCGGTTCTTTGGGATTCAGGGGTTTTGGGAGGGGTGGTCTACATGGTCCCTTAATAGTGGGGAGCATAATCAAGGGCCCATGGAACTACCCTTAGAGGGGTTTGGGCTCCTGAGTTCCTAGGATCGGCCTCGACCCAAGCCCAGAATCCCCAGAGCACCGACGAGTCGGTGTTGGCAGGCTAGGGTTTGGGGTTTGGGGTTTGGGGTTTGGGGGTTGGGGGTTGGGGTTTGGGGTTTGGGGTTTGGGGTTTGGGGTTTGGGGTTTGGGGTTTGGGGTTTGGGGTTTGGGGTTTGGGGTTTGGGGTTTGGGGGTTGGGGTTGGGGTTTGGGGTTTGGGGTTTGGGGGTTGGGGTTTGGGTTTGGGGTTTGGGGGGGTTTTTGGGGTTTGGGGGGGGGGGGGGGGGTTGGGGGGGTTGGGGGTTGGGGTTTTGGGGGTTGGGGTTTGGGGGTTGGGGGGGGGTTGGGGGTTGGGGGTTGGGGGTTGGGGGTTGGGGGTTGGGGGTTGGGGATTGGGGTTTGGGGTTTGGGGTTTGGGGTTTAGGGTTTGGGGTTTAGGGTGCTTAGGTGCTTAGGTGCTTAGGGGCTTAGGGGCTTAGGGGCTTAGGGGCTTGGGGTTTAGGGCTTACGAGCCCCAGGCTGCGCTACCAAGACTCCTTGCCTTGTTCTTCTGGGCGGCAATCCATTTCGGGGTCCTAAACCCGAAACACAGAGCATTCACTACATGTACTGTACTTATATTAGCTCACCCCCCCCCAATGGACCCACCGCGGATGGCAGCCGAGTCCTAGCCAGATCAAGGCAAAAAACAACAAAACAAGAAACTAACAAAAACCAACAAACCAAAAAAATCCAAAAAACCAAAAAAACCATCTTTTCCAAAACTATGGGGCTGGGGCCTCCAAAAGATGGTTTTTTTGGTTTTCTCGAGAAAAAGATGGTTTTTTTGGTTCGAAACCATCTTTTTCTCGAGAAAAAGATGGTTTTTGAGCAGCCGCTCTTCTAAAAACCATCTTTTTCTCGAGAAAAAGATGGTTTTACCAGGACAAGACCTCCAAAAACCATCTTTTTCTCGAGAAAAAGATGGTTTTACCAGGACAAGACCTCCAAAAACCATCTTTTTCTCGAGAAAAAGATGGTTTTTCCAGGACAAGATCTCCAAAAACCATCTTTTTCTCGAGAAAAAGATGGTTTTTCGAAGAGCGGCTGCTCAAAAACCATCTTTTCTCGAGAAAAAGATGGTTTCGAACCAAAAAAACCATCTCTTTCTCGAGAAAACCAAAAAAAACCATCTTTTGGAGGCCCCAGCCCCATAGTTTTGGAAAAGATGTTTTTTTTGTTTTTTTTGGTTTTTTTTTGGTTTTTTTGGATTTCTCGAGAAAAAGATGGTTTTTTGGTTCGAAACCATCTTTTTCTCGAGAAAAAGATTGTTTTGAGCAACCATCCTTCGAAAAACCATCTTTTTCTCGAGAAAAAGATGGTTTTACCAGGAGAAGACCTCCAAAAACCATCTTTTTCTCGAGAAAAAGATGGTTTTACCAGGACAAGACCTCCGGAAACCATCTTTTTATCGAGAAAAAGATGGTTTTTCCAGGGTAAGATCTCCAAAAACCATCTTTTTCTCGAGAAAAAGATGGTTTTTCGAAGAGCGGCTGCTCAAAAACCATCTTTTTCTCGAGAAAAAGATGGTTTCGAACCAAAAAAACCATCTTTTTCTCGAGAAAACAAAAAAACCATCTTTTGGAGGCCCCAGCCCCATAGTTTTGGAAAAGATGGTTTTTTTGGTTTTTTTTGGTTTTTTTGGTTTTCTCGAGAAAAAGATGGTTAAGTTTAAGGGGTTTAAGCCTCATGCACTACAGGGTTATAAGGTTCTAATCCTATAGGTATTGCCTTAACCTTTAACCCTAAACCTTTAACTTTAAACCCTGCAGGGTTAACCCCGTGAGAAATTTAGAGATAGACCCCGAAAAGACCCTAAACCTTCTTACAGGGTGTAATGGTTTAAAAACCGATAGGACATGTATACCTTCAGCGCCTGTAGGGTTCAAGCCTTTGAACGTGCTAGACCCCTATAGGGTGCTAAGGTTCTGACCCTAAAGGGTTTAGGATTAAGGCTTAAATGCCCTCTAGGTTTAAATGCCTAAGTCTTAAACCCCAAACCTTTAAACCTTCATCCTATGGGGTTTGAAGGTCAAGGGTTTAGGCTTGATTGCCGAGGGCTTTAGGGTCCTGACCCTAGAGGGTTTAGGATTAAGGAATAGATGCGTAAACCTTAAACCCTTAAGGTTTAAACTCTATGGGCTTAGGGGGCTTAGGTTTTTTTAAACCCTAAGCCTTTAAACCTTCACACTACAGAGTTTAGAGGTGTTAAGGGTGACAAATTGATTACATACTTAGCTTTAAATGCCTGAATCTTAAACCCCAAACCTTTAAACCTTAACCCTATAGGGTTTAAAGGTTAAGGGCTTAGTGTTAATCGCTGTCTTAGGTTTAAATGTCTGAATCTTAAACCCTAAAACTTTAAACCTTCACCCTATAGGGTTTAAAGGTTAAGGGTTTAGGTTGAATCGTCAGCTTGGATTTAAATGTCTAAGTAAAGAATCCTAAACCTTTAAATCTCATCCCTATGGGGTTTAAGGTTAAGGGTTCAATATGAACTGCCGGCATAGGTCTAAATACCTAAACCTTAAACTTAAACCCTAAACCTTTAAATATCTTAACCCTATAGGGTTTAAAGGTTAGAGGCTTAGCGTAAATTGCCGGAATAGGTTTAAATGCCTAAATCTTAAGCCCGAAACCTTTAAACCTTAGCCCAACAGGGTTTAAAGGTTAAGGGTTTAAAATTAGTTGCAGGCTTAATTAGGTTTAAATGCCTACATCTTATATCCTAAACCTTTAAAAATCTTAACCCTATAGGGTTTAAAGGTTAAGGGCTTGGCTACAGGTTTAAATGGCTAAATATTAAACCCTAAGCCTCTAAACTTTAACCCTACAGGGTTTAAAGGTTAAGGGTTTAAAATTAGTTGCAGGCTTAGGTTTAAATGCCTACATCTTAAACCCTAAACCTGTAAAAATCTCAACCCGATAGAATTTAAAGGTTAAGGGCTTAGCTTTAATTACCGGCATAGGTTCAAATGCCTAAATCTTAAACCCTTAACCTTTAAACCTTAACCCTACAGGGTTTAAAGGTTAAGGTTTTTTTTTTGCAGGCTTAGGTTTAAATGCCTAGATCTTAAATTATAAACAAAAGCCAACAGAAAGAAAAACCCTCCGTGCGTGTGTGAGAGGGTGAATTAAGGAATACAGTCAAAAATCCGGTCACCGGAAAATCACCAGACAGCATAGGTTTTATCGGTATTTGCGGTACTTTTGCAAAGATCAAGGCCCGCGGTGGGTCCATTGGGGGGGGGGTGACCTTATATTACTAGACCTGTTCCCATTGCAATACAAACCATCTTTTAAACTGTATTTTGTAGATGCGATTAAAGCCCTTTTTTCCTCAGATTTTCAGGCACGTCCGAAGGGCTGGTTGTTTCATCTGAGATGGGGAAACACAGAACCTCGAGTTGTTTTACCGGAACCATGCGGTACTACTGTGTATCACTTGTGCCGCTTACAATTGAAGAGCGGCTTTTTCCACACAAAGTTTCAAATTGCGCGCTCCCGGGCCGGGGAGGAAGAAAGCTCAAGCATAACCCTGAACCCTAAACCCTAAACCCCTATTTGCTTAAGAACCCGCCAAACACACAAAAAACAACACTAATCCCTATGTTGCCCTTAAAAAGAAGGAATATGTTTCAACTTTTTTGGGGGTTCTTATGCTATTCGTAGTCTGGGGTGTGTAGTGTTCTGGTAAGGTTTGGGATGGAGAAGTGAGGGTTTATACGGCTTTGAGTGTCACGTGTTTTAACACTCCAGAAGCTTCCCGCCTGCTCACGGTGGGAAAGCCTTGCTACCCGGGGCTTCGTCTTCAGTGAAGCCTTGAGGAGGACAAGTGGAGTCACATTAAGTGCTGAAGGCATGGTCTCAGCAGGGTAAGGGTTTAGGGCTTGGGATGGTTGAGGATGTGGGCAGGAAGCCGTACTTTCGGATTTGAAGTTGAGCATGTGCGTTTGGGTTTGGCTGGGCGGGACTCACTGCGACCGTCCTACTTTACTTGGCAGCAGCAAAGGCCTCAAGCGGTGCACAAGAAGACCACCCCCTGTTTGGTGCAGACTCAGCCCTAAATCCTACAACTCTTAACCCTAAACCCTAAACCCACTAAACCCTAAAACCCAAAACCCTAAACCTTGACTTGGAAACAGCTGTTTATCTCGACCCGAGCCGCGCTGCAGCATACAAACCTCAGGAATCTCTGCCCGAGGGCAGTGTACAGATGAAAGCTTATACATTGCGACGCTCCCCACTTATACTAACAGTCCTTAGTAGGGATTATTATGGGGGGGGAGGGGGGTACTATAATCCCTTTGAAGGACTGCTAGTATAGGGGGAGCATCCCAACTTAGCTCGAACTCCCGAACTCCCTGGCGCTGCTTGAACACCCCTCCCCCCCCCCCCCGCCCGTTTAAGGATTAGGAAAGTTTGGGGCTTCATGCTTGGTGTGTGGGCAGTGGTCAAAACTATGGCCTTCTGAGCGGGGGTTTGTGACAGCCGGCATGCTTTACCAGGAGGGGGCCTGCATCTGCCTCATCACCACGCCACTTCGCTCGGACTGCTTCGTGAACCACGACATACGCCTTTCACAGGGCCCAGATCCCGCACAACTCATCGACTCAGGCTGACGGATTTCAACACAAGCCAGATTTGACCCGGCAGGCAAATAGCAGTCGACATGGGTCAACATGCGGAAGTCAAGCTGATCAGCTGGGTACTCAAATCATGGCAGGTCGGGCCATCAACTTGACTGATACAGGGAGGGACCCCCTAGAAAGGACCCTTAATATTATTCCCCTATGCAACCCCATATATACCTTCCATAGTCCCTATGTACCAAGGTAGCCCCTACATTGCCCCCAAGGTCCCTTATGAGGGTCCCGCCTTTAGTCCCTGGATCAAGCTTCAATACAGCACGCACAAACAGTTGAGTCGACGCCTGGCAGCCTTAAAAGCCTAAACTTCCACCCTCAAGCCCTAAAACCCTAAAACCCTAAACCCTGAAGCCCTAAACCCTACAAGACCCCAAAAAATGGGAGTGTCGACTCCAGCGCCTCCGCTTCGTGGCCAGAGATGGCAACGCTATGCTGGCAGCCGTCCTGCCCACATCGGCCGAGTCTTCTGAGAGGCTTGCTGCTTCTTAGCAGGGAATTAGGCAGTTAGGGGGGGGTCCGAACTCCCTAAAGGGGCTCATCTCAGGATCGAATTCCCAAGAAAAGAGGCGAGTAAGCCATTTTAGGTCTGCAGATTGAGGCTTCAGGGTTGTTCGAGTCCATGCTCAAAGTAAAGGAGGCCACTAAAGGCAAGCGGCTGGGAGTTCTTCTTCTTTGCCGCTGGAACCTGGGATGCTGCAGAGACTCCAAGTACTGTTCAGGGTTTAGGGTGTAGGGCTTAGGGTTTAGGGTAAAACCCTAAACCCTAAACCCTAAACCCTAAACCCTAAACCCTAAACCCTAAAATACCCAAAAGTTGAGGTAGGTGGCTTAACTACCGGGAGATGTTGCGGTCCACACTTCTTCATTGGTAATGGGGCGAACACATGCAAGCCCTACAGGCCTATAGGCCAACTTCCTAGCCCGTATCGGGCCCGCACCTTCGAACAGATCAAGAGATCGCACGCGCACGTGCGCATGGCTTGCACGCAGTGCTTGAGGGGAAAGGGGGGGGGGGGAAGGGACTCTGCTACCAGCTGGGGGCAAAGGGGTGGGGAAAGGGGAGTGGTGAGAGTCGGCTGGGCGCTGGAGCCTCTTTGTCATTCCCAACGAAACAAGTAGTTTTTGGCATTCCATCTGAAAATATCTGAAAGAGGTAAGAAGATAAGATCATGAAGGGGCAGCCGGGGCCGGCGATGGAGCCCCAAAACGTATACCCTGTGAGGGTGGACGGGGAGCGGGGAAGGGGAAGGCGAAGCGGGGCGAAAGGGCGGTGAGGGTGGTGAGAGTGGTGGGGGTGGCGAACCCTGGAGCCCCTTAACATATATACCTTCTGACGGTGGGGGGGGGAGGGGGGGGGGGGGGGCAGGTGGTCGGGGCGATGAGAGTGGGAAAGGTGCTCCAGCGGCGAGGGTGGGGAGGGTCGGGACGGTGAGAGTGGCCTCGTTGCGGGTCATGGACCTTTTGAGCAGTTTCAATGGATTGACACAAGGACTCTAACCTTCTTGGAAACCGAATTACCCGCCGCATGCCCGGCATGCTAGCCGAAGAAGCCCAACACTGAGGAACGTACCCCCAATTAATTCTAGTGCTCAAGATTAAGATTTAGGGCAGACTACAGCACGCTGCTTGAGTAAGCGATATTGGCTCACCACCCTCTGAACCCTTTACTCTGATTTTGCTGCTCTCTAGGCGAACGGTTTCTTTTGAACATGCTTGCCCTGCAGACGCTAGTAGGCTCGAGAGAGTGGCTTGGGGGTGGAGTTAGCACTTCTTGAACACCATCAGGAATTCCGTAGATCCTCCCCATGTCCAGGGTTTAGGGAAAGCGCTGGCGTTGCCAAGATGCAATGTTCTCGAAGACGACGGAGTCCTCTGCTAGCAGCATGGACCAGTGACGAAGTCCCTTTCTGGAAACTTTCCAGCAACCCTAAACCCTAAACCCTAAACCCTAAACCCTAAACCCTAAACCCTAAACCCTAGACCCTAGACCCTAGACCCTAGACCCTAAACCCCAATCTGTCGAATCTCCAAACTTAGAACTGGAGACATCACTTCTTGAGCCGGAGTCTGAATGACTCGGCTGCCTATGGAAACGGGGTCCGGTGCACAACATGCATCTTCTGAGTTCAGGTTTCGGGTTTAGTTTAGGGTTTAGGGTTTAGGGTTTAGGGTTTAGGGTTTAGGGTTTAGGGTTTAGGGTTTAGGGTTTAGGGTTTAGGGTTTAGGGTTTAGGGTTTAGGGTTTAGGGTTTAGGGTCCGCCGACCCTGGCGGCGTGTTGGATGGGTTTGAGGAGGTGAAAACCTCCCTCTTTCCCTCCTTACCCCCCCAAAACGGGGGGGTCGGTGCACAATTTTTTCGTGGAGGACCGCGCCACCCGCACAGCGTAAACAGGCGGTTCAGCACAGGGGGGTAGGGGCGCCCTCCAAAATCCCCCCCCCCCCCCCCCCCACCACCCCCCCCACCCACCCATCTGCCGAGCAGGCTGGGATGATCTTCGAACCATGCGAGCGGGTTTAGACCTCTCAACTATGCTCCAGCGGGGTCGGCGGCTTGAGCCGGAGGCTCTTAAATTTACAGTTTACAGGGTTCAGGGTTTAGGGGTTTAGGGTTTACAGGGTTCAGGGCAGAGAAAAGAGCAAAATGATCTGGCTGCAAGCTGTGGGGTTTCTTGGTGCAACGACGTCCTCGTCACTGCTCTTCATGTTCACTTCGGATTCCTGAAGCACCCTAAACCCTGAACCCTAAACCCATTAGATCGAAGCTGGGCAGTCTCAGGGTTACTCAGCTGTGGGGCTGGGCGCTCTAAATTCAGGCCGAGGGTTTGGGGTGGTTCTGGTCTACAGGGTCTAAACCCTAAACCCTAAACCCCAAACCCTAAACCCCAAAGGTGAGCTCTCAAAAGCATGGTCCCTTGTCGGGTACCCGTCGGGTTTAGGGATTAGGGTGTAGGGTTTGGGACCCGAAACCCCAAACAAAAAAAATCAGAGTGGCCGCCTTATATATAGTAGAGACCCCAAAAGGGACCACATCTTTGAGAAGTGACCATATGGTGAGTTCTCTAAATGGTGGTCCCTTGTTTGAATCCCTACTATACTACGGCCCCCATATTCAAACCACACAAAAGCTGTATGAGGTTATTCTAAGATTTTGATAGGGTGGTTAGAAGGTTCTTTTAGGTATGTTCTAGGGTTTTCATAAGGCATAGAGGGTTTATGGGATTCGCAGGGCTGAATTATGGCGCTTATCGCATTCATAGAGTTTACAGAGTTTACAGGGCTTATAGGGTGTATAAGGTTTATAGGGATTACGCAGAAGAAATATGGCTGGGATTTTCCGGCATAACCATCGACTTCTCATTCGCAAAAGCATCTTAAACAGGCTCGAAACTTCGTGTGAGTGTGCCAGACCCGATTTCGAAAACTCCGAAATTCGGCTGCGTGCCAAAGAAACAACGCGAACATGCTGGAGTCGTTCTTGCTTGACACATGGGCCCAGTCGGGTCTACTAGGGCCTCTGGGGCTTATTAGGGTCGACCAGGGTCTATGGGGCTAATTGGGGTCTACTAGGCTTTATGAGGCTTTTAGGGCTTCAGGGTTCTCAAGCAAGAATGGAAGCCTTGGCTGAGGCTCCACTTCACCATGAGGGCCAGGTATTTTGAGACCCGACCCTGCTTGATTTGTTTATCGAGTTTCGTTGTTTATATATATATATGTACATATTATTAGGGTTTTCAGGGTATATAGAGCCGGAAAGCAGCCGAAGAAGTCTAGACCCAAAATTCTGGATGACAGGTGAAGGCGCATGGAGCTTGCAAACAGAGAGCCACAGACCAGCGGTCTACTAGATTGCAAAGGACCCCTGTCAAGCCTTGAGATGAAGTAGGGTTCATATTTCTTGTATCCCCAACAGGACACCCAATAAATACACGCACCAATATTAAAAAGGAACCTTGTATACACTCACCAAGAACGGTAATATGAACCCTGCTTCAACACTTCTCGCGAAAACTGATAAGGAAGCTTTTGTTGGTGCAAATGCCCACAATCTTCCAGTCATATGGCGTATGGTCAGCCCGTTCAGTTCAGGGAGAGTTTTCTCATGGCTTCTCGATGCCGCTATCTTCAAAGACGTGCAGGCGTCGCAGAATTGAGTATCTGACGCTGCATGCCACTCAGAACCCTGAAGCTAAGCCTTCAAACTCCGCGGACGCTCCTCCTCAATCGTATGTCGGGATCGGCGTGACAACACGGAGCCCATGTGGGGAGAGTGTTCCTGAACGCGACGTCTGCGATCGAATTTCTTCCAGTGGGTTCGGGGGGAAGTATGGGGGCTCGGGTTATCAACATGCTGGATCAAAGCTGACTCAAAGCAAAAGTGACAGTCCCCCAGTCTGTGTCGTGAAAAACCTTCCACGGCTTAGTGCTTAGTGCTTGAAAGGTAGAATCTGAAGCTTCAGAATACGGGGTCAAGGACACAAGGCGCACACACTTTCGGAGAGCGTAGAAGGAGGCAGGGAGGATGCTAGAGTCATCTACCAAAAGTCCACAAGACAGTAAACCCAACTATGTGTTCCTAAGGTGTTGAAAAAGAGCCCTAAACCCTAAACCCTAAACCCTAAACCCTAAACCCGAAACCCTAAACCCTAAACCCTAAACCCTAAACCCTAAACCCTAAACCCTCACCCCCGAAGGCCCCGAAACCCCGAAATCAAGCACCCAGTGCTTCGAGTGGACTGCGTTGGCCTCAAAGCCCTTTCGAAAAATGGCTTTATGTGGAAGGTCCCTTCTAAACCCAAACTAAGGAACACACAAAACTACCCCAAAGGCCAACCTAGCATGGAGGGTCCCTGATAAACCCACATAAGAAAAATAGAAAATCATCCCAGAGGCCAACCTAGAGTTGGGTTCTTTGGGGTTGCGAGTACCCAGTACCCGCCTGAGATAAGCTCCTCGCTCCCTTCTGGCTGTCCTAGCAGCTTCAGAGGATGTTGCCAAACGAGCGAGGGCTCCAGGGCTATGCCGTAAAGGCCTTTAAGGGTTTAGGGCCTATAGGGTTTAGGGGAGCCTTCTGAACTCGGGCACTTCAATGGCGTTGGTGTTAGTTCTACCCGCAATACCCGAGGGTCTGACTAAGGCAAATCCCAAGGGGGGGGGGGCTGTGCCTTTCCTCTTTGAGGGAGTCGAAAGTGTGTTCGAGTGCCGGGCTCTGGAGACCCGTGCCTGGAGAGCCCCCCACCCCCCTGTTTTCACGCGAAGACAAAGAATGTGACGCCATTGCATTGAATTGAATTGAACTGAAAATGAACTTGACTTGAACTGCATTGAATTGAATTTGACTTGAATTGGAGCTGAATTGAATTTGCCTTGAATTGAATGTCAGGGCGCAGCCCTGAATCCTGATGGGTCATGTTCTGGGTGGTCATCGTCGTGGCTGGGCGAAAAGGAGCTCTAAGCTTCAAAATCGGCTCTTTCGAAACATCGAACTTGCGCGATAGGTGCAGCATGTGCGGCCGCCCACAGATTTGTGGACTAAAGTGGTGCTTTCGTTGCATAGATGTCCACAAGAAGATGCCCTAAGCCCTAAACCCTAAGAAGCAGAACGTGGCCTAGGCCTCTGTAGCAGGCCGGTGGCTTTTGGAGATTCGGCTTTTAGGGAGCTTGGGGTTTGGGTTTTTATGGGTGGGTGACCAAGGGCTTCAAGGGTGTTTTGGAGGGGCTCATCTCAGGGTCCGGCGTGGTAGAGTTTGCGTGGATGCTACCATCCATACTTGCGGGGAAACCATGACATGACTCATGACATGGCAAAGGCTCACTTCCCAGCTACAAGCATGGTGCACTCCTAAACCCTAAACCCTAAACCCTAAACCCTAAACCCTAAACCCTAAACCCTAAACCCTAAACCCTAAACCCTAAACCCCAGCCTTCTTGACGAACGTCTTTGGCGATCTGTTGGATGGTCTGCCACCAGACGACTGCAAGTCCTCTCGCTGTACTGAGCTGAAGGTGCAGAAGGGTGAAGGCTCCATGCCATCAGTGATTCTCTATTCTAGGGTTTAGGGTTTAGGGTTTAGGGTTTAGGGTTTAGGGTTTAGGGTTTAGGGTTTAGGGTTTAGGGTTTAGGGTTTAGGGTTTAGGGTTTAGGGTTTAGGGTTTAAGAAACCTCAATATTCGCCATACTATTGCGGTTTGCATTCGTTATCCACGAGCCCTTCTTTGTCGTTGACTTTGCAACTAGTGGGACGCCCAGGTTGCTGTCAAAGAGCTCAAAAAACTAGACCGTGCTACTTGCTATTACTATATGCCCACTTGCTATGGAGACTTACGTCTAAGCTCCTGAACAGCACTATACACCCCGTAGAAGCTTAATACAAAATATTCTTAGTATCCTCTTGGGTTTTATATAAACATAAAATAATTCCAAGGGGGCTATAGAGCAACCCAGACTTGTTGCATGAAGAAAATGATCAGCAATGCTCTGCTCCACAGCGGTCGCCTCAGCGACGTGGCTCGACCTGGAAGTCCGGAGGGTTTAGGGTTTAGGGTTTAGGGTTTAGGGTTTAGGGTTTAGGGTTTAGGGTTTAGGGTTTAGGGTTTAGGGTTTAGGGTTTCCCTAGGATCACTTGCTGTCAGCACGTGAACACCTCCACTCCGGCGCTGAACCCTGAAGCCACACACACAGACCCCAAACACGGGGGCATGGGAACCTTAGGGGGGGGGGGGGGGGGGAATGGTCTTCCCACAGCCTGCTGCTGTCTGTGCATGGCTTTCTTCCCTGCGTCCCGGAGATCTGTTTCACCTCAGCTGAGATTGAACAAACACCGTGTCGGCACGGAACTCTTGTAGGTTTGAGGGACTGAAACAGCCCAACGCAGCCTCAAGGGACCCCCGTATCAGCAGTCCCCTTACACAACAATTTCAGGCGGGTACGTTTCCCCTCATATGCCCCTTTTGATCGCCCCAGTGTAGCCCTTCGTACCCTTTATTCTTTACCCCTTTTGTCAGCCTTATGGAAATTACCGTACACTACGCAGAACTTACCGCCAGAAGCTGTCTTTGGATATAATTTCTTCAAGAGTGGAGCTGGGTTGTTTCCGCGATCTGCGCTCAGTGGCTTCTTCCAGTTGCTGGTCCACCATCTGCCTTGGTTGTGAAGGTCGTGTTGAGGGCTTAGGGTTTAGGGTTTGGGGTTTAGGCTTTAGGGTTTAGGGGTTTGGGGGTTTAGGGAGTTAGGGTTTAGGGGCCCGTGGGTTGCAAGGGTTTGGGGATGAAGCCAGAAAACGAGATGGAGTCCTCCGCTCTTTGGCTCACAGGTTTATGTGCCACGGAACTCGTCAACTGCTGCAGGCCAGCAGGCCCCCTGCTCTGAGGGTCTGGCAGCAGATCCACATGCTTGACCACCAAGTTGGCCCTGAGATCGTTCAACCCATGAAGCCTGAGCTGATCAGCGCTTCAGCAACTTCGCTCGCAGTGACACAGAGTGACCCTGTGCACACGCAAACCTGACAACACCACTCACTTCGGCGTCGGAGGTGCAGGCTGCGGCTCAAAATGTGCACAACAACGGGTTTCCGGTTTGGGGCTTAGGGAGTCGGATTTCTTAAGTCAGGGCTGTGCTCAAGCTTGTCGGATTTACGAATTCGGTTCCGGAGTGTACTTTCGGGGTCAATTTGAGAGTGACGTCTGCTACTCCTTCAGCGTGAACAACCTGGTGGCGCAGTCGTTCTGACCTGGCCAAACTTCACTCGGCTTCTGGATTCTTGAAAAGTTCACCTGTGTGTTCGAGTCCGTGCGTGACCTGCACAGCCACATCGGTTCGCTGAACGCAGCCCTTTCGTCAGGCAAGGGCGAAGTTTCTAGCCAACCTGAGTTGCAACATCTCCTCGCAGATGAAAATTCTGGCCCCAATGTGTTGATGAGCACAGGCTCCCGCTACAATTACAAGTAACCCGAGAACCTCTATGGCCCTTCCGGGAATTTTGGCTACATAAGTTGTGCAAGGCACGGAGAATGTTCGTTTCGAATAAAAACTCAGATGGAATTGAGCAGTAGTCGAGAAGGATCGATCTGAGCCTAAGACTTTCCGCGGGTTTGCGTTTTAACGGCTGCAGTGTTTAGGGTTTCGGGTTCGGGTTTAGCCTTTGGACAAATACCTGACTCAACGGCTAGGTGGGGCAACACGTCAGCCAAAAATCAGGGGTATCCTTTTTAGGTTTACTATTTGAAGGATTCAACAGTTTGGGGGTGCATTAAGGACGCCATTTTGGGTGGGTAATGCTACCCATTTTTCGCCCATAACCTTCTGGACTGGAGCCAATGGTAGGGCTCGGGCCAACTGTTGGCCGCAATGACTCGGTCGATGCTTAAGTCGTTTAGGGTTTAGGGTCAATGGTTTAGGGTTTCGGGTTTAGGGATTTGGGGTCTGGGGTTTAGGGTTTAGGCTGCCAGGGTTTAGGCTCACATGCAACCCCTTACCTGCGTCAGATGTCGCACCCACACGGCATGCTCCTGCTAGTACAGGGCCGAAGTCGCCAACGTCATTCCGAGGAACAGCCGTTGCATGTCACGATCGCGCAGGCTATCTTTCGAAGAGTGCCTTTGGGTGCAAGGTTTAGGGTTTAGGGTTTAGGGTTGAGGATTGAGTGTTTAGAGTTTGGGGTTTGAGCAAGACCAAGGCGTGCATCTCCAATCGGTAACCGGTTTTCTTCGTGCAACTGGAAGGATCTAAGTAGACCCCCATAGAGTCTTCCAAAGAAAGATACAACATAGCAGGACAAGCTATAAACCCAAAACCCTGAACCCTAAACCCTAAACCCATAGTACAGGGCACTAGTTGGAGGTTCTACGTTTAAATCCTCTGGGTAGTTCGGATCCCCCCGAATTGCCCGGGGCATATTTAAAGCCATCCTTAAAACGCCCACCTACACGAATCAGCGCACCACATTCCACAGCACTTGCTGTAACCATAGAATCGAGGCCACCTCTAACTAAGCAAGCAGCTCTTGCAACAACATTCTCTAACCTGGGATCCCGCGTACCAGGCCCGAATCCGAAACCTGGACCCTGAGTCCACACCACAACACACGCAGCCTTGGCGAGAGTGGCACGGCGCCTCAAGTTGGACAGCTAAGGAACCCCCAACTCCTGCCTTTTCAATTCCTCTGGGGAGTTGGGAGTTGGGAACTGTCTTCAGAGATGAACAGGAGACGATTGCTGCTCGGTGCCCTAATTTAGTGAGCGACTTCGAACGGAAGCGTAGGGGCCGAAGGTGCATGCTGCTAACAAGAAGTGGCTCATATTTGTTCATGTGCTACTTCATCTCGTTCTCCGTAGAGCGCAGCATCCTGATGTTATCTAAGAAGTGGTGGGGGGTGAGGGTCTCCTTCGCACTTGGGCTCAATGGAAGCAGTGCATGGGGAATTCCTGAAGCTGCATGAAGGGCGGCACTATGCCAGCTTGCTCCGGCTGAATCAACTTGTTGAAAGCCACCATAAGCGATCTAATTCTTATTGCGGCCCTATCTCCTTCCCAGAACAACTCAAGCGAGAAAGTCAATACCATGCCCACGCCTAAACGCAATCGATTGCTCAAAATGGGGGTTTGCGAAAATAGCGGACCCGGAAGATAGAGGACAAATAGTATGATTCCCTTGAAATACGGACACCCACTAAGTTTCCCCGAATTCCGGAAACCCAACATGCAAAAAGAAGCCCGATGGGAGCTTCAACCCCGGTTTGCTTGTACAGCCCGCGCCTCCGAAATGCACGCGCTAAACCATAAGCTTGCGATAGTTGCACCGCTATACCATGAACATCAGAGCCTCTGAGCCCTAAGCCAGAAACCCTAGGCCCTAAGCCCTATAGACCCTAAACCCTAAAACCCTAACCCCTACTGCGACAGCTGCCTCAGAAACATCCATGCCCGCAAGTCCATGGGCTTAATGCCAAGCTGCTTGGCGATGTTAGGGTCTGCTCTTCCATGTCGACAACGCATGGAGGGTCACCGTCCTCAGTTGGGTTGCAGGACTCCACTTGAAGGTTCATGGGACTTAATAACCACTTATAACTGTACTTGTAACCCTACTTATAATTGGGATAACCCCTATGCAGGGTATTTTGGAAGTTTTTGTTTCAGGGCTTGGGCCGAAGTCAGGGTTCAGGGCTTGGGTGTGCTTTGGGGTTGAGGAAGTATTGCAGGCAAGCATCCGGAGGACGCAGTGAGAACACGCCCTGCAGTTCCAACCAAAGTTGGCACACTGGTCGGTACGATTGCTCATGCTTCTGTTCCGAATAATACGACTGAAGAATGGTACTGCTGAAAAAACAATTACTGCTAGTCGTACTCGTTTTTCTATGATTACTATTGCTTCTACGGCACCCCTGAACCCTAAACAGCCCTAAACCCTCACCCTTAAGCCTATAAACCTTCAGCTTGGGATGCTCCCCCTTGTACTCACAGCTCCTTAGGGATTATAGTGGGGGTGGGGAAAAGGGGTACTAGAATCCCTATAAAGGAGCTGTTAGTATAAGGGGGAACATCCCAACCTTCAGCACCTAAACCCTAAACCCTAAACCCTAAACCCTAAACCCTAAGCCCTCGGTTGTGGGCAGCCATATCCGCAGGCCTCGTCTGGCGAGTCCACACCGTCGAGCAGGCCTCATGTGGGTGGGCTTGGAGCTAGCAGTTTATTGTTAGGGTTTAGGGTTCAAGGGTTTTGGGGCTTTGGGCAATTCACAGTGAAACTGGTGGCAGTACTTTGCAGTGTTCCTCAGCGGGGCAGGTGGTTTGTCGCCATGGCACTTTTCGCTGTGGCAGCTTTTTGTCTCATCTGGGACAGGCACAAGCGCGAGCAGTGAACCTACGGAAAGTAACCTTAGCCATCCCTAGCCAAACAAGACGATGTGCTACAAGTGGCTCGGATGACGCCAATGATGCCGACTACAGCTGCGACAATCGACATGAGGATCACGATAAGCAAACCATGATGCGACAAGAAGACCCATGACTTCAATGACACAGAAGCGTAACCACAGCCAACGAAAACTCTGAATGAACACAGCAACACGTACTGTAGAAACGAAATATCACATATAAGCACGCATGTGCTTGACAATCATGGTGATCACGGCAAGCATGTATTGAGCCTTTCGATGAATTGAAAGTCTCCTTGTGAAACTACGAGTCTGACTTTTGCCATTTTGCTTTGACCCAAGGAGCTGTGAGGGAGCTGGACAGGCCTGCTGTCCAAGCCATGTCTATTTGCCATTGCGTCACAATGGCAGGCACTGCCTAGAATCGCAAGCGGTTGGGATGGGTTGTGCTTGGTTGGCGCAATTCAATGCAAACGGCCCTGAGGTATTTTGCCTGGCGGCTGTTGTAAGGACAACCCTAAACCCTAAACCCTAAACCCTAAACCCTAAACCCTAAACCCTAAACCCTAAACCATACTGGAGCACTTGCTTGTCAGAACCTACACAAGGGTAGGTTCCGTGTGCTGAAAGAACTCGCTGCTCGGGCCACAGTTGTCTTCGACCACCCACAGTGGAGAGAAGGCAATTCCAGGCTACAAGTGTACAGGAGTGTACAAGAATAACAATAACAGTGACAATGGTAACAATAATGATAATCGTCGTAATAATAATAATAGTAGTAATAATAAGAAGAAGAATTTTCGAGAACACCTGGCGCCTGCTTTCAGGAAGAGCAACGACACGCCGAGTCATGACCACAGCTGCAGCTCTTCTTGTGCAAGTGTCCGACACACCCGGCTGGCCTCCAGTCCACCCTCCTTAGAAAGCCGAGTTGCTGCACAAAAGCCGTCCGGGATATTAAGCCTACTAAACCCTAAACCCTAAATCCTAAACCCTAGATCCTAAACCCTAAACCCTAAACCCCAAACCCCAAACCCTAAACCAAAACCCTAAACCCCAAACCCTAAACCCCAAACCCCAAACCCCAGACCCCAAACCCAGGGTTTGATGGAAGCTGCTCCCGCAATGCTCTCCCGGCTGTTTGTGAGAGATGGATGACACATTGTTAGTACCACTCCTACTACTACTACTACTACTACTACTACTACTACTACTACTACTACTACTACTACTATTCGTATTATGACGATTATGATTATGGTTATTATTATTACTGTTGTTGTTCTAAAACTAACATCTTTTTATTATGACCATTACTACTATTATGACTATTACTACGATTACTACGATATTATTACTAGTACTATTATTGTTGCTATTATTGTTATTGGTATTATTATCATCATCATGTTATGTGATGTTTCCGAACATATGACTATATGATGAATATGTTCTTAATTGTGATATGGAGTTCCGAGTTCTTATACTCTCATACGAAAGCACTAGTATATGATTAAAATGTTAAACGGACTCATACATCAATATATTGATATATTACTATATTAGTAGTTACTATTACGTTGCTAGATTCTTGCAGTATTCCAGCATTATAGTTTTACACTCTGAAATTGTCATACTACCATATTATCAGAATATTCTACTGCTATTGCTTTTTACATACTTGTACTAGCCCAATTGGCCGGGGCTCCGGCCAAAACTCTGACGGCCGCGTGGCCGGCCGCCATGGCACTTGTGCAGAGCACACCACTTCGCTAATTAGGTCGGCCCTTTGAACATTCCTGAGGGTCTTCCTACTTAAGATCCTCGCCACAACACAACATGTCCAGCGTTTGAGGAGCTAAGCAGCCTGAAACCGCCCCCCGCCCCCCCACCCCCCCCTGCCCCCCCACCCCCCCCTGCCCCCCCACCCAAACCCCCCCCGAGCCTTCACAAAAGCACCTCGTTGAGCCAACAAAGCCGACCACTTCAATTCGATGCACCTCGCGCATTTTCGAGCAACTGTTCATGTTGCAGCACATAATAAAGACCCTTAAAAGCTTTGATATGAAAGTTCTATTGAATTAACATATCTTCGTATCATTGTACCATGCCCTCCGGCGCCTTCCCGTGCCCTGCATGTCATGGAAGCCCTTTTCACTGCCCACAAGACAGCAGGTCAAACGTCAGGGTATGCCCATGAGAAATTTCCGAACTTTGCTCGGAAGCGGTCATTGTGGCAGTAGTTCAGCTGGCAATAGGTCACGTCGCACTGGAAGTTGCCCATCGCACAGGCCGTCATTGCCTAAGTGAAGCCACATGCCGGATGACAAGTACAGTGCATCGGTAACCTAAACCCCAAACCCCAAACCCCAAACCTGTAAACCCTACACCCTAACCCCAAACCCGAACCCCGGTGCATAGTTCGTCCAAGACACTGAAATCCCGGCCTCATGACGGGCGAGTCTGACGAGCGAGCTCCATCCAGTGAAGTTCCACTCCTCTCAAGCTCAACCTAGGACCCTGTGCCCAATAATGATACTACTATATAGACATATACACACACACACACATATACATATATATATATATATATATGTAAGAGGGACCTTTAGGTACTATGTGATTACTTTCCTTTCTTGGAGAAGGAGGTTAAATAGTTTAGATAGTTTAGATAGTTCAGGAAGCCCCTGAACTATCTAAACTATCTAAACTATCTAGCCTCGATTTTGGGAGAAAAGGAGGTTAGATAGTTTAGATAGTTTAGATAGTTTAGACGAGCCCCTAAACTATCTAAACTATCTAACCTCGATTTTGGGAAAAAAGGGAGGTTAGATAGTTTAGATAGTTTAGATAGTTTAGATAGTTTAGAAAGTTTCAATTCCCTCTGGGTCGTCCTCAGCCAGAGGTTAGATAGTTTAGATAGTTTAGATAATTCAGGAAGCCCCTGAACTATCTAAACTATCTAAACTATCTAACCTCTTTCCGGGGAGGCCCCCAGGAGGTTTGAAACTTTCTAAACTATCTAAACTATCTAAACTATCTAAACTATCTAAACTATCTAACCTCGATTTTGGGAAAAAAGGAGGTTAGATAGTTTAGATAGTTTAGATAGTTTAGATAGTTTAGATAGTTTAGATAGTTTAGACGAGCCCCTAAACTATCTAAACTATCTAACCTCGATTTTGGGAAAAAAGGAGGTTAGATAGTTTAGATAGTTTAGATAGTTTAGAAAGTTTCAATTCCCTCTGGGTCGTCCCCAGCCAGAGGTTAGATAGTTTAGATAGTTTAGATAGTTCAGGAAGCCCCTGAACTATCTAAACTATCTAAACTATCTAACCTCTTTCCGGGGAGGCCCCCAGCAGGTTTGAAACTATCTAAACTATCTAAACTATCAAAACTATCTAACCTCCTTTTCTCCAAAATCGAGGTTAGATAGTTTAGATAGTTTAGACGAGCCCCTAAACTATCTAAACTATCTAACCTCGATTTTGGGAAAAAAAGGAGGTTAGATAGTTTAGATAGTTTAGATAGTTTAGAAAGTTTCAATGCCCTCTGGGTCGTCCCCAGCCAGAGGTTAGATAGTTTAGATAGTTTAGATAGTTCAGGAAGCCCCTGAACTATCTAAACTATCTAAACTATCTAACCTCTTTCCGGGGAGGCAGCCAGGAGGTTTGAAACTTTCTAAACTATCTAAACTATCTAAACTATCTAAACTATCTAACCTCGATTTTGGGCAAAAAGGAGGTTAGATAGTTTAGATAGTTTAGAAGTTTAGACGAGCCCCTAAACTATCTAAACTATCTAACCTCGATCTTGTGAAAAAAAGGAGGTTAGATAGTTTAGATAGTTTAGATAGTTTAGATAGTTTAGATAGTTTAGAAAGTTTCAATTCCCTCTGGGTCGTCCCCAGCCAGAGGTTAGATAGTTTAGATAGTTTAGATAGTTCAGGAAGCCCCTGAACTATCTAAACTATCTAAACTATCTAACCTCTTTCCGGGGAGGCCCCCAGGAGGTTTGAAACAATCAAAAAAAATTTAAACTATCTAAACTATCTAAACTATCTAACCTCGATTTTGGGAGAAAAGGAGGTTAGATAGTTTAGATAGTTTAGATAGTTTAGACGAGCCCCTAAACTATCTAAACTATCTAACCTCGATTTTGGGAAAAAAGGAGGTTAGATAGTTTAGATAGTTTAGATAGTTTAGAAAGCTTCACTTCCCTCTGGGTCGTCCCCAGCCAGAGGTTAGATAGTTTAGATAGTTTAGATAGTTCAGAAAGCCCCTGAACTATCTAAACTATCTAAACTATCTAACCTCTTTCCGGGGAGGCCCCCAGGAGGTTTGAAACTTTCTAAACTATCTAAACTATCTAAACTATCAAACCTCGATTTTGGGAGAAAAGGAGGTTAGATAGTTTAGATAGTTTAAATAGTTTAGATAGTTTAGACGAGCCCCTAAACTATCTAAACTATCTAACCTCGATTTTGAGAAAAAAGGAGGTTAGATAGTTTAGATAGTTTAGATAGTTTAGATAGTTTAGATAGTTTAGAAAGTTTCAATTCCCTCTGGGTCGTCCCCAGCCAGAGGTTAGATAGTTTAGATAGTTTAGATAGTTCAGGAAGCCCCTGAACTATCTAAACTATCTAAACTATCTAACCTCTTTCCGGGGAGGCCCCCAGGAGGTTTGAAACTTTTTAAACTATCTAAACTATCTAAACTATCTAAACTATCTAAACTATCTAAACTATCTAAACTATCTAAACTATCTAAACTATCTAAACTATCTAACCTCGATTTTGGGAGAAAAGGATGTTAGATAGTTTAGATAGTTTAGATAGTTTAGATAGTTTAGACGAGCCCCAAAAACTATCTAAACTATCTAACCTCGATTTTGAGCAAAAAGGAGGTTAGATAGTTTAGATAGTTTAGATAGTTTAGAAAGTTTAGAAAGTTTCAATTCCCTCTGGGTCGTCCCCAGCCAGAGGTTAGATAGTTTAGATAGTTTAGATAGTTCAGGAAGCCCCTGAACTATCTAAACTATCTAAACTATCTAACCCCTAGCTGAGCAGTCCTCCCTGAATCGGTTTTCCAAAAACTTACAGGGGGACACTGCTTGCGACTTGTCATTTTGGGAGCTCAGTTTTCCAAAAACTGAAGGGGGACACTGCTTGCGATTTGTCATTTTGGGAGCTCAGTTTTCCAAAAGCTTAAGGGGGACACTGCTTGCGATTGTCATTTCGGGAGCGCAGTTTTCCAAAAAACTTAAGGGGGACACTGCTTGCGATTTGTCATTTTGGGAGCGCAGTTTTCCAAAAAACTTACGGGGGACACTGCTTGCGATTTGTCATTTTGGGAGCTCAGTTTTCCAAAAGCTTATGGGGGACACTGCTTGCGATTTGTCATTTCGGGAGCGCAGTTTTCCAAAAAACTTAAGGGGGACACTGCTTGCGATTTGTCATTTTGGGAGCTTAGTTTTCCAAAAGCTTAAGGGGGACACTGCTTGCGATTTGTCATTTTGGAAGCGCAGTTTTCCAAAAAAACTTACGGGGGACACTGCTTGCGATTTGTCATTTTTGGAGCTGAGTTTTCCAAAAGCTTAAGGGGGACACTGCTTGCGATATGTCATTTTGGGAGCGCAGTTTTCCAAAAAACTTACGGGGGACACTGCTTGCGATTTGTCATTTTGGGAGCTCAGTTTTCCAAAAGCTTATGGGGGACACTGCTTGCGATTTGTCATTTCGGGAGCGCAGTTTTCCAAAAAACTTAAGGGGGACACTGCTTGCGATTTGACATTTTGGGAGCGCAGTTTTCCAAAAAACTTACGGGGGACACTGCTTGCGATTTGTCATTTTGGGAGCTCAGTTTTCCAAAAGCTTATGGGGGACACTGCTTGCGATTTGTCATTTCGGGAGCGCAGTTTTCCAAAAAACTTAAGGGGGACACTGCTTGCGATTTGTCATTTTGGGAGCTTAGTTTTCCAAAAGCTTAAGGGGGACACTGCTTGCGATTTGTCATTTTGGAAGCGCAGTTTTCCAAAAAAACTTACGGGGGACACTGCTTGCGATTTGTCATTTTGGGAGCTTAGTTTTCCAAAAGCTTAAGGGGGACAATGCGTGCGACTTCTCATCTTGGGAGCTCAGCTTTCCAAACACTTAAAGGGGACTCTGCTTGCGATTTGTCATTTTGGAAGCCCTGTTTTCCAAAACTTCAGGGGTAACAATGCTTGCGATATGTCATTTTGGGAGCGCAGTTTTCCAACAACTTAAGGGGGCACACTGCTTGCGATTTGTGATTTTGGGAGCTCAGTTTTTCAAAAACTTAAGGGGGACACTGCTTGCGATTTGTCATTTTGGGAGCTCGGTTTTCCAAAAACTTAGAGGGGGACACTGCTTGCGATTTGTCATTCTGGGAGCTCAGTTTTTCGAAAATTTGCGGGGGACACTGCTTGCGATTTGTCAGTTTGGGAGCTTTGTTTTCCAAAACTTAAGGGGTACACTGCTTGTAAGAGAACCCTTTATGTATTATTTGACCCGTGGCCTTGGTGAGGATCTTGGTCTGTATTCCTTATTCCTTATTCCTTATTCAATATTCCTTATTCCTTATTCCTTATTCTCTATTCCCTATTCTCTATTCCCTATTCCTTAATCCTTACCCCTTGTTCCTTACCTAGTCTAGGGTTTAGGGTTTGGGGTTTTGGGTTTAGGGTTGAGGGTTTGGGGCTTAGGGGTAGGGTTTGGGGTTTAGGGTTAGGGTTTGGGGGTTTGGGGGTTTAGGGGTTTAGGATTTGGGGTTTAGGGTAGCTCAGGGTTGAGGGTTTGTGGGTTTGGCTGAGGGTTAAGGGGTTTGCGGTTTAAGAGTTTAGGGTTTGGGGTTTGGGTTTAGGGTTTGGGGTTTAGAGGGTTTGGGGTTTAGGGATTTAGGATTTGGGGTTTAGGGTTTGGGGTCGGTTTGGGGGGTATTTAAGCGTCTCCGGATTTAGCGGTTTAAATGGCTTAGCTTTGACTTGAGGAGTCGGGCTTTGAGGACGCGTAGAGGTTCGGATTTAGGGTCTGAACCATAAACCCTAAACCCTAAACCCTGAACCCTAAACCCTAAGAGGGACTTTACAATGCTCCTACCCTCTTCCGTTTTGTGTGGCATTTCAAGACTTTGGCAGGGCGCCAAGGGGCTCCCGGCAAATCTCAACCCGCAAAGTTGTTCCTACCCTCTTCCGTTTTGTGTGGTATGTGGTATTTACAGGACTTTTTGCAGGGCGCCAAGGGGATCCCGGCAAATTTCGACCCGCAAAGTTGTTCCTACCCTCTTCCGTTTTGTGTGGTATTCGCAGGACTTTGGCAGGGCGCCAAGGGGATCCCGGCAAATTTCGACCTGCAAAGTTGTTCCTACCCTCTTCCGTTTTGTGTGGTATTTACAGGACTTTTTGCAGGGCGCCAAGGGGATCCCGGCAAATTTCGACCGCAAAGTTGTTCCTACCCTCTTCCGTTTTGTGTGGTATTTGGAGGACTTTGGAAGGGCGCCAAGGGGACCCCGTCAAATTTCGACCTGTAAAAGTTGTCCCTACCCTCTTCCGTTTTGTGTGGTATTTGCAGGACTTTGGCAGGGCGCCAAGGGGATCCCGGCAAATTTCGACATGCAAAGTTGTTCCTACCCTCTGTCGTTTTGTGTGGTATTTGCAGGAGTTTCGCAGGGCGCCAAGGGGATCCCGGCAAATTTCAACCCGCAAAGTTGTTCCTACCGTCTTCCGTTTTTATGTGGTATTTGCAGGACTTTGGCAGGGCGCCAAGGGGATCCCGGCAAATTTCGACCTGCAAAGTTGTTCCTACCCTCATCCGTTTTGTGTGTTATTTGGAGGACTTTGGCAGGGCGCCAAGGGGATCCCGGCAAATTTCGACATGCAAAGTTGTTCCTACCCTCTTCCGTTTTGTGTGGTATTTGCGAGACTTTGGCAGGGCGCCAAGGGGCTCCCGGCAAATCTCAACCCGCAAAGTTGTTCCTACCCTCTTCCGTATTGTGTGGTATTTGCAGGACTTTTGACATGGCGCCAAGGGGATCCTGGCAAATTTCGACCTGTAAAGGTGGTTCCTAGCCTCTTCCTTTTTGTGTAGTATTTGCAGGACTTTGGCAGGGCGCCAAAGGGATCCCGGCAAATTTCGACCTGTAAAGGTTGTTCCTACCCTCTTCCGTTTTGTGTGGTATTTGCAGGACTTTGGCAGGGCGCCAAGGGGCTCCCGGCAAATCTCAACCCGCAAAGTTGTTCCTACCCTCTTCCGTTTTGTGTGGTATTTGCAGGACTTTGGCAGGGCGCCAAGGGGATCCCGGCAAATTTCGACATGCAAAGTTGTTCCTACCCTCTGTCGTTTTGCGTGGTATTTGCAGGACTTTCGCAGGGCGCCAAGGGGATCCCGGCTAATTTCGACCGGCAAAGTTGTTCCTACCCTCTTCCGTATTGTGTGGTATTTGCAGGACTTTGACAGGGCGCCAAGGGGATCCTGGCAAATTTCAACCCGCAAAGTTGTTCCTACCCTCTTCCGTTTTGTGTGGTATTTGCAGGACTTTCGCAGGGCGCCAAGGGGATCCCGGCAAATTTCGACCTGTGAAGGTTGTTCCTGCCCTCTTCCTTCTTGTGTGGTATTTGCAGGACTTTGGCAGGGCGCCAAGGGGATCCCGGCAAATTTCGACATGCAAAGTTGTTCCTACCCTCTGTCGTTTTGTGTGGTATTTGCAGGAGTTTCGCAGGGCGCCAAGGGGATCCCGGCAAATTTCAACCCGCAAAGTTGTTCCTACCCTCTTCCGTTTTGTGTGGTATTTGCAGGACTTTCGCAGGGCGCCAAAGGGATCCCGGCAAATTTCGACCTGTGAAGGTTGTTCCTGCCCTCTTCCTTCTTGTGTGGTATTTGCAGGACTTTGGCAGGGCGCCAAGGGGATCCCGGCAAATTTCGACATGCAAAGTTGTTCCTACCCTCTGTCGTTTTGTGTGGTATTTGCAGGAGTTTCGCAGGGCGCCAAGGGGATCCCGGCAAATTTCAACCCGCAAAGTTGTTCCTACCCTCTTCCGTTTTTATGTGGTATTTGCAGGACTTTGGCAGGGCGCCAAGGGGATCCCGGCAAATTTCGACCTGCAAAGTTGTTCCTACCCTCTTCCGTTTTGTGTGGTATTTGCAGGACTTTGGCAGGGCGCCAAGGGAACCCCGGCAAATTTCGACATGCAAAGTTGTTCTTACCCTCTTCCGTTTTGTGTGTTATTTGCAGGACTTTCGCAGGGCGCCAAGGGGCTCCCGGCAAATTTCGACCCGCAAAGTTGTTCCTACCCTCTTCCGTATTGTGTGGTATTTGCAGGACTTTTGACATGGCGCCAAGGGGATCCTGGCAAATTTCGACCTGTAAAGGTGGTTCCTAGCCTCTTCCTTTTTGTGTAGTATTTGCAGGACTTTGGCAGGGCGCCAAGGGGATCCCGGCAAATTTCGACCCGTAAAGGTTGTTCCTACCCTCTTCCGTTTTGCGTGGTATTTGCAGGACTTTGACAGGGCGCCAAGGGGATCCCGCAAATTTCGACCCGCAAAGTTGTTCCTACCCTCTTCCGTTTTGTGTGGTATTTGCAGGACTTTCGCAGGGCGCCAAGGGGATCCCGGCAAATTTCGACCTGTAAAGGTTGTTCCTGCCCTCTTCCTTTTTGTGTGGTATTTGCAGGACTTTCGCAGGGCGCCAAGGGGATCCCGGCAAATCTCAACCCGCAAAGTTGTTCCTACCCTCTTCCGTTTTGTGTGGTATTTGCAGGACTTTGGCAGGGCGCCAAAGGGATCCCGGCAAATTTCGACCTGTAAAGGTTGCACCTACCCTCTTCCGTTTTGTGTGGTATTTGCAGGACTTTCGCAGGGCGCCAAGGGGATCCCGGCAAATGTCGACCCGCAAAGTTGTTCCTACCCTCTTCCGTTTTGTGTGGCATTTGCAGGTCTCTAGATTTACCTCTACTACAATTTAATGTATTTAAATAATTTAATTCCACAGAATTACATTATCTAAATTAATTTAATCCGAATACGTGAAAAACAATGTAAATAATTTAGTTCTGTGGGAGTAAATTCTTTAAATAAATTAAATTAGTTAAATTGTTTAAACCAATTCAATTAGGGGTAAATCTGGAGATTACTACGAATTAAATTATGCCCTTTTTCCTTTAAAACAAGGCGGTTCACCAGTACCAAATGTTCTTAGAGAATGTCTCTGAAAGTTTGGTACTGTTGAGCCGCCCTGTTTCCTCTAAAACAAGGCGGTTCAACAGTACCAACCTTACCCTTCTCCTGTTTTCACAATTCATCCTTTTTGTTGTCCTTATTTCGAAAGGAAAAAGGGAAGGGAGAGATAAGGGAAAGAGGATCGATAAAGAAGAGTCCCATCTTCTCTGTGCCTTGTTTTGTCTTTCCTCCTTTATTAATCTCTCTTCTATTATTGTCTTTGCTCTTCCTGTTAAAAATGCAATCCTGTCTATCTCTCCTCCTCCTTTTTGTTTGACGGAAAAAACACAAGAAAAGAAAATAAGAGGGGCATATGGAGGCCCTTTTCCATTCTCATACTTTTTCAATGGTTGGGGAAAGTGGCTGGGTTGGCTGCTTGCCCGTGGCACCTCTCCATGCTTCAGCATATCCCTCCTCTCGCCCTATCTCTTCGGTTCTTTTCATTGTTCCCAAACGGAAACAGAAAACGAGTTCCTTTCATTTTCATTGTTCTAGCTTTGGCTTTTTATTTTGAAGGGAAACGAACAAGAGAGAACAAAGACAAGAGAGGAAAGATGAAGACAAGTACCATCTTCTCTTTGCCATGGGTAAGGAACGGGTGTCCCTTTGGATCGTTTTTTGCATCTTCAAGCGAGAAAAAAGGACGCACCTTCTCATTCAAAGGGACAGGGGAGAGATGATGGGTCTAGAGGAATGCCACCTTCTTTGCGCCTTGTTTAGTCCGTCCCTCTCCTTGCTTCCTGTTTCTTCTATTCCTTGCAGTACGCTTCCAGAAAAAAGGCATCCTTGTGATCTCTCCTCTCTCACTTCTTTTTCCCTTCTCTCCATCTATTACCTTTTAACTGATTAAAAGCAGGAAAGGAACTTGAATGATAAAGCTGGTGACTCCTTGCACGTGGACCTTGCCGTACTTCATCATATCCCACTTCTCGGCCTATCTCTTCTGTTCCTTTCCTTACCCTTCTCCTTTGTTCATACTTCTTCCTTTTTGTTTTCCTTATTTCGACAAGGAAGAGGGAAGGGAGAGATAAGGGAGAGAGGATCGATAAGTTCCATCTTCTCTGTGCCTTGTTTTGTCTTTCCTTCTCCTTTATTAATCTCTCTTCTATTCTTGTCTTTGCTCTTCCTCCTTCTCTCTCCCTTCTCTTCAACAGCAAAAACACAATAGAAATTAAAGTAAGAGGGGGACGGAGGCCCTTTTTCCATTCTCATACTTTTTCAATGGTTGGGGAAAGTGAGCGGGGTTGGCTGCTTGCCCGTGGCCCTCCTCCATGCTTCAGCATATCCCTCCTCTCGCCGTATCTCTTCGGTTCTTTTCGTTGTTCCCAAACGGAAAAAGAAAGCGAGTTCCTTTCATTTTCATGGTTCTTTCTTTGGCTTTTAATTTTAAAGGGAAACGAACAAGAGAGAACAAAGACAGGAGAGGAAAGATGAAGACAAGTACCATCTTCTCTTGGCCATGGGCGATGGAACGGGTGTCCCTTTGGAACGTTTTCTGCATCTTCAAGCCAGAAAAAAAGGACGCCCCCGAAACAAAAAACAACAATGTCTCTCTCTGTCTCTATCCCTGTCGCTATCTATCTTTCTTTCGCTCTTTCTTTTCTTTCCCTGTCCCTACCTCTATCTCTCACTCACTCATTCTCAGTCTTTCAGTCTCTCAGTCTCTCTATCTCACTCTACGCGCGATGGAAGCAGGCGCTTGCTGTACGCTTCCAGAAAAAAGGCATCCTTGTGACCTCTCCTCTCTCACTTCTTTTTCCCTTCTCTCCATCTATTACCTTTTAACTGATTAAAAGCAGGAAAGGAACTTGAATGATAAAGCTGGTGACTCCTTGCACGTGGACCTTGCCGTACTTCATCATATCCCACTTTTCGGCCTATCTCTTCTGTTCCTTTTCTTGCCCTTCTCCTTTGTTCATACTTCTTCCTTTTTGTTTTCCTTATTTCGACAAGGAAGAGGGAAGGGAGAGATAAGGGAGAGAGGATCGATAAGTTCCATCTTCTCTGTGCCTTGTTTTGTCTTTCCTTCTCCTTTATTAATCTCTCTTCTATTCTTGTCTTTGCTCTTCCTGTTAAGAATCAATCCTGTCTATTTATCCTCCTCCTTCTCCCTTCTCCCTTCTCTTCACCGACAAAAAAACACAAGAAAAGACAAAAACACAGGGAAATGGAGGCCCTTTTCTTTTCTTATGCTTTTTCAATGGTTGGGGAAAGTAACGTGGCCCCTGTCCATGCTTCAGCGTATCCCTCCTCTTGCCCTATCTCCTCGGTTCTTTCCATTGTTCCCAAACGGAAAAGAAAGCGAGTTCCTTTCATTTTCATTGTTCTTCCTTTGGTTTTTTATTTCAAAGGCAAACGAACAAGAGAGAAGAAAGACAAGAAAGAGAGGAAAGACGAAGACGAGTACCATCTTCTCTTTGCCACGGGCAAAACCCGAGCCCTAGCTTCCAAATAAACCCTATTTAAGCCACCGGGGGGCGGAGGGGCGCCAGGCGGCCAGGGGGACAGGGTAGAAAGGCCCGAAACCACCTAAACTATCTAAACTATCTAACCTTGAATATGTAGAATGTGGGAGCTCAGTGTTCCAAAAACTTAAAGGGGACACTGCTTGCGATTTGTCATTTTGGGAGCTCCGTTTTTCAAAAACTTACGGGGGACACTGCTGGCGATTTGACATTTTGGGAGCTCCGTTTTCCAAAAGCAGGGGTACACTGCTTGCGACTTGTCATTTTGGGACCTCAGGTTTCCAAAAACTTTAGGGTGGACACTGCTTGCGATTCATCATTTTAGGAGCTCAGTTGTCCAAAAACTTAAAGGGGACACTGCTGGCGATTTATCATTTTGGGAGCTCCATTTTCCAAAAACTTAAGGGGGGCATTGCTTGCGATTTGTCATTTTGGGAGCTCAGTTTTTCAAAAACTTAAGGGGGGACACAGCTTGCGATTTGTCATTTTGGGAGCTCCGTTTTCCAAAAACTGAAGGGGGACACTGCTTGCGATTTGTCCTTGTGGGAGCTCAGTTTTCCGAACACTTACTTGCGATTTGTCATTTTGGAAATTCGGTTTTCCAAAAAACCAAGGGGGAACACTGCTTGCGATTTGTCATTTTGGGAGCTCAGTTTTCCAGAAACTTAAGGGGGACACGCTTGCGATTTGTCATTTTGGGAGCTCGGTTTTCCAAAAACTTAGAGGGGGACACTGCTTGCGATTTGTCATTTTGGAAGCTCCTTTTTCCAAAACTTAAGGGGGACAATGCGTGCGACTTCTCATCTTGGGAGCTCAGCTTTCCAAACACTTAAAGGGGACTCTGCTTGCGATTTGTCATTTTGGAAGCCCTGTTTTCCAAAACTTCAGGGGTAACAATGCTTGCGATTTGTCATTTGGGAGCCCAGTTGTCCAAAAACTTAAGAGGGACACTGCTTGCGATTTGTCATTTCGGGAGCTCAGTTTTCCAAAAACTTAAGGGTGACTTAAATTCCAGCCCCCCCCTGCCCAAGGCCGTCCCCAGGAAGAACAAGAAGAAGAGAAGAGAAGAGAAGAGAAGAGAAGAGAAGAGAAGAGAAGAGAAGAGAAGAGAAGAGAAGAGAAGAGAAGAGAAGAGAAGGAGAAGGGAAGGGAAGAGAAGAGAAGAGAAGAGAAGAGAAGGGAAGAGAAGAGAGAGAGAGAGAGCGAGCGCAGAGAAGCGGGAGGAAATTGTAGTGAGATGGATTTGTGTCCTTACACAAACATTCCAAGAAGAGAAAGAAGAGAGGCGAGGGTGGATGAAGGTAGTGAGATTGAATAGTGGCGCCTCTCAGAATTTGTTGTTTCTTCCTTCTTTCTTTCTTCCTCCCAAAGACCAGAAAGGGATGGGAGGAGAGTTACGACAATTGAAATGTTCTTTGTCCTTCTCCTTGATAAGAAAGAAGAAAAACAGTTTTGTTCATTCCTTGGTGTTTTCCTCTTGTTGTCTGTTCCTTCTCGCTGAATGAGTCTGTTGAAAGAACACGCACAAATGAACAGGGGAGCCGTTTTGTCCTATCTGAACAGAACTGTTGGAACTCAGGGGGGGTGGATTGCAGACAAACTGGAAGGAACAGGGGAACTCAGCCCTGCGAGGGGCCACTTTTTGCAACATAACTGCCCCCCACGCGCACACGCGCAGCCCCAAATCTGACTTCGCGAGACTGTTTGCAATTCTCTCCTCCATAAGAAAAGCAAAGAGCAGAGAAAAAGCGAGAAGAGATGAGAGCGAGAAGAGATGAGAGCGAGGACGAAGGTAACGAGATGATCTTGGGTTCTTGGACATTCATCTTTCTTTCCGGCAAGAACAGAGCCAGAGAAGAGAGATAAGAGAGCAAGATAAGAGAGCAGAGGAGAGGATGGATGAAGGCAGTGAGAATGAATCAGGGCGCCTCCCCCTTATTTTTGGTTTATTTTCTTCCTCATTTCTTCTCCAACAGGCAAGAAAGGGAAGAGAGGAGAGATGAGGAGAGTGTGTAAATAGAAGAGTGACATGTTTTCATGTTTACCTCTTCCTTGTTCTTCTCCTGTTATCCGACTCCTTTTCTCCTGAAAGAACCGTACGTTAGTTAAAGGTTTGTTGCTTTCCTCTTGTTGTCTGTTCCTTTCTTGCTGAATGGGAAGATCAAAAGAACATGCTGGACAGGGGCACAGGGGAACCGTCTTCGTCCTTGTATATACCCCCTTCTTTCTCCTCAACCGAAGGAACGGAAAAGTTGGAACGCAGGGGAGAGATTAAAGAAGGCAAAAGGAAGGGAACAGGGGAACTCATCCCTGCCCTAGGGGGAGAATGGGCCTCCCTTACGCAACAAACAAGTACTTGCTTCTCCTTTTTCCCGTCCATGTGCTTCGCTCATCTAGTGTTATGCATTCTCTCCTCCATAGAGAGCAGAGAGAAGAGGGAGGATGAATGTGGTGATATTGGTTTGTGCTGTTAAATCTTCATTCTGTAACAAAAGAACCACATGGAGGATGAATGCAGTGAGACTGGGTAAGGGCGCTTATCTTTATCCCTTCCTTGTGTGTTTCTTGTACATTCTGCTCGTGGCTTCCTCTTTCTTTTGAGATTGGCTTGTGTTCTCAAATCTTCATTCTGCAAGAAGAACATCACTTATTCCTTCCTCGTGTTTTTCTTGTACATTCTGCTCGCGGCTTCCTCTTTCTTTTTCTTGTTGTTATCTAGCTTGCTTAAACACTCTTGTTAGTTCCTTGTGTTTTCCCCTGTTGTCTGTTCCTTTCTCGCTGAATGGGAAGATCAAAAAAACATGCTGGACAGGGGAGCCGTCGTCGTCCTTGTATATACACCCTTCTTTCTCCGTAAACGAAGGAACGGACGAGTTGGAACGCAGGGGAGAGATTAAAGAAGGCAAGAGGAAGGGAACAGGGGAACTCATCCCTGCCCTAGAGGGAGAGTGGGCCTCCTTATGCAACAAACAACTAACTACTTGCTTCTCTCTCATCTTCCCGTCCATGTGCTTCGCTCATCTAGTGTTATGTATTCTCTCTCGCGCAAGAAAATCAAGAAAAAAAACTAGAAGGGAGAGAGCAGAGAGAAGAAGTAGGATAAGAAGAGAACCACAGAAGAGAAAGAAGAGAGGATTAGAGGATGAGTGCAGTGAGACTGAGTGTGGGCACTTCTCTTTGCGATGGGTTTTCATTCCTCGTGTTTTCCTTGTACATTCTGCTCGTGGTTTCCTCGTCCTTGTTCTTGTTGTTCTCTTTATCTAGCTTGCTTAAACACTCTTGCTAACTCCTGTAGATAAAATGAACATGCATAAGTGGACAGTGGAACCGTCTTCGTCCTTCTTCTTTACCCCTTCTTTCTCCTTAAAAGACGGAACAGAACAGTTGGAGCGCAGGGGAGGGACTAAAGAAGGCAAAGGAAGGGAACAGAGGAACTCGTTCCTGCTCTACGGGGAGTGGGCCTCCCCTATGCAACAAACAACTACCTGCTTCTCGCTCTTCCCGTCCATGCGCTTCGCTCATCTAGTGTTATGCATTCTCTCCTCCACAGAAGAGGGAGGATGAATGGGTTGAGATTGACATGTGTTATTTATATGTAGCCATTATTCTCCTCGGTAAGAAGAGCCAAGAGAGAGAGAGAGAGAGAGAGAGGGAGAGAGAGGGAGAGAGAGAGAGAGAGAGCGCGAGAGAGAGAGAGAGAGAGAGTGAGATAGAGAGAGAGAGAGCGAAAAGAGGAGACGGTGGATGAAGGTAGTGAGACTGACTTTTTCTTTGATGATTCCTTCCACTTTCCTTTTCTTCTACCCAAAGTCAAGAAAGGGAAGAGAGGAGGGGGTGTAAAGTGAATAGTGACTGAATGTAAAGAGTTCTATGGTTCCTTGATCTTCTCCTGTTCCGACCCCTTTTTCTCCTCGACAACAGGAAGTGGTCATACACCCTGGACTGTTCGTACAATCCTTTTATAACCGTTGAATGCACAACCCTAGACCATGAACCCAAAAGACATAAAATATCAAAAACTTTCTAGTAGCAATATGCATAATATGAAACGCAAACTGCTCATTTGATAAGTGTTAATACTGTTGAAGTAAAACCCAAAGCAAGTAATCACATTATACCTAAAGGTCCATGGCACATATATATATATATACTACAATGCTATAATTACACCATAATGTAAGAATATTCACATAACAATATGGAGATATAACAATATGACATTATAGCAATATATTAACAATAAACCCACATGGCAAAATAACAATATACGAATAGAATACTATAACAGTATCTGAATATACGAATATACTGAGATACGAATATAAAATACATGAATCAAATAATGTAGTAACATACCCATATAACAAAATACTGTTATAACAACCTACTAACTGACCATAACCAAGTACTTTATGTATATGCGAGAGTGAGGTACGAATATAAGAATATTGTTCCACATCAAACCCAAATCAACAGACAGATATCAGCATTCGCACCTTGGGGATGTGGTGCTTGGTCGCGACCTCCAGGGCGCGTGCCAGCACGGCCATGTAGTCGTTCCAGCCGAGGTGCTTCCACCTGAGAATTCTGGTTCTGGCTGGTTCTTAGGGAATGAGGGAATGAGGGAATGAGGACCCTATATAATCCCTTAAAGGGTATATGTGAGGGCCATATATATATATATATATATTTGAATCTAAAAACAAATATGTATGTCTATATATATATATATATATATACTCACACGTGCGTGCTTCGCACGCACTTAGTGTCGGCAGGGGCGACGGGACAACTTTGGAGCGAACCCGGTGGGGCAGGGGGTCAGGCTCGAGTTTCCTGGTTTTTGGGCTTCGTATTCCGAGCTTTTTTTGTTGCCGGAAGCGGGCGGGGTGGGGGGGGGGGAGGGTTCCCAAGGACGGATGTCACACGTGTGTGTTTCGCATGCTTCGCATCGGCACGGGCGCAGCTAAATTTGAACCAAGTGTTGAAAGAACGGACCTGCTTCTGTGCTCAGGGTGCTGGGTTTATAGAGGTTGCAGAGGGCCTTGATCTCAGGGCTTGCCTTAACCCTAAACCCTAAACCCTAAACCCTAAACCCTAAACCCTAAACCCTAAACCCTAAACCCTAGGGGGGTGGGTGCGGGGGGGGGTGGGCGGGTAGGGGGGATGGGGGAAGGGGGGATGGGGAAGGGTGGGTGGGTGGGTGGCCACGGCGGGGCTGCCGCACCAACCCACTGGGCTGTCTATTTGTTTACGTATGTGTATATATATATATTTATTTATTTATTTATATATTTGTTTGTATTTACATTTGTATTTATACTTATAGTTATATCCTTCAAGGGTCTTTGCATGGCCCTGATTCCCTCATTGCCTGCTAAGAGCCAAACACGCCTTGGGCAACTAAACTGGAAGTTCAATGCCTGTCCCTCATTGAAAGCTGGTTCAACCTCAATGGGTTCGAGTCTGTGTTCTGCGGCTTGTCACTCGATAATGGATTCTGCTGAGACTGGGCATATCCATATCATGGCATGGCTGCGCGCTGCAATCGACAGGCCATCGTCGCTCGCCAAAGCAACCCTAAACCCTAAACCCTAAACCCTAAACCCTAAACCCACACTGAGCGTCCGGCGTCTGTCCATAAATCTTGTCGCAGATGCCTTCAGCTTCGTGCATCGAAGTCTTGTCGGTGACCTGCGTGTTGTTGCAGTGCCCGGAGACAAAGCAGTAGATTGCATCGGCCCCTTGGCACACAAGGGGAATCCTGTCAAGGAGACCCAGAGGACGAAATCTCTGAAAATGGACCCAATGAGCCCAATATCCCTCAATTAGGGAAGATTGCTTCATTAATCTATATAGGGATCCTTAATATGATTTAAGGAATATTCCTTAATTGAAGGGGTATTGGGCTCTTTGGGGACACGCAACGCACATGGGCGCTCGTCTGGGATCGCGGCCGGTCAGCTTAAGCTTTTGCTGGGCCTTGAACATCCTTGAAAGACCAGCAGAATCTGTGTGTTGAGGGTTTAGGGTTTAGGGATTAGTATCAGGGATTTTGTAGAAGGCTCAAAGAAAACCAAGCCCACTGGTGGTTGAACTGCAGTGGTACCACATCGCATTGCTTCGGTGATAGCTGCTTGTCCGAAACGATGGGCCAACCCTTCGAGTACGCGGTGTCGTGTCGTGCCAATGTAGGTTTTAGGGGCTTGGGGTTTGGGGTTTAGGGTTTGGGGATCATTCCGTCATGATTGCAGACAGCCTACGTTTACACGACTAGGCCATGGTATAGGTCGCATCGCAATACAGGTCGCATTGGCTCTGTTCGATGCATCGGCAAGCCGGGCCACTCTCTGGCGTATCCACGAGAATCGCTCTCCACAATGCACCTGGGATGCTGATGCTTTGAGGAGAAGGGGGTAACGTGCCCTGCCAGTCTGGCTAATCTTATCCAGGTCAGCGCTAAGACTCAAGACGAAGCTCAAAGCAAGACATACCATCTCTGCAAAACAGCAGTTCGGATCCGGAAGGCCCCTCAAGCCCGAAGCCCTAAACTTGAGGTGGCTTGGGTGGTAAGTGGAGAGGTCTCAGCCCTGCCTGACCCCAAGGGCCCCAATACAAGACTTTGCCCAGGTCTATGGTTGCCAAAGCCCTGGTGCGTGGATGCTTGTGACGTGCAGGGCGCAACTCCAACTCGCAGCACAAACCCTCTTGCTTCCGACCGGAACCCCTAACCCCTAAACCCTAAGCCCTAAGCCCTAAACCCTAAACCCTAAACCCTAAACCCTAAACCCTAAACCCCTGCATCCTGGGCACTTCTGCATGGAAGTCGAGTACATTGGGTATGCCCGGCACCAACTTCTGAGGTTGGCCTGCGAAATGCATCTCCCTAAGCCTCCTCAAATCCTACTCAGGGTTTCGAGTTTAAGGTTTGGGGTTTAGGGTCTCTCAACTACTTTCTGTCCGGGAGGGCAGGGGGGGTGTGATGATGTGGGGGGGGAAGTGTGGGAGGGGGCAGCAACCAGAGCTTCACAGACTCATGCGCGATCCTTTTGAGGAACCTGGCCATGCTTCTCCGTACAGCTTACTGTAGGGCTTAGGGTCTTGGATACTTTAGAAGGGAACCCATAGCCAAAAAAGGGTAAAGGGTACCACTGGGTTACCAACGGTTTAACGCTTAGGTTCAAGGGGCAAGTTTATAACAGGGTTCTTCGGGTTCTTCCGACTTAGGAAGATATTTGGACGGTGGTGTCAAGTCGAAAAAGTACAGGAGGACAGCTCTCCCAATTTCCTAGCCTCCCACGTCTCCCATTCTAACCCTAAACCCTAAATTTTAGTCGGGGGGGGGGAGCCTGAACCCTAAATTGTCGTTGGAAATCCAGGGTTCTGTGGTAGGGCAGGTGCGAGAAACAAAGGCTGCAAGCACGAGGACCACCCTCCACAGCCTAAATGCGAAACCCTAAACCCTACAGCAAACCACTTTTTTTCCACACGAAGTCCAAGAACCCTTCAGCAGGAAACCCAGAACCCTCGAAGCTGAAACCCCTAAAAAACCGGAAGCAATCCCTACAGTAGATGCTGAAACACTTAACGCCTCCTTAAAGCAGCCAAAACCCTTTATAAGCGCTGAAGCCCTACATCCCGGTATTCTCTTAAAGCTGAAGACCGCCACAAAAAAAACCTAAACTCTTGCAAGCCTTACCACCCTCAAGGCTGAAATCATTAAAAAAAACTCTTGTCCAAGCCAGCTGCCACAAGAAAACAACCGAGAGTGGTCTCACCCTGAATCCTACACCCTGCGACTTAAGCCCTAAGCCCTCAGCCCCTAAACCCTAAACCCTAAACCCTAAACCCTGAAGAGCCCTCGCCATCCGAGCCTGGCCGCCGCTGGTCGCTATCTGCGTGTCCATCTTCTCCTTCTCAGCCTTCGTCAGAGGCTCCTGCGATGCCGAGCGGTGCTGGCTTTTGAGGCTTCTGGGGGTTTACGATATGAGGGGTGCCTTATTGGGGGGTCCTTTCTGTAAGGGTCATTGATTTCGTGCACTCCTAGGTAGCCTCAAGTTTAGAATTTTGCGGTTTGGGGCTCATGGTGCTCAGGCATAGGGTGCTTAGGGTTCGAGGGTGTAGATTGAGGTTGGATGAGGTCGTTTGGGGTGCTACACACGCCTCTGCATCTAAGTTGATCATCTACAAGACATCTCCGAGCAATCTTCGTCACCCGTTCGTCCCAAATGAAATGAATATGGGGCCCGGTAGGGAGGGTCCCAGGGTTGTTTGGATGGTTTGTTCAACGCCCGGACCCGAAACCCCAGACCTGAAGCCCTGCCGCTGATAGCGGGCCGTATCGGCCGCCGAAGAACTGCTAGCCACTCGCCAAGTGCTGTAAAGATCAGAGGCAAAAACAGATATGGGGGTTTGCGACATTAGGCGTACCTTATTCGGGGTCCTTAATAAAATGGAATCGCAGGGCTCCCTTATGTCCGCCAACCCCCCCCCCCAGATATCTATATGATCATCGAATCTATAATATATATATATATGTATTTATACATATATATGTATTTATACATATATATATAAGTCCTTGGAGCAGTTGAGCTTCTTTGTGCAGAACATGGGATACTTGGCGCAGTCCACAGCGCTCCTGCACCGTGGGTCCGGATTTTCAGATCGAAGCCTTTGAGGGATGAGACATTTAAGTCGATGCTATCTGAGGACCTAAGGATTCCGATGATGATCATGCAGAGGACACCAAGTCGTTGGGCCATTACCTGCCAAGGAACCCCTCGCCATCCCAAGTTGGCTGCTGAAGTTGTAGCACTCGACTCACCACATGCTGCACTGCCTCAGCCAGGGGCAAATTTCTGAACACAGCGCCCCAAAAAGCAACCATCGCCGCTTCCGATCATGCCACACAATTGCAAGGACGGTACGGGTACGAGGACCTGACTGAAACTGTTGACGCAAAGCCTTTCAGGAGGCAGTCGTCGTAAGAAGTTGCACCCGACCCTCTACACAAGCGCCCTCGAACCATCGTGCATCCACAGTGTGCCCGGAAACCCAACACAACCTAAACGACATAAGCCCTAAGCCGATTCAGCAATGGTACGTGATCCTCTCCGTGGAGGTTCTGAGCAATGAGCATCTCCTTCATGGCAGTCGCCCCCGCCCACCCCCTGCGGTTTCGAGTTTAGGGTTTAGGGTTTAGGGCGTGGGTTCCGGTGTGTGCGATCCCAAGCTAGTCCTCATCACTTTCTTCTTCTTGCGCGTCCGCCCGCCCAGCTGCATGATAACTTTCGCCAGCCTGGGCTGGGAGCATTCTATAGCGTTCTGTTCTCACCGAAACTCCCTAAGGCCCAAACCTAAACCCTGAATCCGAAACCCTAAACCCTAAATCCTAAACCCTAAACCCTGAACCCTAAACCCTAGACCCTAATCCGACATCCTAAACCGCAAGCCCAAAAAAAGGCCTTAATAATTAGAACAGGGTTTTGGGGGGGTTGCTATAGTCTAGTTACAAAGGGACCACAAGGGAATACTATTCGTAATTGCTCCGACCCCTATATTAAATCCTAAGCTGCGACCCTGGAGACCCGCATGTTCTTAAACCCTAAACCCTAAACCCTAAACCCTAAACCCTAAACCCTAAACCCTAAACCCTAAACCCTAAACCCTAAACCCGACGGCAAGCTCATAAACCCTGAAAAGCTGAACCTTGGCTCCTGCCTTGACGCTTCGAACTCCGTACTGGAGAAGCTCCTGGTGTTGAGGGCTGAGAGTGGTTTCGGGTTCAGGGTTTCGGGTCTAGGGTTTTAGGGTTTCGGGTCTAGGGTTTTAGGGTTTAGGGTTTAGGGTTTAGGGTCTAGGGTTTAGGGTTCAGGGTTTAGGGTCTAGGGTTTAGGGTTCTTGGACATCCTTTCGATTCTGGGGTGTCGGGTGCCGGAGCTTAGCTAAGTCTAGAATAGGCAACATGAAAACCAATCTCGGTTGGGCTTTCAACCCTTTGAAAGATACTCATAGGTAGGGTCCCTGATAAGCCCAAAGAAAGGAAAACCTGGCAGAATTTCCCAAAGGCCAAGCGAGTAACAGTGTCGGCAACGCGACGTGGACTCAAACCGCCAAACCCTGGGCACCCCAAGCTCACCATAACTTGGTAGCCCAGTAACGATATAACCAATAAGGGCACCCTTCTTTGGTTGGATAATTTATAAGAGAACCTTGAACCCAAAAAAGGGAAGAACAAGGGCAACACTGGGCTAGCTTTGGACCTGAGCAGGCGCTGTACAAAACAAGAGCTCATTTCGCCCATGAGGATGTTTGAAACATACCCTAAACCCTGAACCCTAAACCCTAAGCCCTAAACCCTAACCCTAAACCCTAAACCCACATCAGAGCAAGCAGAAGGAGCAAGGCGGAGCATGGGAGGGAGAGAAAACGAGAGAGAGCCAGAGCAGCTGCTACCAGTTGAGGGAGAAGATGTTTGTAGAGGAAAGAAAGAACGAAGAGGCGGAGCACATGGCAGCCAATAACAGGCTGGAAGGTGGCAAGAGAGACAGAGAGAGAAAGAGAGAGTGGGAGAGAGACAGAGACGAGGAATCAGCTGCTTCCACGTAGCCCCCGATCCTGCCGCATCACCTGCAGTTCTGCTTCCTCTTGGATCCTTGGTAGCCCAGTAACCATATTACAATAAGGGCACCCTTCTTTCGGGTGGTTACATGATAAGTTTTTAAGGGAACCTTGAACCAAAAAGAAGGGAAAAGGGTAGCACGGGGCTACCAAGGATCTCGATGTCCACCTCGGCCTGAGAGTCCGCGAGGCAGTCTTGCCCAGAGGCATCGCCACGCACGCCTCAGAGTTTGGGGTTTAGGGTCTTGGGGTTTTTCGGGTTTCGGGTCACCAACCCGGGGCCCAAAGTCCCAGAGTCCCACACTTCTCCAAACCCGAGGCCCGTGGGCCCGTGCCAGATCCATGCCTTCTTTTGTGAACCCCGAAGGCGTCAAAGTGGCTTATGCCAAGCACGGCCACCGCGAGGAAAGCTCGTCCGCACATACTTGCGCGCGCCATGTGCAGAACTGCTTGGGTAGAAGGTCGCTACCAGCGTGCCAACGTGTGTGCGAATCAGTAGTTGTTCTCGCAGTCAGATATGAAGGATGCCGCTGCATGCATGTATGTATGCCGCCGCAAGCAATTCGTGCCGTGGATTTTCGGCCGCTACGGCTACAAGTAAAATTGTAGTTTGAGCCACAAACACCAGCACATGCTCAGCAGTGGCCATATTGGCCCGTTCGTGCTGGACAGCCAGCCACATGACAGAAGCACTGGTGCGCTCCCAAAGCACAGTATGGACAAGTTTTTGGTGAGCCACAAACTCCTCCGCCTTAATCGCTGCTTCGAATAAGGAGTTGGATGTGATTGGCACGAAATGCCACGAGGAGCGCAGCCCAAAGGGAATCATCCCCGGCTGCAAGCGCAAAAGGGGCTGCGAGTTGGCGGTCGCGCTGACCAGAATCCTCTTCTGCTTGGGATGCAGACATTTGTTAAAGAACACGGTCAGATGTGTTGCTCAGGCACATATGCAGTATCCTTGTCAATGCTTCACCGGCTTTTATCTTCTCAAGAAGCTGGAATGCCACATCTCTGGGTAGCATCGTGGCATATTGTGGTTCTACTGGTTGACATCGTCATACCGTCTCCATACGGATGTGACTAATCATGACGTTTTGGAAATAAGGCTGGGGGGCAGGCATGCACACATACATAAATACATACATACAGTACTGTACTGTTCTTTTTTGTTCGAAGCAGTTCAGGCAAGGCGTTCTTGCACTAACACACCAGTGCCTTCTTTTTTGGGGAGCCATTCCCCCTGAAACACATCATAGACCGCTCTCGGAAAGTCTTGCAGAGCAAAAAATTTTAAAAGACCCACCTCCCTGCTGTTGCATGGCAGGCGGGCTGGCCACGAATTAGCTGGCAACAAACGTAGCAAATAGGCCTTAAGCCTCAAACAGCGCCCTAAACCCTAAGCCCAAAACCCTAAACCCTAAACCCTGAACCCTGAACCCTGAACCCTGAACCCTGAACCCTGAACCTTACTTAATCTTCCTGCTGGCTGTGGAGCCGTCTGTGCGCGCTCAGGGCTGCCATCAGCCTGCAAGGAGCACCGCATGTAGGGCCGGGTCTACAAGTTTCCGGGCAAACCTGAACCCTGAACCCTGAACCCTAAACCCTAAACCCTAAACCCTCAACTGTCGGGTCTTGAGATTTTTAAAGTTTGAGGTCCGTGCGCTCTGAAATTCCCAACATTACTATCCATGTACAAAATGGAGACTCTCGGTCACTCCCTTGGCTTCTTTTTTGTTGAGCGCCTACGAGGGCCCCCCTAGTCCGTGCGAGCCTTGCAGCCACAATCATCTGGGCGCTTGGGGTTTAGGGTTTAGGGTTTAGGGTTAGGGCTTAGGGTTTAGGGTTTAGGGTTTAGGATTTAGGATTTCGGGTTTAGAGTCTAGGGTTTAGGGTTTAGGGGCTCAGAGCGTTCCGGATTGGTTGGAGGTCCGTGGTTCTTAATAACCCAACGATAACTGTACTTAGAACTCAATTCTAAGCATATTAGGGCACTGAAAGGGCTTAGAAGTGGGTTGTAAGTGCAGTTTGAATTGGGTTATAAGTACCAGGGACCTCCAAGTAGTGACGGGAGTTGTCCCATCTCACCCATGATTTGTGGAAAGTAACTTCTGTTCGAGGCACGGTTGCGCGTCCGATAGATGCAAGAATCTAAACCCTAGACCCTAAACCCTCAACCCTCAACACAACAAGCCCCTAGATCTGTTGCAGCAGCATTCCTATGGATGCGGCATCTAATTAATGGAAGTGCTCTCACAACCCTAAACCCTAAACCCTAAAACCCAACATCCCGGAGACCCGAAACCCTCAAATCCAAAACCCAAAACCCAAGATCGTCACAACGCTCGCCCCCTAAGATCTCTCAGTTCGTCAACTTAGGGGAATAGGGTTTGAAGTATAAGGCTACAACAGAGAAGCCTAGACCCGAAGCGCTGACCCTCAGGGTCCATGGACCTAAATAGTGAGTACTTGGGCCTTAAAGTACCTCCTACATAGTCACTTTAACTTTGGGCCCAATGTCTTCCCTATTAGGTACATGAACCCTTAGGTCTCAGTTTCCCTAAACCCTAAACCCGAAACCCTAAACCCTAAACCCTAAACCCTATGCCCTAAACCCTAAACCTAAACCCTAAACCCTTCGGGTACCTAGGGCATAAGGCTGAACCTGCCTGTTAGGCGCAAAGGTTCCGGTCATGAAGGCACCTTCGAGCATGCCGGGCGCTTCCTGCCGTTCGCTGGCGCGAAGGGCTTCGTGGGCTTGAGGGGATTTAGGGTTTAGGGTTTAGGGTTTAGGGCGGTTTAGGGTTTAGGGTTTAGGGTGCTTTAAGGAATTTAGGGTTAAGGGTTGAGGTTTTAGGGTTGACGCTTAAGATATCCTGAATGGAGCGAAATGCGAAACCCTTAACCCTAGACCAGCAGGGTGTAGTGTTTAAGGTTTGTTGCATCGTTTCAGGGACAGGAGGCATGAAGGGTTTAGGCGGCTCAAGCGTCCGGCTAAGGGTTTTCAGGGGGCTAATTAGGGTTGAGAAGTAGGAGGCGGACGCGAGCAATTGACTTGAGACAGCATGCACAAATTTTACCCAGAGCCACTTTTTGCCGAATCTCACCCACAAGTCCTCCCTGAGGACAGGGCTTTGTGAAAGAAGCATGAGATGAGTTTACTTAGGCCTGAAGCAATGGGTTTGCGGGGTGGGGTGACCGAAAAGTGTCAAATGGCCCTCCACAATCGGACAACGGCTCCCTTTCGCATGTTACAAACCTTTCGAAGCTACTCTGCATCCCAACCAGCTTCTACACCAAATCGCAACAAACTCTAAACCCTAAACCCTACACCCTAAACCCTGAATCCTACATCCAACACCAGCCCCAACCTCATCGGAGCTGTCACCAGGACGGGGCAAGAAGCACAGATAGTCCGGAATCCCATCGCCTGCGCACTCTCAGAACCCGAAGGGTTCAGGGTTTAGGGCTTTGGGGGCTCCAGCTTGGGATGCTTCCCCTTATGTACCAGTCCTTAATAGGGATTCTAGTACCCCCTATCGGAATCCCGATTAAGGGCTGTCAGTATAAGGGGGAACATCCCAAGCTCCAGCTTCTGACGACGAAAGGAGACCGGAAACGGGTGACAACAAGAGCAATAAGTATAAGAGCAAAAGAAACCATTGACAACTACGCCAATGCAAGTACCAATACACATGCTCATTCTTATATTCATACTACATTCTAACTAAGATATACGGAATACCAGAGAATACTCAAGACTAATTACTTAAGACTAAAGACTACATACTTAACAGGAAAGCTAATAATTACTGGCAGTACGTACTAGTACTTGCAACAACAATAATGGTAACTGCAATCATCGAGATGGCAAATTTGCTGGGGCGCACCGTCCCGGTCCGTTGACATCATGTGGAGGAAGCTTTCCTGGCGAAGGTGCGCCCTCACGGTTCTGCTCCTAGCTGAGTCTGATGTCAGTCAAGCGTAGACTTGTCGAACAGCAGGGCAGTACGTCTCAACACTTCCATACAGGGCTTACGAACTTCGCCCTGCACGCGGCTTCCACTGTCAAGCCAAGGTCCATGGCATGAACTCTGAGGCGCATGTCACGGGGGGACAAGTCCCAGAAGCAACCCCCAGGCGGTGCGCACATGCTTCTGACGCCGCATCTCGAGCGCGTAGCAGTAGATGATGGTGTCAAAGACCTTAACCAAGAAACGAGGAACAACAACCAAAGACGACAGAGGTGGCATGCTGAATAACCCCTTGCACAGAGTTGGTGCTTCCTGGGTAGGCTCGCACATATATAAATAAATAAATATACATATATATATGACATACCTGTGCGCGTACACGCAATCCATCCATCGTCGGCCCATCATCTACTCATCAACTTGAGTCATATTCTTACATGTTCAGGCGCTCTCTGGCCACTGCCCACAGCTACGAGTACCTGTGCACCAGGTACTCAATGGCATTCTCACATGAGATGAAATACATCTGCACACAGCATAGACCAGGGTTTAGGGCTTAGGCGTCTAGGATAGCCCGTGTACTACTCTCGTTCTTGCTGCGCTGTGATCTAAGCCTGCCACTGTGTCAAACACCAGCATGATGCTTCTGCCTCGGAAAGTTGCAGTTCCAAAATATGTTTCGAGTGGACCCAGGATCGCGGAACAATACCTGAGAATGAATCGACGTGTTTGCTGATACGAAGCTTCTGCGTAACTGGAGACAGGTACCTCTACAAAAACAGCAGGACACCAATCAAGAACACCAGCGCTGCTGCAACACTGTGCCCTTCTACAGGCAATTATTGTGATTGTTGTCCCCTGTGCGGCATCCAAAGTTTACATTCGCATGTTCCGGAGCGTAAGGTTCAGGGGAGCATGTAAGGTTTCGGGGTTACAAGGGTTAGGCTTGTATCCTTTAAAGCCTTGCCTTAAAGCTTTTGGTAGCAAACTCTCATCTTTAAGTCCTGAACGCTAAAGCGGCTGGAAGGTTGATACCCTTAATTTAACCCCAAACCCAATGCTGCCCAGAAATATGATTCCCGGCGCCTTGCTCCATAGTATATCAAGAAACACCCAAACCACAACTTAGAGCACTGACTTTTGATCTGACTTCGAGATTTTGGCTCAGGAAGCTCCGGACCCATCTCTGAATGGGTAGTTCTCTACACGAGGGTCCCTTTTGTTTTCTTTTTTTGGGGGGGTTGGGGGGGGGTACTATAAAGGGGACCCAACAAAGGGACCCTAATTTTGAGAGCTACCCAAATGATAACGGACTTCTTGAAGCCAAGATGCCGATGAGCAGCCCGACCAGGCCGGTGGAAAGGAAGACCTTGGATTTAGGGTTTAGGGTTTAGGGTTTAGGGTTTAGGGTTTAGGGTTTAGGGCTTGGAGTTTGGGTTTAGGGCTTGGAGTTTAGGGCGCACAAGCTGATCTGGGCAGGTCCCACGATGCCTAAATATCAAGCCCTGATTTTTAAGTAGTACCAAGTACCAAGGTGCCCTAAGCTAGGATGACATGCTCCTAAATTGTATGATCCGCTGAAGCCCAATGAGGGAGGATATACAACATCCCAAGGGGCCGACCTAGTTAGGCCTCTGGGCCTACATGCCTACATGCCTACATGCCTAAACCCTAAACCCTAAACCCTAACCCTAAACCCTAAACCCTAAACCCCACACCCTAAACCCTAAACCCTAAACCCCAAACCCTAAACCCTAAACCCTAAGACCTAAACCCTAAACCCTAAACCCTAAACCCTAAACCCTAAACCCTAAACCCTAAACCCTAAACCCTAAACCCTGAACCCTAATTCAGGCTTCTGGGTCCTAACCTAGGTGTAGGCGCCGGGCCGTGCTTGTGTCCCAGATGAAGAGATCACTGCTGGGGTCCGAGAAGCTCGGAACCTCAGAGCCCCAGGGATTAGGGTTTAGGGTTTAGGGTTGTTAGGGTTTAGGGTTTGGGGTTGTTAGGTTTAGGGTTTGGGGCTGTTAGAGTTTGGGGTTGTTAGGGGTTTGGGGTTTCCGGTTCAGGGTGTTTAGGGTGTTTAGGATGCTTGGGGTGTTTAGGGCTTTGGGATGAGTTTTGAGGGAATTGTCTTGTTTTGCATGTGGCGCTTGCAGGTATAAGGATGTGTTAGAGGCTTAGGGCGGTTTCTTGGAGGTTCAGGGTACTCATAGCCCTGTGATAACTGTACTCTCAACCCTAGTCTGGTTAGAAATGGGTGATAAGTGCAGTTAGAATTGGGTGGACATGAAGTACCGTGAACCTCCAAGTAAGCCCAAATTTTCCCCTTCCTCTCAGCTGCTACGCATTTCCACTGCATTGCGCCCGGGATGCTCTAAGAATCTGGAATCTGAACTCTCTAAGCCCGAAGCTCCACACCCGCAGGGCAAACCCTAAACCCAAAAAAGGGGGCCCAGGCTACCTCGATGATCCCATTGATGGAGTAAGCAGCACCTGCCAGCCGACGGCTCAGGATCGGTGTTCCTTACAGGTTGTTGGGGTTCCTTTGATAGGGGTTCTATCATTCTTGAGTAGAGTCCAGGGTCCCGAATTGGGGAAATGCACGGATGTTGTGTGTGGTATATTTGCCACGCCGCCTTGCTGTGGGTTTGGGAGGTTGTGAAAGGTTTTCGGGCCAGAGGGCATCCTTCACAGAGGCACTACGCAGACCTGGGGCCGGGTGTAAGAATGCTGGCAACAAGTAAGCTAAGGACAGGAGAAAGAAGCGGCGCCCAAAGTCTGACCCCAGAGATCTCTCGGTACTTCCCTGGGCAAAGCACCCCTCACTTGAACCCGAAACCCGACATTCCGTCCATGACTCTGTAATCCAACAATCTGGGCTGCGGGTGGGAGCCAGCGTCTGGGAACCCACCCTTCAGCCACCATCACAAGGCACTTAAAGCCTAACTTAAGGTTTAGGGTTTAGGGCTTAGGGCCCTAAACCTTGAACCCACAGCAACGGCTTTCGGAAGAGAAAGAGTGGTTTAGGGCGCATAGACTGATCGATCTGATCGCCTACTGTGCAGACACCAACTCCGGCGAGATGAAAGATCCAAAGGGCCTTGGCAGCACGGGGCGTTTAGGGTTTAGGGTTTAGGGGGTTCAGGGGGTTTAGGATTTCGGGGATTTAGGGTCTGGGGCTTAGGGTTTAGAATTCGTTTGGGGCTCAGAAGGGCTTGAGGTTTCGGGTTCACAGGGTTCAAATCTGCGTGTGGAGGGCTGAGGCAGAGCGACGTTGGTCTCAAAACCCTTCAACCCCAAAACGCCCAAATCCCAAAAAGCCCAAAACCCAAAACCCGAAACCCTTTAAGCCCTACCATTCACCCTCCAAACAGCTCCCTAAAACCTCCAAAGCGCCAATCCTGAACCCCCAAACCATCAAGGACGCCATTACTTGACAACACGCCCCAGCAAACCACCGCACGGCCAAACCAGTCCCACGCCCGACACCCGGTGACGCCCCGAAACCCTTACTAAACCCATGAATCGAGCCCTTACTCAGCCCCTCAAAAAAACTTTGCTAAACGCTAAGCCCTAAGCCCTAAGCTCTAAGCCCTAAACCCTGAACCCTAAACCCTAAACCCTAAACCCCCAACCCCTCTTCCTGAGGAGATCACACCTTGGAGCCGGTGCACGTTGGCAATCTCGCCCGACAGGACCTGGCCAAGTTTAAGGGGGTTTAGGGTTTAGGGTTTAGGGGGTTTATAGGGTTTATAGGGTTTATAGGGTTTATAGGGTTTATAGGGTTTATAGGGTTTAGGGTTTAGGGTTTGGGGTTTAGGGTTTAGGGTTCAGGATTGTTTTGGGGGCTTAGTTCCTTGGGGTTTGGGGCTTAGGGTCGTGTTTGGGGTTTGGGGCTCAGGGCCTGTTACAGAGATGTGGGGGCATTTCGGGCTCAAAGTTTAGGGGTTGCCTTCTTCAAAGTTCTTGATTTCCCTAAGGGTTCATGGGAACTCCTGGGCCTTAAAGTACCTCCTACATAGGGACTGTTGGGGCCCAAGCATGTACTACTAAGGTACATGGACCCGTAGGGTATGATTGCAGTTGCGGCCGAAATCTCCTTTCAAGCAAGTCTGGCTTCTGCTGGTGACTGATGAGTCTCGACTGCGGCTCGAGGGACCTCTGGAGGGCCCACGCCTATGCATTCGGCCAGGACTGGGAGTTTGGAGCTGCTCGATTACTCTTACGCCCGCTGCTTACTCCGCAGTGCCATGGCTCCGGCAACAGCTTGCAAGTATGCACGTTGAACTTCTCAGAGGCTTTGCACTAATCCGAATATTCTCTTCGCACCGGTACAGCATGGCCTGGATGTCTCTGGTGGTATGGATGCAGCTCAGCAGCATGCTGGGTGTCCCAAAGTTCACTGGACTGAGAGTTTAGGTCGACTCTCCTGCTGCTCCCACGGGTTGCATCGCGCAGCACGTCGCGCCCAACAGCCTGCGAAGGTTCCCACTGACCGTCTTGGCTCCCACGATCTTTCCCGAATGCGAAGCATAAGGGTTCCCCTTTTCAAAGGCTTCGGGTTCGAGGTCCCCCATCATTTAGAAAGCCCAGCTCTTGCCAGGGAGGCCGCGAGGGGCGAACCGGGCGACCACGGCCTGTCCCACATCTGGCCAAGTTTACGCAGGCGATTTTTCACAAAGGTGAAGTCCACCAAACGTCGTGCCCCCCCCATCTCGGCACTCTACTTCTCTTGCCTCGGCTTTTCCCGAAAGCTTACCCCAGTCCCACTACCAGTCCCCCCGAAAAGTGCAACGAAGAGCCCTGTCCATCGTCCTTCGCAAACCGCTGTTTTCTCTGCTTCAAAAATGGGTGCCAGATGTGTTTGGGGCACCCCCCACTCATCAGCGAGTGCAACCTTAACCCCCTTTCCCTTAATTAGAAGCCCCTCAGCCTTCGCAGCCCCAAAACCCCAAACCCCAAGCCCCAAACCCTAAACCCGAAACCCCAAACCCTAAACCCTAATCCCCAAAACCCCAAAATCCCAAAACCCCAAAACCCCAAACCCTAAACCCCTAACCCCAAACCCTAAACCCTAAAACCCCAAACCCCACGGCGGCCTGCAGGGCCCTGACTCCTCCGCGGAAGTAGCCCGTTGAGGTAAGCGGGAGGTCCATGTACCTGGCAGCGGGAGGGGCCAGGGTTCAAGGTTTAGGGTTTAGGGTTTAGGGTTTACGGTTTAACCCGGGGTTTGGGAGCTTGTTTGTTTTGGGGTTCTACGAATTTGCTGCCGGAAGTCTGCAGCCAGGCACCTCGAGCAAAGGCCCTTCGGGGTTACCGAGAAGGGGTTTGGGGGGGGCGAAGGAAGGGGGGGGGGGGGTGTTCTGAACGGGCCCCCCCCTATTGCCTGTCATCTTTTGCGGGGGCGGAGGAGTGGGGGGGGGGGGTGTTCTGAACTAGGGGCTCTCGACTCAGAAGTCAGGGAAGATGGCCGCGAGAATGGGGCCATGGGTCCCTCGGCCCCCCCTTCGCAGAGCAGTCGAGGGTGCATGGTTAAGGGTTTCAGGGTTTAGGTGCCTTAGGGGCTTGGGAGGGGTATTTTACGGTTTCCGACATTGGGGGTACCGTGTACCTTATTTGAGGTGCTTATGAGAAGGGAATCCTACTATTTGGGGTCTGTTTTAGGGCCCCCTGTTTTCGAAAGCCCCCAATTGATGAGGGGTTTAGGGGTTTCGGGTTCTAAGTCCTGGGATGCTTGCATTCAGCTTTAGGGTCTTGGGTCCGGGGTTTGGGGTTTGGGTCACTTCGTGGAAACTTTGCCCGGGGTTGGGGTTTAGGGTTTAGGGTTTGGAGCTTAGCGTTTAGGGCGGACTACAGAGTTAAACTACGGAGTGCTTGGCTGTCTTACGGTTTCAAGGCTCCAAAACGTTCGCGGGGTTTAAGGGTTGGCGATTCGCGCAAAGAGGCACAGTTTGGGCGGCGCACGCGAAGGATCCCGATGCACCGAAAGCCATGTTGTACAAGACATCTAAGTAGCAGCCTCGGCGCGAGGGAATGAGACTCGTAGTGAGAACTCATATTCTGTGTATTCTGCTCATGATCGTGTCCTAAACGCTCTACACCTCAAATGAGTTGTTCATTCCTTTAATTTGGAAAGCCATTTGCGACATAATATTGGGTGTTGGTTTAGAAGTATTTTGCAACCCAAGAGCCCTAAACACATTCTTCGCTTTCGCCGTGCCCGCAGGTCAGTTCTGCACAGGATCGGTGGATCAGCACTTTATCTTGCCCGTGCTGTTGCAGTCATGGCAATTCTCGCCACAGAAACTCGTGCAGCCTGCCATACCTCTACTACTGACCTCTCATGCAAGCGAAGTCCTTAGACAGGTTCAACACGCAGCAAGCTGCCTCGAAAGCCTCATGTGCTATCCTTCGTTTGTATGTTTGTTCGAGCCGCCCACCACCCCCTCATAACATTGTCGTATCAGTCATGCCGCGAGATGTGTTGCACTGATGACAGTCTCGGGCTTTGCGCCCTGTAGGGGCCACTGGCTCGAACGCCGTCGCCCCGTAGAGTCAGGAGAACATCCGTCACGATCAAGCGCTCATGGCAGAACACACGTCCCCCCACCCACCCACCCGCGCTTATGTCTAGATGTCAGTTCCGGAAGTGGGTACGATGCCTGCTGTACAAGGACAAGCAACAGACTGTAATACAATCTACCATCATCATAAAAGACAAGAAATGGAATACCGCAAAGAAACACAATACACTACAATGACCAACACAATATTATATGATACACTACAACCTAAGAATAATCCACCATACCCCAAACCCATACCCCTTAATCTATATAAGGAGAATATAAGGAAGGATTTTAAGGGGTATGCCAAAGGGGTGTGTTGAGTATCTCCTAGAAACAATAGAATGCAGTATGCCGACCAAGCCCGCGACATTGAGCTCCGAAGCCGCAGTGGCGCATAACCCCTGGCACGGAGGGCGGTGGTGTGTTGTGTTGAGTACTCAACCGTAACATTGAAGCCCTAAACTACCTGACCTAGCCTAAACCCTAAACCCTAAAACCCAAAAACCCTACAACCCTAAAACCCTAAAAAAAACCTAAAACCCTAAAAAAAACCTAAAACCCTAAAAAAAACTAAAAACCCTAAAAAAAACCTAAAACCCTAAAAAAAAACCCTAAAACCCTAAAAAAACCCTAAAACCCTAAAACCCTAAAACCCTAAAACTCTAAAACCCTAAAACCCTAAAACCCTAAAACCCGAAAACCCGAAACGCCCGAAAAAAGGGCAGGTAGGGCTGAGGGACGCTAAGCAGCGTTAAGAAGTCTCCATGCCAGGGGGCATCAGCTTCGTGGCGAAATCTAAACCCTCCAGGTTCCAACACCTCAATGCAATGCAGTTGGTTCGGAGAACTGGCGGCCCTAAACCCTAAACCCTCAACCCTAAACCCTAAACCTGTAGGGCTGCAAAATCAAGCCACCAGGCCCAGCAATCAATGCCAGGGTTGCGCAGCACCTGGCTTGCAGTCACGGACAGCTTGGGCTTTCTGTCTCCGGCAAAGTGCCCATCTCACACAGCCAGTTGCGCCAAACCCCAAACCCTAAACCCTAAACCCTAAACCCCTAAAACCCCTAAAACCCCTGGGGTCCCCAGCCATGGCTGGGATGCGGCCGAAGGTGTACATGAAAGAGCCTGGGTCATGTGCTGGCTGATCTACCTCATTGGCCCCCTTACTAAGGGAGTATTTAGGGTTTAGGGTTTAGGGTTTAGGGTTTAGGGTTTAGGGCTTAGGATTTAGGGCTTAGGGCCTTCTTAGCCTAGTTGTCCAGTAACCTGGGGGAATCAAAGGTTAACCTGTGGGATTGTAAGGGGAGTATACTACCCTAGAAAGGGTAAAGGTTACCTACTCTACTACTAGGTCCAGGTTAGGGAGTATTCTAGAACAGGCACACAAGAAGGGGCTCTACTTGAACGCGCATGGGCTTTCCTAACTGGTTGGGAAAGGGAGAACATCCTATTGATGATTCCCGTAGCTGGCCTTCACTAGGCTACCCCGCTTATGATGTGGCTTACAACCCAACTACAGCTAGCAAGCCCTGAACCTTCACAGATCTTCAAAGAAAACCCTAGACTGTACTCATGCAGTGTAAAGTACGTTATGGAAAATGAATGCTATACATATACATACATACATACATATATATATATATACACACATATATTAGTGTGTGTGTGTGTGCATTGTATTGTATAACTTCATATATGGAAGACAGTACTAAGAGACATATGTAGGACATCTATTTTGAAATATCAGACATACAGTATGCGATGTAGAATATAGTACCGTACCATACAGCAGAATCTATTATTACATCATGTACTAGTCATGATATGTCTCCCCTTCCCTCATTCCCCTCCTCCCTTTCCCCCCCCCCCCACCCCACACTCTTCAAGCTCTCCCATGAACCATTGGCTTATCTGCCAAGACACCCATGGCCGTGCTCCCGACGTGGTAGCGGAGAACATTCCAGTAAGCCTGCCGGAGGGTAGTTCACTGACTATGGTCCCTCCAAGGGCCAATGTCACAACTTAGAGAAACTGTCCGGAAGTTGGGCCCCAAAACCCTAAACCCTAAACCCAAAAGACACCCACACATGAGGGCCAAAACGCGGGTGCTGTCAAAGGTGCCAGGTGTGAACTCAGGATGGTGGCACTGAGACCATTGCCTTCATATCCCATGCAACCTTTTGGCTTTGACATTGAACCCGTTGAAAACTAAACCCCAACCCCCAAACCCTAAACCCTAAACCCAAAGGTCAACCTAGCTGTCTGGCCGTTGAAGCCTGAACCTGTACTTGGAGGTTCTTGGTACTTTCTGACCAATTATAACTGTACTTATAACCCACTTAGAAGCCCGTAATATGGTTAAGTACAGTGATAGGTACAGTACCCTAAACCCCAAACCCTAAACCCCAAACCCCTATAAGTACAGTTATGATTGGGTTGATAAGTACCATGAAACCGTAAACCGTAAACCGTAAACCCTAAACCCTAAACCCTAAACCCTAAACCCTAAAACCCTAAAACCCGAAAACCCTAAAACCCTAAAACCCTAAAACCCTAAAACCCTAAAACCCTAAAACCCTAAAACCCTAAAACCCTAAGGTTACCATGAACCTCCGAGTAGATCACCGCACCCAAGGCTTGACCTGGCCTCGACGAGCAAGCACGTAAAGGAACGCTGCCGACGCCTTGGTAGGGTTTAGGGTTTAGGGTTTAGGGTTTAGGGTTTAGGGTTTAGGGTTTAGGGTTTAGGGTTTAGGGTTTAGGGTTTAGGGTTTAGGGTTTAGGGTTTAGGGTTTAGGGTTTAGGGTTTAGGGTTTAGGGATTTTGACGACCGTTGCAACGACAGACACAGCCCCCGACCCCTCATCGTCTGGCTCGGTGAAGTACCAGACTTCTGTGGCATAGGCCTAGGAAGATGGGGACACCCATAAGAAGCACAGAGAACGCCTACCTGCCACTTGAAGATGGACATGTCCGATGTGGGGTACCTTCGTGTTTCTCCATGCAGAGCCCCTCGACTGAGGTCGGGACCATCACATATCGCGATGTTGCCACAACAGCCTGGACCATCACATAACGCGATGTTGCCACAACAGCCTTCACTCCCGCTGGGTGTCAGAACAAACCCGTGGGACTCGCAGCCGCAGGCTATGCAGGTAACGGTTCTTCACGATATCTCGCATGCACATGGCAAAGAACTCTGCGCCCTCTCACAGAAAAGCTCCGGCCTCCTCCAACCAGACCAGATAAATCAGAAAGAAGAACAGCTTACACTTCTCCTGGTCGAAACAAGCAGCATCCAGGCTTCCAGACCCGTGAGAAGAGGGGAGAAGCCTGTTCAGCTTCCTGGTAAGGTAACTATACTTTCAAATGCTTATAAGCCCAATTAAGGTACTTAGAACCCTACTTACTATGTGCCACGATCCTCCAGGTATTCTCACCGACGAGCTTAAGTTCACTCGCGGGCCTGGGTGCTCCATTGGATGTACCGCTCTTTCTCCAGCGCTTCTCCAATCGCGGTGTCCTTTTCGACCTGGCGACCAGAAGATTCCAACAAAATGCCGACACCAAGTATTCAGGCCCATCCATAATATGGCTGGGGAAATGCGATGTGGTACGTATGTGATTGTAGGAGCCTTGATTTCCACAAACGGCTTTGCTTATGGCTACTGCAAGGCAGGCCGGACGTGCAACAGACATCGATGCCAGGTTGAAGAGGACAAAGAAGCCCAGCGCTGTAAGGCAGACCTGTTGCATCTGCAGATCGGAGGCTGTAGCGACAAGTGGAGCAGGTTTAGGGTTTAGGGTTTAGGGTTTAGGGTTTAGGGTTTAGGGTTTAGGGCTTAGGGTTTAGGGTTTAGGGTTTTTCTTTCAAGGAACTGACCATCTGCTATCTCATGGACATAGCTCGGCGTGCGAGAGCAAGGTCGCTGCACCCTCACTCCGGGCACACTCTCGACCCTCGGAAGCCCAAAACTGGGTTTAGGGTTTAGGGTTTAGGGTTTAGGATTTAGGGTTTAGGGTTTAGGGTTTAGGGAGGCTGCTAGTTCGGACCCAGGGCCAGCTCCGTCAAAATCTGTCGTTGCAACCCCTCCGTATGAGACCCGCAACTTCTGGCCAGTTGCAAATGTGGTTTGGACTTGAACTTGAGGGCTACTTGGAGGTTCATGGTACTTCAGAACCAATACTACCCACTTATTAGCCTCTGAATTAACCTAATATGGTTTTAATTGGGTTGTACGTGTACATACTATGTGGTTAGTAAGTACCAGGGACTTCCAAGAAGGGCCCTACAGTCGGGCTTTGGGGGTGGAGCCGGCCGCGCAAGAACTTTGGGGAAGTCAGAAGCGGCAGCTCCTCCTTGGGTTTCGGATTCTCAAGGTGGGTTCATATAGGGCGCCTTAAGATGTTTTAACAGGTTTTTTTTTTTTTTTTTGGGGGGGGGGGGGGTCTAGGGGAATACTATCCGTAAGATTTTTTTTTTGGGGGGGGGTACTGTAGTATAACTAAAGAGGGACCCCTAAGGGAATGCGATGGGGCAGCCGCTATGAGCGAAAACCATCGAGACATGCCTTGGCAGCGACAGATATGAGTGGCTCCAGGAGGATGCTCCACTCCTGTCTGGCTTATAACTTGCTGTTGGTTAGTAGGGAATGAGGGAATGAGGTACCCTATATAATCCCTATAATCCCTTAAAGAGTAGTCCCTACGAACCAACAGTAAAAGCTTTAAGGATCAGGGGACTTAGTAGGTGGGGGTAGCTATACGTACTTAAAACTGCTTATAAGCCCAATTCAGGTACTTGTAACCCTACTTACTAAGTGCCCCGATGCTCCAAGTAGGGTCGAGGGTTTGGGGTCTGCTGGTACCACTTTGCCGTCGTCAATATCAAGCAGCTGTCGTGCATCCCTATGCTGACTCTTCTTCTACCAGAAGTTCTAGAGTATCATTGCCAGTCATCCCTCAGGAAGAGGGATGGCACAACCTGGAACACGTACAGCATGTGCCAAACTGCAGCTTCAGCACAGCCAAAGACACAGCATCATAAAGGTCACGAGTGCTGCGACAACAAAACACTTCTTGAGAAGCAGCGTACTTGCTGCACCCCAGCATCCTACACAACCTTGTTAGAATGAGGGCTTCGGGCTGTTTAGGACATAAAAGGTGCACCAACCACATCCTGCCTACATGAGCCCTGAACTCACCAGTCTGCGCGTTGAAAGACCACCAACCATGAGACCAGCCCCTGTTCTGGGTTTTGGGTGTGGGTAGTACAATGAGGCTCATAATCGTTCAGAGTTTAGGGTTTAGGGGATGCATGGCCGTTTCATGGTGCATCTCCTCTGTCAAGCAGTCGCCCGCGGTGTCCAGACAGAAAGTAGTGGCCTCAATGTACTTCCGCTGTCCCGATGCCTGGCGGAATCTGGGTGCAGCAGCGCTTGCAAGCTCAAGACGCAGCTCTACTAGGGTTTAGGGTTTCGGGTTTAGGCTCTAGGGTTTCGGGTTTAGGGTGATGAACCACAAACCGCACCAACAGCGGGCGCTCACTCCACACTCAGTGTTAGGTGCCTGCACAAGATCGAGTGCAAGTTGCAAGTTTCATTCATGCTCCGCGCCCCAAGTAGCCAAACCCTAAACCTTGGGATGCCCCCCCCTTATACTAACAGTCCTTAATAGGATTTATAGTAACCCCCAATCCCTACTAAGCATTTGCTAGGAAAAGGCGGAACCCCCCAACGTTAACGCGTAGTGCTCCATGAAAGGCACACACACTCGCCAAGCAATCAAACTTGCAGGGCTCTCAGAGTTCGTAGCGAACTCGCCATACATCCAGTCGAAGTTACAGCGGGGTGCAACACTCAGCAAATCGTCCTACATGCTGAGCTATCAGACGAAACCCCAAATTAAATCCCAACATCCCGCGCCCTAAACCCTAAACCCTAAACCCTAAACCCTAAACCCTAAATCCCACAACGTCAGCCAGCACGGCGACGAAGGAGGCAATCCCACCGGCGACGAGGAGAGCCACACCTGCAACTGGACCCCAGCGCTGCGTCAAGAGGCAAAAGCATCCAAAAAACTACTGTGTCTACATAAGTGTATGAGTATATCTATAGGCTTTAGGGTTTAGGGTTTAGGGTGTGTCTGTTAGTGTCTGTCAGTGTCTGTCTGTGTCTGTCTGTGTCTGTCTGTCCAGTGTCCATATCGCGCTCGTGTGATCTGATCTTGCCCTAAGCCCTGAATCCGACTTAGGACTGAGGGATTTAGGATGCCAGTTTCATGTTGGGCTGCCTGCCACATATCTCTCCGTGGTGGAGAACTCGGAATCTTCCAGGAAGGAGATGGCCAGCGCAGAGCCTCCCGTGCGTCAGCAATGGGCCGGTGCTCTTTGAAACTCCAGGCCATGCTCTGACTCTAAGGGCCCGTATGGGGGGTTGTCAAAATTATGATCCCTTTTGGGGTACCCGAAATATGAGGTGCCGTATGATAATAGGGATCCAAAAAGGGACCATAATTCTGACAACCGCCCATATACCTTCTTATCATGTACTTGGGCCCCAAAGTGCTTTTTTTAGGAGGTACTTTAAGGCCCAAGTATTCCCTATCTAGGCACATGGACGTTTAGGGTGTAGGGTTTAGGGTTCAGGGTTTCGGCAGTCCTGGGTTCGCAGTGGTGTAGACGATCCACGCACCGGTGCCTTACTGCAGCCGAACTCAGCACTGAGTAGCCCAATTCGGCACTGAGTAGCAGAAACGGGCCCTAAACCCTAAACCCTAAACCCTAAACCCTAAACCCTAAACCCTAAACCCTAAACCCTAAACCCTAAACCCTAAACCCTAAACCGTGCTACTCCGTGCTGCGTAGAAGACGGCTGTGGCCCGGAGAGAAGTTTTTGGTCCTCTTCATGCTATCAAACATCCGAGTCATCCGGGGCTCCAACCTATCGGCAAGACAGTCAGTATGATCGTGCACCACGTCGCCACGACATCCGGGCTGATGAAGAGTAGCAAGATGTAGCAGTACCTGACAGATGCCGGTTTAGGGTTCAGAGTTTAGGGTTTAGGGTTTAGGGCTTAGGGTGTAAGGTTCAGTGTTTAGGGTTTCGGGTCTATGGCCTGAACCCAGAAGCCCTGAACCCAGACGAAGGCTGCCAGCCAAACTCTGGGCGAATATCTTCCGTGCTTGCATCCCAAACCTTTTGAGCTCTTGAGGAACTAGACCCGGGAGTAACCTAGGAATAAACGGGTACCCTTTTTGGTTTTAAGGGGATTATAAAGGAACCCCAACCCTAAAAAAAGGAAAAAGGGCCTACTCCCGGTCCTAGAAGAAAATAGGTGCCTTATATCCCCCCAAAATTAAGCCGATAATGGGGTGCTAACAACAACTCTGAATACCAAGAAACCCAACGCCGCGCTTTGTCGGGCCCCCTAAATGCAATGGCCCATATTGCAAATGGCACCCCCAAGAAGCACATGAATGTGAGAGATCTACCTGCAGGTTCATGGTACTTAAAGACCCAGTTATCACTGCACGTATAACCCAGTTATAAGCCCTAAACGTGCCCAAATGCGGTTATAATTGGGCCATAAGTACAGTGATAACTGGGTTACTACGAATTGAGTAAAGAACCCCCAAAAAAGAAAACATTCTTCCTTATAAGGGTAGTAGGGGGACTATTGTTTTAGTTTTGTTTTTTTTGGGGGTGGGGGTTCTCAAGCAAATGGTAGGATATTAAGTACCATGAACCTCCAACTAAACCCTAAACCCTAAACCCTAAACCCTAAACCCTATATTGGCTAATGAAGTACCATGAACCTCCAAGTACCGGCTCATGGCGCACCCAATGAACCCTGTGACCACAGCGGCCATCACGAGCACGAACCAGGTCCTGGAAAGGACGCCCCAGAGCCTGCAGGAGGGTTGGGTTAGGGTTTAGGGTTTAGGGTTTAGGGTTTAGGGTTTAGGGTTTAGGGTTTAGGGTTTAGGGTTTAGGGTTTAGGGTTTAGGGTTTAGGGTTTAGGGTTTAGGGTATCAAGAACTGAATGAAAGGCTGTTGAAAGGAGCCTTCGAAAGCAAACTCATCAGAATCGTGCAGGTATCACTCCTCATCCCAGCCCTGGGAGGAGCAAACCAAAAGCAGATCTCCTTAAGCAACCCCAAGGATGACCCAATAGTAGAGGGCACTACTTGGGGGGTTCTACATTTTGGACCCAGGGGTTTGCGATTGCTAAACCCTAAGCCCTAAACCCCAAACCCTACACCCTACACTCTACACCCTAAACCCTAAACCCCTCTCCCGAAGTGATCGGGCCTGAGGATCGGTCCCTTGTCTTGGTCGAAGCCGAAGGACTTGATCTGCCAGGCAACTTCAGGAATTTCCTATAAAGGCCCGTGACCTCTTTAAGGTTTAGGGTTTAGGGTTTAGGGTTTACCCTCATACCTTAATGTAGCCCCTAGATACCCTAATAAGAACCCCCTACAAAACAGGAACCCTACTTGAAGAGACCACCAACCAATATAAGGAATTTCCTTGCACAACCCATTGGCCCACGATAATACACCGGTAATGTACATTCAATATACAAGATGGGAATGATTCCCAAACAGTGTGTCTACACTGAGGGGGTTCTAACGCAGGGTTAGAGGGGCTCTAGGTCGATGTTGCCGCGGCACCCACAGCCGGAGTGCTCTCGCTGCGGACCGAAACTGCCACAACCGGAGTGCTCTCGCTGCGGACCGAAACTAGCACGAGGAGGCCCCTATATACCCAAGTAGCCCCTAAATAACCCCTAAATAACCCCTGAATAACGCCTGAATAACCCCTAAATAACCCTTAAATAACCCCCAAATAACCCCTCAATAAACCCCTAGAATAACCCCTAAGGTTCCTTATAAGGGTCCCTCCTATAGGCCATTGACATGACTTTTGGACTTTGGAGCTCCCGTGGCTCTCTCCCTGTTCTAGGGTGGTCTGACATTAGGTTGAAGGGGGTTTAGGGTTTAGGGTTTAGGGTTTAGGGTTTAGGGTTTAGGGTTTAGGGTTTAGGGTTTAGGGTTTAGGGGGTTTACTGGTGTCAGGATGTCCCAACGCCCGGTTCTGAACGAACCTTTTGTACTTGGAGATGAAGCCTCCCTGATGTCCTAACGCGTGAAACAGTTGCACTGCTGACCATAAGCTCATAGGGGCCACTCCCCTAAACCCTAAGCCCTAAGCCCTAAAGATCCTAAACCCATATCAGGCCTGCTGCTTTAGCTCTGGCCCCAAGGGCTTGCAGAAGTACCCGAAAGCGCGGCTGGGATAGTCCTGCACGATCAGATTCTCCCCCACTCCCGGTCTGCTGTGCTACTTACCCAATACCTCCATTGAGTGCGAAGCTCCTTGCATCAGCGACGCAGGTAGAGAGCTGTTCCAAACCAGGAACCCTCGATAAAACGCCCCTAGTTACACCTGAACCCGAAAAGCCCGCAAACCTTCCGGTGATTGCGCCGTCCGGCCGTGCCTGGGCCATGCGGTACGCGTTCTGGGAACTGTCCCAGCACTTGTTCTGCTGCTGAGACTCGGCGTGACGGTTTCAAGGAGTCTGACACGAGAGCCTACAAGAAGTCCCAGAAAGATCCCAAGCTTCTCATGGAAGGCTCTGCGTCAAATTCGGGGTATGTCACATGCAGTGTCCCGCCCCCTTCACTGCTACATATGTATGTGGCCTCCTTCAGAGCAGAGGCTCGTCATGGAAGGTGGTTGTCGCAAACAGAGGCCTTTCAAGGGATGAACCGTTGGGATAAGGATCCCTAAACCCCTCAACCCCAAATGCCCTAAACCTACTACCGAGTGAACCATCCGTACGTTTGATGGTATTTTCGGGACGGGTATTTTGAACAACGGCAAGTTGCTTTCCAGCTGGGGGCCCGGCACTGATGGGACAGCTCGGCACACAAATCGGGACATCCAACATCAGGCCATTCTCTGTGGAGTTGAGGCACCTCCCAGCAGGACCCGCCAATGAAGACACAAAACCCTCAACCCCAACCCTCAACCCCTGAAGATTCCCCAACAGGGCGCACCAGAAAACCTTGCCATCACTGAAGTCCACATCCTGGCGGGGCCCCCCAGGTTGTAAGGCTTTAGGAGAATAGCGGTAACCCAAAACCCTAAACCCGTGGTACCCTTTTGGGGATTCCCTTAACATTGAGAGTGCCATGCTCGGACCAGAGCAAGCGGAACATGCCGCACACAACCTGGGCCTTTGAGCTTTCTGTGAGCTTATTGATAAGCTTTTTGTGCTTGGTTCGTGCATGCCTTCGCACGGCACTTCACAACGTCTGAGAATGCTTGAAACAGACTTATGGCTCTTGAATGTTGCCAGCAGTAGCCATTGGTCATATACATGTGCCGCACGAATGACTGTCGCAACGGCGCAATCCGTGGCTGGAGCGGCTTTGCACACTTTGGCGGCCTTGTTGTACCTGGCCACTGTCACGCTCAAAGCGCACTCTCATCAGAAGAGAACTGCGAATGAGCTGTAGATAGAACCCTACACCCTAAACCCTAAACCCCAAGCCCTAAACCCAGCAAGTTGTGAACTTAGGAAGCAGCTCAATTATTTGTACGAAAGGAGACCGGAAGAACTAAACACAAGTGGAGGGGCGCAGCGTCTGTTGCAATCGCTCCAGCACTGACAGAGTCTCAAGGACAGCCCCGGGGGGTGAGAAGGGGGCGATCTGGAGGGGTGCGGAGGGGGGCGGGGGGGGTGGGTTTAGGGTTTAGGGTTTAGGGTTTAGGGTTTAGGGTTTAGGGTTTTAGGGTTTAGGGTTTAGGGTTTAGGGTTTAAGGTTTAGGGATTAGGGATTAGGGTTTAGGGTTTAGGGTTTAGGGTTTAGAATTTAGGGTTTAGGGTTTAGGGTTTCGGGTTTAGGGTTTAAGTTTAGGGTTTAGGGTTTAGGGTTTAGGTCTGCGAGGGACTGGGGAAGTCTGAGGGAGGATGGGGGGGGGCGCACCCGTGCCCAAGCTTGCGGACGTTGCCGTGCTTGATGGCATCGTAGCTGATCCAGAAAACGCCTGCAGAATCCCAGCATCCAGTGAGGGCGCATCCGCTACTTGGCGGTTCATGGTACTTGTAACCCAAGAAACTGATAACCCACTTATAAGCCCTTTAGGTGCCCCAATATGGTTATAATTGGGTTGTAAATCCAGCTACAGTTGGGTTGTTGAGGACCATGAACCTCCAAGTACCCTGAACCCCAAATGCCGAAGAGTTACTTTAGTGGATCCTGCTGGGCATCTTTGAGGGTTTAGGGTTTAGGGTTTAGGGTTTAGGCTTTAGGGTTTAGGGTTTAGGGTTTAGGGTTTAGGGTTTAGGGTTTAGGGTTTAGGGCATTAGAGCCATCAGCCTTCCGGAGTCCTTCTTCGTGGAACCGGGAGCTCCGTGTCTGCTTAAGGAGAGCTACACTCAGGGCCCTCAATAGCGGCCTACTAGAGGGTTCGGAAGAAGTACGAAGAGTATGCCCTTATGATCCCTATATAGTTCTACTATAATAACCCCCCCAAACCCCTTTCTAACCCTAAACCCTAAACCCTAAACTCCCAAAACCATATTCTAATTATTCAGGCCCCTATATTTCTTCCAGCGGCTCTCCAAGTGGCCTGCTGACACCAGCAGGAAGAACAACAGAAAAGGGACGTCCTCAGCTTCCGAATCTCCCAGGGTTTAGGGTTTAGGGTTTCGGGTTTCGGGTTTCGGGTTTCGGGTTTCGGGTTTCGGATGAGCTTCCCCGAATCTTCCAGAGATCGACCACTCAGTGGATATTTCAGAGCAAGTTCTTATAGTACAATGGCAGGAGTTCCTTTCTAAACCCTAAACCCTAAACCCTAAACCGCAAACAGGGTGTGGGATCGGGAACCCTGAGGTTGGCCCAAGCGACTGTACAGCGGTGGTCCACATGACCGGGTAGGGGCGGATTCTTCCGCAAGTCTTCCTGGTCAAGGCTTCATGGTTTAGGGTTTAGGGTTTAGGGTTTAGGGTTTAGGCTGTAGGGTGTAGGGTTTAGGGTTAGGGTGTAGGATTTAGGGGGTCCAAGGCTTCGGGTTTTGGGTTTAGGCGGGTTAGGGCTTCGGGTTAGCGTCTTCCCGAGGGCGCTATGCCCTGGTCTTGAAGCATTGCGTGATGTTTGGGGTGGGTGGAGAGATCGGGCGGGCCTGTTGTAGCTAAACGGTCGGAGATGTCAATACGCTCAACCCTAAGCCCAATCATCCTTGACTACTTAAGGCTCAGGGGACTTAGTACGTGGGGTTAGAAGTAAGGTAGCTATACTTATAACTGCATATAAGCCCAATTAAGGTACTTAGAACCCATTTGCTGAGTGCCCCGGTCCTCCAAGTAACCCCTGCAAAGTAACCCTGGAACCCTAAGCCGAGCAAGGGCATACAACGTCCTCCTTCAACCCCTCACCCCACCCCACCCCCCCCCCCCCCCCCCCCCCCCCCCCCCCCCCGCCAAAGAAAAAAAAAAACCTTACCGCGTAGTCCTCCTCCTCATCCTCCTCCTCCAGGCCATCCTTCACTTCAGGCTGTGTCTCGGTCTCCTCAGCCATGCCCATGGCCCGAACCTTAGGGGGAGGGGGGGGGGGTTGGGAGCTTCAGGGTTTAAGGGTTTCAGTTCTGAGTTTTTGTTGAAGGTTTCTTGCAAGACTGGCAGCGGATGGCGAGCTTTGCTCTGCAAGGAGCAAAGCGCACTAAGGTCGTGGCTGACTGGGCCATGGCATCTGCAATCTAACGGATGGCACCCATGGCTGGTGCCACGAGCTTATTGAACGGCTTTAAGGCTTTGTGTCGCATGCATGTCTGCAGGGCGCTGTCGCATGTATATATGAAGTAGGGTATATATTTCTTGTACCCCCAAGAGGACACCAAGTATATCCACCCACCAATATTAAAGAGGAGCCTTATATACACTCACCAATAGCAGTAATATAAACCCTGCTTCATATGTGGTGGCTTATGGTGGCTTGCACGAAGCAAGGATTCATCAGCCCGGCTCTGCTATGAATCACAAGCTGCAAGAACCCATGAGGGCTACAAAAAAAAACGGCGTGAAGAGCAAGAGCTCTGACTGTAGGTACAGATGCTACATGCGACATGGTCCTGTACACAGTCATCTTTGTCGTGTGTGTTGCGTGTGTACGCTTGAGCATGGCAAGTCGAGCACGTCAGCTTTGCAAAGCCGTGAGGTGTAGGTTTCTAACCCTCAACCCTAAACCCTAAAACCCTAAACCCTAAACCCTAAACTCCATTTCTCCTCCAAGCATCGCTCTGTGCACTCACTCCTGCACGAGGCCTGGCACTTTGCGCTCGTCCTTCTGGTGGCTGCAAGGCCAACCACCAAAGCTGCTGGCACGAGCGAAAGGAGTCATCTCCAGCATCGGATCTATGTACATCACGGCCATAAGCTGGCACAAGGCTTTGCAATCACGACTTTGGAACATGTCAGCTCTGGACCATGGAAGGCCAATATCAACCACGAACGAGATTCAGCATGTGAACTCAAACGGAGGTCTTTCCACAGCATACATTTGTCCAGAGTTTTTCGCCTGTTGTCCCCTCCAAGCCCAGAGCCGTACTCAAAGCCCGATTTAGGCATCGCCCTCACAGGCTGGCTTGAGGAAGCTTTCCGGCACCCGGGCAATCCTGTGAGGGAGTAGGGCATGTGGGGCCGAGGCACAAGACAAGAGAATCATAAGGCCAGAAGTCTTTCGAACCAACCCTACACCCTAAAGCGTAAACCCTAAATCATAAACCCCAAGCCCTAGACCCTAGACCCTAAACCATACTAAACCCCCAACGTGCCTGCAGTATACTTGTCCGCCGACCCCAAACCCGGTGCAAAGGAGGCAAAAGCTCCGAGCTCAAACGCACAAAGTGAACACCCTAAACCCTAAACCCTAAACCCTAAACCCTAAACCCTAAACCCCTAAACCCTAAACCCTCATAAGGAAAAGCTCCGAGGCTCAAATGCACAAAGTGATCCATGTAGCCGGCGTGCAGAGAGAGCCAGTACAGGGGCGTCTCCAACGGGACCATCCTCGGGGTGTCTCCGAACGCTGGGAGGGTTTAGGGTTTAGGGCTTGGGGGTTTGGGGTTTAGGGTTTAGGGTTTAGGGTTTAGGGCTCAGGGTTTAGGGTTTAGTTTAGGGTTTGGGGTTTGGGGTTTAGGGTTTGGGGTTTAGGGTGTCGCTCTTGAGGCATAGGAGTCCTTTTCTTTGCAACCTGCAGTCCACACCTGACCCCACTGACAGCAGCGCGAAAGCATGGACCGCCAACCCCTGAAATACCCAAAGCAAGACAACAATATAACTATGATGTAAACCTGTATGCAAGCAAAAACAAAACAAATCAAACAAAACAAAAAACAAAACAAATGCAACAGCAACAGCAACAAGAACCAAGATCAATAGCAAGACCAAGACAACGACCAAGACCAATACCAAGACCATGCACGACGAATACTAAGACCAAGACCGCGCACGACCACGACGACACGAGGACGACAACGAGGCCGACCACGAGAACGACGAGGACGACGACGACGGCGGCGGCGGCGACGACGACGACCACGACGACGACGACGACGACGACGGCGGCGGCGGCGGCGGCGACGACGACGACGACACGACGACAATCACGGACCACGAGGACGACCACGAGGACGACCACGAACACGACCACGAACACGAAGACGACCACGACCACGACCCCGAAGACGACCAACGACCACGACCACCACGACTTTCACGACCACGACGACCGCGACCACGACGACAACGACAACGACGACCACGACGACCACGACCAACACGACCACGACCACGACCTCGACCACACAATTCACCCTCCTTTCACGCCTCCCTCCCTCCTTCTCCGCCAGAAGCAACAACATCAAGGATATAAGAATAACACTGAACAAGAATCATCATAGCACCCCCAACCAGCAGAACAGTGGCAACAACCAACTTCCCTAACTTCCTAACCCTAAACCCGAAACCCTGAACCCGGGAGCCCCAAACCCCAAGCCTGAACCCTAAACCGTAGAGCCCCAAAACCCCAAAACTGAAGCCCGGCGTCAGGCCCTGGGTCAGCACCTGTGGGCTTCATCAGCCAGACGTGAGAATGTTTTTCGGGTTCCAGGCTATTCTGGTGTGTTTTGGGGTTTTTGGGTTTTTCGCGGTTTTGGGGTTTTGGGGGGGGGGGGGGGTTGGGGTTTTGGGGTTTGGGGGGTTTTGGGGGTTTGGGGCTTTTAGGGGTTTTGGGTTTTGGATTTGGGGGTTTTGTAGGTTTCGGGGTTTTGGGATTTTTGGGGCTGAGGGTTCCGCTTTGTAGCGCGAGCTCGTGGAGGCTCGGGGGCTTCAAGGTGTTGAGGCTTTTGCTTGTTCTTTTTTGTTGTTGTTGTTGTTTTTTTTGTGGGGGGGGGGGGGGGGGGGTGGGGGCAGGGGTTGAGGGGTTTGGGTTTGTTGTGGTTTGGGGTTTAGGACTTTAGGGTGGTTGAGGGTTTCGGGCACTTCGGGTGATAGGTTGTAAGTTGGCAACATACTGTGATGGAGCGCAGCACGCCACGAAGCCCCGACATCCCCCGAAGCCGCCCCAAACATGCCTGAAAACGCTGCAAGCCTCTGACGTAGAGGCCTCCTTGACATTAGAATCGGCATCTTGCAACTTGGGGTATTTTATAGTCTATTTGGGTATCTATGACCACACATCTTGGCTTACGACGTTTCTTTGCGTAATTCTCTGGCTGGCAATGCCGGCTTGTGCCCTAAACCCTAAACCCTAAACCCTAAACCCTAAACCCTAAGCCCTAAGCCCTAAGCCCTAAGCCCTAAGCCCTAAGCCCTAAGCCCTAAACCCTAAACCCCTGGCACCTCAACTCCCTCCGCAAGGCCATCGCCATTCGCACTGAGCAGCGGCGGCATTGCCAAGGCTAGGAAGGCCCCCACAGTGAAGGCTGCTCCAGACTCGTCCAGAGCAGGGGCCTCCGAGGAGGGAAAACAAAGAGCTCAAAGCCTTCACCCTAAATCCTAAACCCAGAACCCTGAACCCTAAACCCCAAACCCTGAACCCTAAACCCCAAACCCTGAACCCTGAACCCTAAACCCTAAACCCTAAACCCTGGACCCCTGACAAGAAGTGATGGGTTCGGGTTCATAAGGACCCTCAGGTCCAAGTGATGTTTGCTTGACTTCAAAAAAACCTTTGAGCAATGTCTGCCGCCTTCTTCGACCCTGGGGTTACTTGACCCGAGTGGGCAAGAAGCAGCCCGACATTGTGGGCTTAGGGCTTAGAATTTAGGGTTTTGGGTTCAGGGTTTGGGGTCATGCTTTTCGATAGCCTTAACCCTAGACCCTGAACTTCAGGAGCCTGAGTTACCAGGGTGGCCCTGAAAACCCCTCATGAAAGACATTCCCAAAGATGATTCTCTTAGCTACAGGATTGGGATAGTACCCAGGGACTCCAAAAACTCCCCCTTAATGAAGAAATATGCCTTAACATATGAAAGGGTTCCTTATATGGTTTAAAGAATAGCCCTAAACGCTAAGCCTAAACCCGAAACCCTAAACCCTAAGCCCTAAACCCTAAACCCTACAACCTACACCCTAAACCCTAAACCCTAAACCCTGAACCCTAAACCCTAAACCTCTCTGGGTACCCTGAACCATGCATCGCACCGGTGCTCTCCGGCGCCTTGTGCAGCAGCACCTGGAGAGGGGGTGGGGGTCGGAACGTAATTCAAGGCAGGACCGGCTTCATCACTTTTAGGGTTTAGGGTTTAGGGTTACAGCCATGGTTGAGAAGAGTTGAGGTGGGCTTTAGGTTTTAAAGGATTGGGGCTAGTGTCTTAAGACTTGTAGATTTAAGGTTTGCGATATAGTGTGTACCTTACTGGGATCCTTGTTATAAGGGGAGCCTACAAATTTGGGGATCTATATTGGGGGGTCCCCGATTTTCTACAAAAAACCTCTCTTTTTGTCGTGAGGGGATGTGCCTCGTCTCCATGCACAGGCGCAGAGATATGAAGCCGCACGGCCAGACTTTTGCACTCCAGGAGCGTGCTGCACATGAGCCTTTCCTCCTTGGCAGCCCAGCAACCATGTTACAATCAGGGCACTCTTTTTTGGGTTGGCTACTTTATAAGGGAACCCAGAACCCAAAAACAAATGTAAAGGGTTACCACGGGGCTACCAAGCCTCCACTTGGGCAAAGCTCTTGATGTCGCTCCGAAGTATCGCATCCCAGAGCATCATGTGCTCCTTCCTCACTGCAGCTTCGTGTTTCGGGCCTCTTTGGGTTGTGCGTTTCACGGGACTTTCCATGCCCGACAAACCTTAAAGAATCGGATGTTCCCCCTTTTACTAACAGTCCTTAATTGGGACTATACAATGATCCGTATTAAGGACTGTTAGGATAAAGTGGAACATCCCAACTTAAAAGTTAACAGATCGAAACACAAACTGCGGTCTCTGTGCTCCTTGCAGGCGGGTTGCTTCTCCAAGCGCATGAAGCGCGAGGCGGAGCCCACTTCCAAGAAGATGGCCTGGCATGGTAATACAGTAGCATGCTGTGTTTTTATATCTACTAAAATTTACAATACATTCTGTATGTGTATATACATATATATGTGTTCTTAAAGTAGCAAAGCCTGGGGCTTTGGAGTTTGCATCTCTGTAGGCCCCCCCCCCCATTCTTGCCCTAAACCCTAAACTTTCCTAAACCCTAAACCCGAAACCCTAAACCCTAAACCCTAAACCCGAAAGGGCATGCGCAGCTCCATTGCCTGCTTGAAAGCGTTCATGACCGACCGCTGAAGATCGGCCATGCCACCTCAAGGCATTGAACCCGCTGGCTTCGGGAAGCGAATTTAGGGTTTAGGGTTTAGGGTTTAGGGTTTAGGGTTTAGGGCTTAGGGTTTGGGGCTTCAGGGCTTCAGGGCACCGACTTCTGAGGGCCAAGAGTAACTTAGAAACAGCAAGGCTGCCCTTTGCTGGAAGAGGCCTTCATAAGGGAACCGAAAACCCGCAATAAAAGGGAACACCTGCCCTGGGTTCCAGCTTACCCCGGAAACCCAAAAAACCGATGATCCCTGAAACTAAACCCTAAACCCTCAACCCTCAACTCTAAACCCTAAACAAAAACCCAAAAACCCAGAACCCTAAACCCCAAACCCTAAACCGTAAACCCTAAAACCCAAACCCTAAACCCCCCCCCCCTCTGCCCCCCGCCCTGATAAACCTGGCAAAGCGGCTGAAGGGCAGCAGCTCCTTCATCAGGGAGTTTCCACGGAAGTGGACCGTGAGATCAAGCGGGACGGGGACCTCCCCAACCGGGCACACACATGACATTAGGGTTTAGGGTTTAGGGTTTAGGGTTTAGGGTCTAGGGTTTAGGGTTTAGGGTTTAAGGTTTGAGGTTTAGGGTTTAGGGTTTAGGATTTGGGGTTTGGGGAGTCCTACTATTTGGGGTCGCTTACAGGGGGCCCCTTTTTTTCGTAAACTCCCAGATTGGCTGTCTGTGGTGTATGCAGTCTTGGGGACTACAGGGGGGGGTTTAGGGTTTAGGGTTTTGGGTTTTGGGGTGAGGGTTTAGGGTCTAGGGTTGGAAGTATCGTTACAATTGGGTTCATAGGTACCATGAACCTCCAAGCGGGGGTCCCGAACCCCAAACCGGCCACCAAGCGCCCAGGCATCGACGGCATTGCAACTGTTCAGGAAGGCGTGGGGGCGCGGGGGGTTTAGGGTTTAGGGTTTAGGGTTTAGGGTTTAGGGTTTAGGGTTGATTCAAGGCAGCAAGTATCGCTGCCTCGGGGTGCAATATTTCCCGCCTCCATGCCAACCAAGGCATCGCACAGCACTCCCAATGGAAAGTGCCACTTCAGTGCCTCAGGAAACGGCGCGGCACTCGCGCAGGATGCAAGCACAACGATCAGCCCAGGATCCTTTCCCTGAACCCCTAAACCCCTAAACCCCTAAACACCCCTAAACACCCCTAAACCCCTAAACCCCTAAACCCCTAAACCCCTAAACCCCTAAACCCCTAAACCCCTAAACCCTAAACCCTAAACCCTAAACTCCTAAGTCTGGCCCGGGGGACCGTGTGATTGTAGTCGAACCAGAGCTCATAGGGCTGGCCCATGCGGGCGATCGCCGACTTCTTGAAGTGCTCGAGCACATCATGAAAGAGGAAGGGCAGATAGGCTGCCCGAGGCACCTGGGGGTTTAGGGTTTAGGGTTTAGGGTTTAGGGTTTAGGGTTTAGGGTTTAGGGTTTCCGAAATTAGGGGTATAAGCTGCCCGAGGCACCAGGCTGAATAAGGGATCCGGCTCAGCGAGCGAGGCGACCTCGCATCCAACACCCAAAGAAACTTCCCTAAGAAAGCAAAACACATCATCAACAAGAACTTCCAGGCAAAGATGGCCAGCCAACAACGTATGTTGACAAATTGTAAGTACAGTATACCATAAAAAGTATACAGCATCATACCAACATGTTTTCTATGCGACATCTGGCTATGCGACGTGTCTACGAGTATGGCCATGTTAATAGAATACGAACCGTATCTTGCAAATATGATTATACATAAAAAAGAAGAGGCAAAGAGATTGAGAGAGAGAGAGAGAGAGCGAGAAGAATGTGAACAGAATCACATCATGATTTCAGCTGTATGTCGTGCCATTGCACATGACAGGCATGTATCAATACTGCTATGAAGACATCCACAGCACAGAAAGTGCATAAACAGCTAGAAACCACACAAGTGCAGCTTCCTGGATAAGCCACCTAAATATACCTAAATATACCTAAATATACCTAAATATACCTAAATATACCTAAATATACCTAAATATACCTAAATATACCTAATATACAAATGCACCTAAATTTACCTAAATATACCTAAATCATGGCACGGGGTGGCCGGGGCGCCCTCAAGCATCCCAAAGACCTGCCTCGTCAGGAGCCAGCCGGATACGCACCAGCACACGTCCTCCACAGATCTGCTGCCGAGTGTCCTGCGTCAGCGCAGACTCACTCGCAGACACGTGGCGATAAAGGTTAGGGGCCAAGGGTGAAGCGCATGTACAAGGCTTAGCACACCGAAGCCCGAGTAGTTCCCACAGTCAGAACTTAGAGCTGCAGTACCGTGCAACTTCAGAGCCGTGGTGCACTTGCCCGGCCTGCGGCAGTGGATACGGCCGGAAAGTCTTTTTGATTCGCATTTTGCACACGCCACGTGCAAATTGCGCGAATGCTGCAGTATGAGGTCAAACTATCTTGGAAGAAGGGCCATGTCAAGCAGCCTTCCCCAACTGGGATAGCGGAAAACCATGTCTGAACATGTTGTTGGGATCCCACTTCTGCTTCAAATCCAGCAAGCGCTCAGCGTTACGGCCGAAAGTCTGAGCTGCCATTTCGAGATCTTCCGCTCCGAGGTCGGTGGCGTAGCATCCCAACGCAAAGGGCATCAAGAGTTTCACCGCGTCTCTGACCCACGGGGTGCAGTCACCCTCATCCTCGGCCCACGCCCCCTTGATCACGAGCGACCATTCTGCATCTCGTAAAAGAAATGCGCTGCTCTCGCTGCTACCGTCCGCCACGGCACCGCCCATGTGCTGGAAGTGGAAGTAGCAGTGCCGAGTCGGGGCCTTCGACAAGATCTCCACCAGCAGTTCACTAATCTCGGCATCTCGAGCAAAAAACAGTGCCCGGGTGAAGAAGCTCCTGCTGGACAGAAAGCCCCGGTGCGCCACGCCGTGAGGTTGCTCACCTGTGTCTGCAGGCTTTAACATAGTTCAGAACAATGGGGAAAAACAAATGACAGTCGATATCAAGGAACTGAACTGGCTGCAAGTCACATTGGGACGGCTCGTTCTCCATGAGCTGGATTGGACCAAGCCCATCATCCACCTGCTCTACTAGCAGTTTGGCGCCTGCCGCATCGACGGGGGGGACATCACATCCGAAGTTGAAGTCGTAGATGCCCACTCGCATCCCAGGCTCCGCTGGGTCATCGGCTATGTATAGGCAGCAGTCCGAGCAGCAGTCCCGCGGAAGCGACTGAGCGCGCATCATGTACGCGCGCACAGCCGGTGCGACTTCACAGGCCGTGCGGTCGGAAGGCACGTGGAAGACTTGCCTCGTTTGTCGACAACTTTGGAGCTTGGAGGCGTTGAGCTCGAAGGACGTCACCACTCCAAAGTTGGGGCCGCAACCACACAAAGCCCAGAACAGGTCCTTGTGCTCCTCATCGCTGGAGTCACGGCCCAACGATAAAACGTCACCCGTAGCAGTCACAAGCTGGACGGAGTGAATGGCATCGAGCGACAAGCCCGCTCGCCTGGTCAAGTGTCCCACACCGCCTTGAAGAATGAGGCCAACGCCCACGGTTGGTGCTGTGCCCAGCGGAACAACAAGTTCGGCTTCAGCCGTCTTGGCAGCAAGCGACTTCAAATTCACGCCGGCCTCAGCCCGGACACGGCCGGCAGCGTTGTCTGCAACAATCGCATTGAAGTGGTGCTCCATCTCCAGCACCAGATCGCCCAGCTCGCCGTAGCCCGAATGGTTCCCACCCACGACGCTCACAGAGCAACCTAGGCTGCCGGCAGCCCGCACACAGGAGGCCACGTCCGAGACGCTGCGTGGAGCAGCCACAATCCTGGGGCTTCCATGGAGATCCTTCAGGGAGTGCTCGCACTCGAGCTGCGAGGCCAACTGCTCCAAGACCCCTTCGTCGGCCATGGCTGCGACGCCAAGGCACGCCGACCGAAGGCCCGACCCGATCCCCGGCTCAAGCCCAAGTGCGCTAGCCGCTGGACTGCATGCGTCAGGTATATGTACCGCTACTCTTATACGGCGGCGCAGAGTCCGCCAAGTTCTTAGGTCTACGCTGGTCTTCTACGCAAGCGGTGTTGAGACGACAGCTACATTTTGGCGGATGCCAGGCGGACGCCGAGCATGTTCCTGACTTGCCGCAAGTAGCTATCGAATGTGTCAACCTCTGCGCAGGTTGCTGTGAGATAGGGCCCTAGACGCAGGAGTATGTCGACCGTTCTACTGCTATGTTTGTTTTGCCCTTTTCCGCTGAAACCATATCGGCGATCAGGTTCTCGATGAGCCGTGTTGTTTGTGTAGATGCTGGTTTGCGGCTTTTCGCTGATGCAAGTCGAGCATATGGGTCAAACTATCGACTATACTATGTTGCTAATTAATTATGGATCATACATTATATATATATATATATATATATCGAGAGAGAGAGAGATTGGATTATGTATTCTAAGGTGTATGTTATATATCGTAGTATATCCTGGCTAGTATTGCGATGTCGTCCTTCGATCATGGACGGAGCGGAAGCCACTCAAAAGGGGCCCAAGCCGAGGGCCAGAAAACTACAATGTCTTGCATATGTCATTTGCATGAGTTCCTATTACGTTTGGGAGCTTGCGAAAATTGGGTCATTTTGGTGTTAATAGAAGGGTTTTTTTGAGTGTTCATAGAAGGATTGGGGTATACATCAGGGGATGATGTGCAGCACATCGCGGCATGTTTGGTTTGCATCAAGCAGGGGCAATTCAAGTCCGCTACAGGGATCGGTGAAAGTCATGCAACAGTCGTGCCTGATCCACTTTCGCAGTGTAAACGCATGTACCAGGGAGTCAGGCCAAGTCATGCAGAACGAATCTTCCGCAAGAAAACGCCGCGCCAAGACGGACTCGCTCAATGGGTCCATACCGGAAAAGGAATCAAGGAATGCTGAAGCAACCCTAACATTTCGAGGCCAGTCTTTTCTAGAAATGCCACCAGACCACATGGCTTCAACAGCCCCATCAAAACGCGTGCGAAAAGCTAGGCGCGAATGAGCTGACAACCATCTCAAACGCAGGTGAAACTCGAAAACACACGCGAAAAATAGGGACTTGATTGGAAACGTTCTCCTGCGTCCCTCCAAGCGACGCGACTCTTCAATAGCCTCTCTCTCTCGAGGTCATGCCCAGGGCGGGCCACCAAGGGGGTGGAAACTGCCATGGGGAAGCGCACCCGGCCAGAGGACGGCAACCGAGCTGACAAGGTAAAGTTTAAAGCGGCATCTGCCCAGCACGTCCTTCGTTGTTCTAAGGCCTGCAGCTCTGATGGTCGAACAATATTAAGAACATTAACAATGTCAATTTAGAGTATGAAGACTATTAACAATAATGGCAATATTAAGAACTACCCAAAAGCCTCAGAAGTCCAGAAGTCACATGCAAGCCAGCTGTTGAAGCATACAGACGCATTGCTGTATACCAGAAGAGATGTTGCGTGGAAATTGATGTTGAATCTTGAAGCAAAGACTGGCCGAATGGCTCGCGGCCGGCACGGTGCACTCCACTTCAACCACTTGAAGGCCTGAACCCCTGAGTCCGGAGACAAACGCACTCCCGGTCCTCCTGCACCTCCACTAGCCTGGGCCAGCTGGTTTAGGGTTTAGGGTTTAGGGTTTAGGGTTTCGGGTTTAGGGTTCATAAATCTCTCGTGTGCATGTCTGGCTCCAGGTGCGTAAGCTCCGAACGAGTGCAGGGGCACCTCTCCCACATTGGCTTCAGCAGCCATGCGCAGCAGGCTGGCTGTGGACTAGACACCAGTGGTGTGATCATAAAGACTACTTATGCTGCTCCTACCTGCTATGCCTCAGGGGTTACCCTAAACCCTAAACCCAGGAGACCGGTAGACAGGTACGGTTTGCATGCTGCACGATCTTCTGAATATGTAGAAAGACCGGCTCCACATGCTTGAAGTCTGCGGCAGGATGTCGCATGGGGCATGCTCAACCAGTCTGCTGCTCTCCGCGCAGCAAATGTTGCTCAAGAGCTTAATCAAGCCCTCAACCGATATAGTATATAGTATATATATATATAATATGTCTAGAAAAACAGATATACAGAATATGTAGTGGCGAATATACTGCCTGCCATACACATATACACATATCACATAATACATATTGCAGAATAATGTATCGTGTATCAGGACGCACCCTCTCAAGTTCATTACACCGATGCAGCCAATCGAGGTCTGGACAAACGATCTTGGAAGACGGGCTGCGTCATGCAGCCTTCCCCAACTGGGATAGCGGAAAACCGTGTCTGAACATGTTGTTGGGATCCCACTTCTGCTTCAAAGCCAGCAAGCGCTCAGCATTACGGCCGAAAGTCTGACCTGCCATTTCTACATCTTGTGCTCCGAGGTCGGTGGCGTAGCATCCCAACGCAAGAGGCAGCAGGAGCTTCACCACGTCTCTGACCCATGGGGTGCAGTCACCCTCATCCTCGGCCCATGACCCCGTGATCACGAGCGACCACTCTGCATCCCGCGCAAGAAATGCACTGCTCCCAGTGCTACCGTCCGCCACGGCACCGCCCATGTGCTGGAAGTGGAAGTAGCAGTGCCGAGATGGGGCCTTCGACAAGCTCTCCACCAGCATCTCACCAATCTCGGCATCTCGAGCGAAAAACAGTGCCCGGGTAAAGAAGCGCCTGCTGGACCCAAAGCCCCGGTGCGCCACGCCGAAAGGTTGCTCACCTGTCTGACTCTGGGGGTTTAGGGTTTAGGGTTTAGGGTTTAGGGTTGGGTTCGGCCGGTCCACACTAACAGTCACCACCAGCAGACCCACAAATAAAAGCACCCGGTAAATGCCAAAAAATTGACTGAGATTCCTGCTATTCCTGGTGCTATTCCTGGTGCTATTTCTGGTGCATTTTTTTGCGCTATTCCTGGTGCTATTTCTGGTGCTATTTTTTGTGCTATTGTTTGTGCTATTTCTGGTGCTATTTGTTGTGCTATTGTTTGTGCTATTTCTGGTGCTATTTCTGGTGCTGTTGCTGGTGCTATGTGACTAACAATCACCATCAGCAGACCCACAAAAAACAGCACCCGGTAAATGCTAAGCTGATAAAATTGACTGGGATTCCTGGTGCTATTTCTGGTGCTATTGTTTGTGCTATTTCTGGTGCTATTTTTTGTGCTATTGTTTGTGCTATTTCTGGTGCTATTTTTTGTGCTATTGTTTGTGCTATTTCTGGTGCTATTTCTGGTGCTGTTGCTGGTGCTATGTGACTAACAGTCACCACCAGCAGACCCACAAAAATAAGCACCCGGTAAACGCTAAAATTGACTGGGATTCCTGGTGCTATTTTTGGCCTGTGTGTTATAAGGCCACGGCGTTATTTGACTGTTAGTGTGGACCGGCCGAACCCAAGTTTAGGGTTTAGGGTTTAGGGTTTAGGGTTTAGGGTTTAGGGTTTAGGGTTTAGGGTTTAGGGTTTCGGAAACTGCTCCGAGCTGCCACTCTCTATTTTTGCGAACTACCGTGAGGAGCCACTGGAAAACTTAGCACATGCTCACCACATTCAGCGCATGTTGAGAGGTCTTGCGATAGAATGGCATTGTGCAGAAACAACCCAACATTGAAGACATGTGTTTCCGCTGGTGACTTCTTCCTATTCATACTTGTGATCTCCTGTTTCGATTTATAGCGCAACAACTAATTATAGCTCCATGAGCTGCACCACACAGGCCATCATCAGCACTGGGTCCTGTCATCCTTTGTATATATGAGATGGATTTTTTTCGTGGAAACACGATGAACTGTCTGTCTTCTTGACGAAGGGGACGGCTGTTGCTGACTTGGGGCTGTGCTGCCCTTCAAACAGACCTTCAATCGCTGTCATTCTCTTGGAATCCCTTCCCCTAATATTAGTACCCCCCAAGGAAAAAAAAACTCGGCCCAAAATCCCGATCCCTTGCCTGTCCCTATTAAAACCTCTACAGAGAGAGGGAGGGGTTAGGGGGGGGGGGGGGGGGTCGGAAGCCTGAAGCAGAAACATGCCTGTGTCTGCAGACCGGCTGAGCCAGCATGCTACAAGCAGGACGGTTTGGTTTCTCGGACAAACGATAAGAACCCCCCCTAATTCTAAAAACCCTTTGGGGGTTTTTATACAAGGGGAGGGGGGAGGGGGGGGAAGGGATTAAAGAGCAACAACAGTGTGGAAAAGGAAAGAACATGTTGTTACCAACAAGCTCTTCAACGCGGAATCGCTGAGGACTGGGGTCCTAAGACTGAACAGCCTCCGAGTCACACAAGTAGGGCTCCGTCTCCATGAGCTGGATTGGACCAAGCCCATGATCCACCTGCTCTACTACCAATTTGGCGCCTGCCGCATCGACCGGGGGAACATCACATCCGAAGTTGAAGTCGTAGATGCCCACTCGCATCCCAGGCTCCGCTGGGTCATCGGCCATGTAGAGGCAGCAGTCCGAGCAGCAGTCCCTCGGCAGGGACTGAGATCGGAGCATGTACGCGCGCACAGCCGGCGCGACCTCACAAGCCGTGCGGTCAGAAGGCACGTGGAAGACTTGCCTCGTTTGTCGACAACTTTGGAGCTTGGAGGCGTTGAGCTCGAAGGAAGTCACGACTCCAAAGTTGGGGCCGCAGCCACACAAAGCCCAGAACAGGTCCTTATGCTCCTCATCGCTGGAGTCACAGCCCAATGATAGCACGTCACCTGCAGCCGTGACTAGCTGGAGAGAGTGGATGGCATCAAGTGCCAAGCCCAGTCGCCTCGTGGAGTGCCCCACACCGCCTTGAAGAATGAGGCCAACGCCCACTGTTGGTGCAGTGCCCAGAGGAACAGCAAGTTCGGCTTCAGCAGCCTTGGCAGCAAGGGACTTCAGCTTGACACCAGCCTCAGTCCGGACACGGCCGGCGGCGCTGTCTGCAACAATCGCATTGAAGTGGTGCTCCATCTCCAGCACCAGATCGCCCAACCCGCCGTAACCCGAATGGTTCCCACCCACGACGCTCACAGAGCAACCTAGGCTGCCGGCAGCTCGCACACAGGAGGCCACATCCGAGACGCTGCGTGGAGCAGCCACAATCCTGGGGCTTCCATGGAGGTCCTTCAGGGAGTGCTCGCACTCGAGCTGCGAGGCCAACTGCTCCAAGACTGCCGCATCGGCCATGGCTGCGACGCCAAGGTCCACAGACGTCTCAGATTAATCACCGACTCCAAAGAACATGTGTGTGTCATGTCATGCTACGTTGTATACGCTGTTCTGTAGACTCCTGCGTGGCCCAGTCTTAGCTCTCCTGTGAGCAAGGCCATGCCAGCGGTGCACACAATGCCTGACTCCAGAGCCACATGACTCACACGACTCATGACACCTCAGGGCCTCTAACGAGAGGGCAGAGATCCGGGCAGGTCAGCACGCTTGGCCCGGCCAAGCCAGAAGCCCATCAGCAGACCCGATATTTTTTGAGTCGCTAGACGTGCTCTGCAGACTAGGCTAAGCGGCTCAGCGGCTTCGCCGCTGGCAGTCTCAGCTGGACAGAGTTGGGTAGACGTCGGCCTCTAAAACCAAAGGTGTCATCCGCTAGCCCACCCGCACATGGAGCTCAGTGAAGACCTGCACACTGCGGCAGAGCAGGACTTTGCATGTCCGTGAATCTCGCAAAGTCATCCAAGCCTTGCACCTTACCCCAACCCCTCAAGCAGTCTTTGGGACACCCTATAGCCCTTCACTTGGACTCTTAGACTCTCTGAGACCTGAACCCTTCCCCAGTAAGTTGGGAGGAATACTGCCCTTTTCTGGTTTAACGTGGTGTTTAAAGGGATCCTAACCCAACCCAATTGCTACTGGGCTGGCCTTCATGGCCGTCAGGACGCAATCCCGGAGTCCCATGGAGCTCACGTCGGACTGGCAGCGTGGCTTCGAAGCGCAGGGCTTTCAGCCCTAAACCCTGAAACCAAAACCCTAAAGCCATTGCTTCAAAACCCTGAGGTCCTCAAGCCCCAGAACCCAAGCTTAAGGCTTTGAACTGTGGGAAAAGTGCGACATGCATCCCTCACTCGCCTCAGATCCCTTATTCGTCTTCGTCTTCGCCCCCCCACCCCCCCGCCGCCCAGAATCATTGGAATATACGGCTACGCAGAGTCCGGGGAGGATCTAAAAAGCAGAACCCCCAAGTAGTATCCTGTACTACTCTTGGGTGACTCTTAGGAACCCTGAAGGGGATCTCTAAACCCTAAACCCTAAACCCTAAACCCTAAATCCTAAACCCTAAACCCTAAACCCTACTTCTTTGGATCCTCCCAGGGGTCTGGGTAAGGCAAAAGGAAGGTGGGGACCTGGAAATGGAAGTTCTTGATGTGCTCCATGATGCAGGCCTTTCGCAGCAAGAGCCAGTCTCCTTATTTTACTCTACTCGCATCTTTATATAGTATTACACTACTGCATTATGACATTCTCACACTATGGCATTATTATATTTCGTTTATAAATATATATGTATATAACATGATTACGTTATTGCATTTTTGCTTTTGCACATTACGCATGACAATTCTAAGATACTAAATGAAATGATGTATTCAAAATGATGTTTAGATTGTGGCGTTTTCTGGAGAGTGCGTCGACGGTTCGACGTTTTCTGCCTTTGCAAGAATACTATAGTATTGGGAAACTATATTCTTATAGTCTTCTGTTTTCGAGTTATGCTGCTTTGATGCTGAGAGCATTGATGCTGAAACCCCCTGCGATTGCAAGCGGGGACATCCCCGAACAGTCCCGGACAGTCCCGCACGGCGATGGTAGAAACCATCAACGCGCCGAACGCCTCCAGCACCCACTCAGACTCCTTTCATGTGTTCCTATCTCACCGACCCAGTTGATCCCCACATCCCTGAAAATATGCATCCCTAAGCCCCCCTGCAAAACTAGCCAAAGCCGGCACAGGGGTGCGCATGTTTGTTAAACTCTGAAATCCAACACCTACAGCCCACTGCAGGAGCCTGAGTCCCTAGCAAGATCACTGTGATGTAGGGGGTTGGGGGGGTTAGGGTTTATGGGGTTTAGGGTTTAGGGTCTGGGGTTTGGGGTTTAGGGTTTAGGCTTTGGGGTTTAGGGTTTAGCGTCTAGGGTTGAGGGTTTAGGCTTCATTGTTTAGGGGGTTTAGTGTTTTGAGTCGGGTTTCAGGGACAAACGGGCCCGTATCTTGCACCCCCGCCGCAGCTGAGGGCACCGCCAAACCCTTGGTGCCGGAAAGGCCCGAGAGGCAGAGCGCGGGGAGGCTGGCCTTTCAGTTTATGAGGTTTAGGGTTTAGGGTTTAGGGTTTAGGGTTTAGGGTTTTGAAAAACCCTTATGAGGGCTTGGGTTTGGGGTTTGGGATTTGGGGTTTGGCGTTTGGGGCTTGGGGTTTGGGGTTTTGGGGTTTTGTAGGGTTTATAGGGTTTATAGGGTTTTTTGGGTTTATAGAGTTCAGAGGGTTTAGAGGGTTTAGGGTTGATATATACGGTTTAGGCTTATGAGGCTTGGAGTTTGTAATTCTGGAGGCTTGAGAACTAAACGGGACCCCCAAGGTTCCTGCGGTTGCAGGCGGGGGCCTCCACACTCTTCAAGTCTGCGAAATTCCACCGCGTGTCCTGACAGCGCACTGCTGGAACCGTGTAGACTCTACATGAACCCTAAACCCTAAACCCTAAACCCCAAACCCTAAACCCTAAACCCTAAACCTCTTTCAGTTGGCAGAAATCCCTAAGGAGATACCGATCCCCCTGATCCCAGCCTCCACCCGATGCTCCAGCTGTGGGTTCTGTAGCCAGGAAGTCACCTCCTAGAGGCAACAAGAAAGAGGGTTTAGGGTTTAGGGTTTATAGGGTATAGGGTATAGGGTATAGGGTTTAGGGTTTAGGGTTTAGGGTTTAGGGTTTAGGGTTTAGGGTTTAGGGTTTAGGGACAGTTTCGAGTTCAGGGTTTACTATAGGGGTGCAACACAATTAGCATAAGGTTCTGGGGTATACTATAGTAGGCGTATTTAGGGAACTCTAAGGGAACACTTTCAACAAATATCCGACCCCAATTCTAGGCGTTGGGTGTGAGCGCTTGCCGCTGGATGTATCTTCTGCTCACAAAATGGCCGGTTTGCCGAGCTCGACAGGAACAGAGGTGTAAGGAAGTCCAGGGTTTAGGGTTTAGGGTTTAAGGTTTAAGGTTTAAGGTTTATGGGTTCTTAGTGCATGCCCTCTTGCTCCCTGGGCTCTTCTTGGTGGCTGCACGAGGGATTGGGTTTAGGTAGGCCTGGGGGCTGACAGGGTTTAGGGTTTAGGGTTTAGGGTTTAGGGTTTAGGGTTTAGGGTTTAGGTTTAGGGTTTAGCCTAAACCCTAAACCCTAAACCCTAAACCCTAGACCCTAAACCCTAAAGCCTAAACCCTATAACCCTAAACCATTTAGGGTTATAGGGTTTAGGCTTTAGGGTTTAGGGTCTGACACGTCCTCGTCGGAGACCAAGGTATCGCAGTCGCGGTCGATGGCGTTAAATGCGCAGATCACATAGGGCAGTATCCTCTCAGACAGGTCAACAAATTGGGAGTTTACGAAAATAAGGGACCCCTAATATAGTCCCCCCAAATAGTAGGATTCCCTGATCATGAGAACCCCCTATAAGGTACCCCGAATGTCGGAAACCCCCAATTCAAGCCACCTCAAGGTCACCAAAGCCCGGCTTCCTAGCTCATGAACCCGGGACTTTTCGCGTCTTACGCACCGCGCCTGGTGAATGAATCCAGCTCTTCCGAAAAGCTCCATCCCAATCGCTCCTGCGAGAAAGACTTAGCTGCTGAGTTCATAAGCCCCAAGAAAATGTGTAATTACACTTTCAGTTTCTATAGGGGATTATAGTATCCCAAAAGTGTAATTAAAGTGTACGCACTCAGCCACTAAGAAGAGCAAAACGAAAAGAAGCATGAGATGCAGAAGGGTTCCATGGTCGTGAAGGCGTGTGCTGTCGAAGCCCCTTGGGTTCAGGTCAGCTTTGAAGGCTGCAGAAAGCCGTCGTCGTACCTTCCCTTTGTTGGGTTCCCTAGCGTAGAAACAAAACCCAAACCCTAAGGGTCAGTGCCCATGACCCTCAGAAAATCCTCAGAAAATCCCCATGTCCCAAACTCAACCTAAACTTCTAAACTCGTGGCGCGAAGCTTGGCCTCCCATCCAGCACACCACGCTCAGGGCACTTAAGAACCCAAATAGAACTGTACCTAAAACCCAATTACAACAAGATTGGGGTAGTCAAGGGGCTAATTACGGAAACTCCCCATATAACTACCCTTAGAAGAAGGTGTTGAGGCCCTGGAATCCTAAACCCTAAACCCGAAACCCTAAACCCGAAACCCTAAAAACAGCAGCCCTGAAGATTTTCGCGGAGTCCTTCTCGGAAGGCTGCGTAGCAGCAAAGAAAGCCACGATGGCCTCTCAATCCCAAGCCCAAAACCCTAAACCCTAAACCCAAACCCTAAGCCCTAAGCCCTAAGCCCTAAACCCTAAACCCTAAGCCCTAAACCCTAAACCCTAAACCCTAAACCCTAAACCCTAAACCCTAAACCCTAAACCCTAAACCCTAAACCCTAAACCCAAAACCCAAAACCCAAACCCTAAACCCTAAACCCTAAACCCTAAACCCTAAACCCTAAACCCTAAACCCTAAACCCTAAACCCTAAACCCTAAACCCTGATCCGGTCCTAAAACCTTAAGCCCAGAAGCCTATGGCTATGGAGTGCGGACAAGGGTCAAGGCCGAGAATCGGCTTAGCATCAGAAACTGCTCCAAAGTCTGCTTTTTTGTGGGTGCTGGTGCCCTGGAAATTAGGGTTTAGGGTTTGGTGTTTAGGGTTTAGGGCTTAGGGTTTATTTTTAGGGTTTAGGGTGCCATTTCATGGTGCCTGTACGTTACCATTCCAGGGGGGGCTTAGAGTTGGGGGCGTCTCATCATGCGGCGAGCGAAAAGAGAAACGCGGGCTTAAAACCCCTAAACCAAAAACACCCTAAACCCCTAAACTCGAAGCCCCAAACCCCTAAGCCCTAGGGCTTATACGGTCCCATGGAACATGACCATTCCACAACTGCTGAATCCAAAACTGCCCCCTAAACCCTAAACCCTAAACCCTGAACCCCAAACTACCGAAGGCCTATAGCTCGAGAGCAAGCTCGGGGGAGCCTTTGCAACACCCCGAGACCCTCAACCCTAAACCCTAAACCCTAAACCCCAAACCCTAAACCTTAAACCATGAATGGAAGAGATGAGTTCCCGCTTAGGCCGCTGAGGGATGCTTCAGGGTAAAAACCCCAAGTATCTAAGAGTAAAAGAGAGCTGAACAAAACTACAGGGTTTAGGGTTTAGGGTTTAGGGTGTAGGGGTTAGGGTTTAGGGTCAGTTCAACCCTCTCTTCCAATTCTTGACATAAACTGGCCAAAAACACCCGTTCTGATCGAACACCCTTAGCCCTAACCCCTAAACTTCATAAACCGTCAACTTTTACAAACCCTAACGGGGCTGGAAATTCTTATTCTCATATGATGTACAATACAAACTTAAATACCTGCCCTAACGAAATTGGATCCCTGGGGGTCCCTGGAAAAGTCAATTCTACAATGCATTGTGGATGGAAGATGGGTACCCCTAGTCCACTGCGTGCTTTTTAACCGCCGACAAATAGAAGAGAATAATGCCTATATTGCCCTTGCAAGGAGGAATCTTTTCTATTTATCTTTTTTTTTTTTGGGGGGGGGGGTTCTTCAGCAAATAGTAGCCCCAAACCCTAAACCCTAAACCCTACATGATAGTAGCATTTGGGGAGATACACACCCATGTTCTCCCCGGAGCACCTCCGCCTGCTTCTGCGGGAGGCGTCCATAAGGATCCCGCTGAAGGGTGGCCAACGCCTTGCCGAACTCCTCCGGATGAGGTTTTTTGGGGATTTGTTCGGGCTTAGAGAGGTTACCCTCTCAACCCTCAACAATGGCTTCCTCAATGGAGGGTTTAGGTTAAGGGTTTAGGGATATTTTTTGGCTTGCAATGGTCTATGCGTGATACTGTGAGGCATCTCAACTGAGTCTAGTGGGTTCTGGCTCATAGTGGCACAAGTCATCATACCGTAATCTCTCATTTCATGTCTTGCCCGCTCACCTTTGAAAAAGGCTTCCCACAGCGCAGTCCTGGGGGAGGGAAGGGTTGTTCTACATTCTGGGTCTTCTTTGGGTCGTGCTGACGCTATATTCCGTATTTCTTCTTCCATCATGTCGACCTCTGCATGAGCATGGGTCAACGCCCAGCAAACCCCTCCAGCACACCCCCACCCAGCCCCCTCCCAACGTCCAGACCTGGTGACCCCAGTCACAGTCCGAAGAAAGCCACTTTGCTCAAGAAGCTCATGGGTTTAGGGTTTAGGGTTTAGGGTTTAGGGTTTAGGGTTTAGGGTTTAGGGTTTAGGGTTTAGGGTTTAGGGTTTAGGGTTTAGGGTTTAGGGTTTAGGGCTAGATGACGATCCGCACCACAAATTGATGTCAACAAGCCTGAAACTGCGTGCCCAGCCACCATCGACTCTCGGAACTTTCTTCAGCAGATCTTCAATATGGGGGCCTTCATAGTTAGAATAGGGTTTCGGGGGGGGTGCTATAGTATAACTATAAGGGGAGTGTAAGGGAATATGGGGGCCTTCATAGTTAGAATAGGGTTTCGGGGAGGTGCTATAGTATAAGTATAAGGGGATTACGAGGGAATACCAGTAACAATTATTCCGACCCCCTTCAAACATCCCACTGTCCGACTCTGCAAAGACTCCAAAGCAAACAACCCGGCGCGCCGATTCCAGTGCCGGCTTGAAGGTCGTGTCCATGGCTGCGGAATAAGAAATCAACCCAAGACCCTAAACCCTAAACCCTAAACCCTAAACCCTAGACCCTAAACCCTAAACCCTAAACCCTAAACCCTACATCCTTGTAGGATCTCGATGGGCCCGTTCGGGGATGCCTTACCATGTCATGGCGTAGCTCTGCCCATGAAACGCGAAGGAGGTCAACCTAAAGCCGTACCCTTGCTACGGAAACTGCGACGGCTGCGGCGCGGTTGCAAAGAAACCTCTTCGCATACTTGCCTCAGGCGCGAGTACACACATGGCGCTGCTCATGACTCTTCGATTGCGGAACCTTGCGATCTCCCCGACCCCGCTTGAATCTCCTCAGCAATCTTTCGATCTGCGCCTGCATGTTGCGGTTCCGGGTCAAGCTGAAACTGCGGCCGAGTAGGATGTCTTCTTTTTCAAACTACACATACCAGCGTGTATATACATATATAGATATGTTTCAGTATATACACTCTATATCTCCCTATATGTGCACACTGTGAAGAACAAATATGTGTGTGTGTGTGTATTGTTTGCCTTGTGTTACAGTATTCTTTCGGTACATGCAACCTACAAAAAAAGCCGGATTCACCGAAGCACCAAGGCCGATCTCATGCAACCCTGGGCTTCTTAGGGTCCCTCTGTTTGGGGTTTAGGGTTTAGGGTTTAGGGTTAGGGTTTAGGGTTTAGGGTTTAGGGTTTAGGGGTCCTTGAGTAAGGGTGCCGTACGATGGCAGGGGACCCGAAAAGGGACCCTAATTAGCGAACTACCCATATGTTTTGGAGGAACCAAAATAGCCGGGAACACCGGTGGGTTCCTCACAGGGTTCAGCTATCGGCAGCGTTTGCCAGCCCGCAGCAATTTGGGTTCCCCTGTCACATGCTTGCGCAGGGGCGCCGCCGCTGTTGAAGCAATGCAGACACAGAAACGGGCCAAGACACCTCACATTACATCACTCGGAGTGCCCATGCTGTTTGTGACTGCAAAGCTTCTGTACAGCGGCTTCCTTTTAAAGGAGCTTGCGAGTTGCACAAGCAGCCCAAGTCATGCCTTCAGCAGCTGGGCACCAGGATCACAAGAGGACAGAATTGTCGGTATTTTGAATTCCGGGGCCGGAGCCGATTTCTGTGCCAGCTGCTCCTGAGATAGCGGGCAAGCTGGCGCCCTGAGGCCCGTCCGCCGTGCGCGATGGCGGGGTGGAGTGGATGCCGGTCCTTCCTCAGAAGAGCTGTGAAATTTCTATAATATAGAACAATATATCATATAGTAATATTCAGTATTACCATATAAGAGAATGAAATATGTTTGTATATACATAGTTAGTTATATATATATGTCTTTCTATATATATATATATATATGTAGATTAAGAATGCTGCAAGTCTTAGGTTCTATCCCTGGTCAACCATGTCTCTCTCAGGGATCTCAGGCCCTTCCATCTTTCGAGAATCGAGGAATGACTCTGAGCTCAGCTTCAGGCCTCGCCTACTTTGTAGGCCTGAAGTTGACTCAGAGCCAATCCTCGATTCTCGGAACCTACTTGAAGGTCGCAGGGGCCTCTGTGTGATGGTTTCACAAATGCTACAAGGAGGGGCCCCCTTACTATACTAACTGTAGTTACGGGACTTATAACCTAATTTAGGATCCTTATAACCCAATTTAGGGCTCTTATAACTCTACTTATAACTAGGGGGCCCCACTCTTGCGGCTGAGGTGGATCGAGGGCTATGGGTGGCTATGCTGGTTTCTGGGCCATCAAATTCAGAGTGCCTCGTTAAACCAACGCAGCATGTGGGGGTTTCCTTGTAACAGGGGATCCTGTTATTTGGTGGGGGAGGGATAGCTTTCATACAGGTGTCGGAAGAATTGCTAAATATTCCTTTCTGGTCCCTATACTACAATTACTAAGCCAAGTCTCACAGAGTTCGATGGCCAGCTTGGCCAAGGATTTGCCCAGTGTGTAGGAGCCGATCTGCGAGAAGTGCAGGCCATCTGGATCCCACATGAGACCTTAGGGTTTTAGGGTTTAGGGTTGGAGTTTAAGGTTTAGAGTTTAGGGTTTCGGGTTTCTGAAAATAGGGGGTTCCCTTTTAGGGTTCCTAGAATTCGGATTATACTATCTTGGGGGTGATATAAGAGTACCCCTATTTGGGAAATACCCATACTGAACCTTGGAACCCTAGCAAGAATTATAAAATGTTAGCTGTTCCTTAGGGGTTATAGTATCCAAAGAGTAAAAAATTTAATTCCCAAGCATCCCCACGAGACTGTTCTCGTGACTCAAGATAACGCTGGGATCCATGTAGGTCAGGTGCTTGTCCAAGCCCTGGAAGAGCACCTCCATGTCCTCCAGCCACATCGGTTGCGTCTTGAGGGTTTAGGGTTAGGGCTAGGGGTTTAGGGTTTAGGGTTTAGGGTTTAGGGTTTAGGGTTTAGGGTTTAGGGTTTAGGGTTTAGGGTTTAGGGTTTACGGTTTAGGGTTTAGGGTTTAGGGTTTAGGTTTAGGGTTTAGGGTTTAGGGTTTAGGTTGTTACCTGCGTGGGCCTCTTTCATTGTGGGTACCCACACAGTGCTTCGAACTATATAAATCCTTGGAACTATCTATAGAATCCTTGGAGTGATTTATAAGTCCCAGCGCCTTACCAGCAGCCTGCCCGCCCATAAGGCGGTGATGAGAGCGGAAGAGGGTAAGAGAGAGCGTGGGAGAGCGACAGAAAGAGGGACTCTGGCACCTCAACCCGCGCGGCTAAAGTATGATCATATGAAAAATACGATGTGACATAAACTGATGACATATGTGACATGACTTGGCATGATGATATCATGTCAACTAGCTATGCTGCATTGTCAATACATAGCTCAGAACGGCTCCGAGCGGCTCCGCACTACTTATTAATATATAGTTCAGAACGGTTCCGAGCGGTTCCGCACCATATATAATTCCCCGGACTATTTCGAACGATTTGGAACTATTTCGAACTATTTCGTTTTTCGGCTGGAAGAAGTTATATATCGTTCAGAACAGTTCCGAGCGGTTCCGCACTATTTATTCATATATAGCGCAGAACGGTTCCGAGCGGTTCCGCCCTGTATTTTGTCGCCACTTTGCTTCGACCTTGACCGATTAGTATATAGTAGGCTTGGCGCGGTCCACGGAGGGCAGTGGGGAACACAAAGAGGCCGAGCGCAGCGTATGGCTTTCTGAATTGTATTTTACATGTTCGAACTATTATACCTTTGCTGGAACTAAATATAAATTGCCTCGAACTATATAAATTTGCTGGAACGATATATAACTGTGTATGAGCCACCTGGATCCTGAGACCCCAGAAAGTTGCAAGCGGCCCCCAAACCGAGCGGCGCCCAAACCCAGCCCCATCGAACCCCGCACGTTTTGTCTTTGGAAATTGAGAGTCGCTCACAGTCGGGGTGGAGGCGGAGGTGGGGTTGGCAGCTTTGGTAGCTTTGGATGCTGTCGAAGCCATGTGAGCCCTGGTCACAGCGCTCAATGCTTCATCTGGTGCTGATGGTCCTGGTTGTCGGTTGTCGTCTGACCCTCACGCGTCTTCGAACTTTGACTCTGACCCTTTTCACACGCCGGTTGTGGCATAGAATCGACAATCTACTTCACTTAGCTTGTCCTATCCGGGCTTGCGCCGAATTGGCGGCCAATAGCTACAGGAACACCGCAGCTGGAAATCCATTTTAGTTGGGATACGTACTAAGATATATATATATATATATAGTTACGTTCGGGGATATTTATATTAGTTCGGGTATATTTGTATATAGTTCGGGCCTTCTAACAATAACCCCTTCACAAAGAGGCCGACGCAGGGGTCAAGGTTTAGGGTTTAGGGTTTAGGGTTTAGGGTTTAGGGTTTAGGGTTTAGGGTTTAGGGTTTAGGGTTTAGGGTTTAGGGTTTAGGGTTTAGGGTTTAGGGTTTAGGGTTTAGGCTTCAGCTGCAATCTTCGGAAGCCTTTGTTGAGATGCACATCTGGCTTCAGACTCCTACGTGCCCTGTTTGGCTTGCAGCCTTTTCTTCGCCCATGCGATCCTGCTTGGAGGTTCATGGGTACTTAAAACCCAATTATAACTGTACTTCTAAGCCCCCTAAGTCCTCTAAGTAGGTTATAAGTAAACTTATGATTGGGGTTATATGTACCCATGAACCTCCAAGTAGACAGCATGCAGAAAGTCACAGTTCACCTGCAGGAGGGGGCTACCGAGGTGTTGAGTCATAGTGTTTGCCTAGGCCTTGGCACTTGAACTCCGAGAACTGCCTCGAACGTGCCACGCGTGAGAAGCTTGACACCATCTTCCAAACCTGGGGGTTTGGGGAGCCCCCAATATCGATCCCAAAACAGAAGGATCCCCTTTTTATAGGGACCCCAATAAGGTACCCCCTAATATCGTAAACCCCCACCTGTCCTCTAACAGTGCTTGACGATTGCTGCGCCAGGGCTTGTCCCCCACAGGCGCGAGCGGCGGGGCCATCGCAACAGTCGGTATTCCACGCCTCTAATGTTGGACTGATTTAGTGTAAGGAGGGTCTATTAGACACAAGTTTCCAACATTTATTCTGCGATCCGAGTTTGTTGGAGGTACCCGTTATTATCACAAGTGTTTTCCGGACGTCTTTTTGTTTTAAGGGTTTGTGTTTTGGGTTAAGGGCTTACGAAGTAAGGCTTGAGGCCCTGAGGGCCTTGGGCTCCAGGAATCTTAAAGAGTTAGAGCCCGAAGAATCCAGAAATCTAAGCCCGGCCAGTTCCATGTAAAGCCTTATGGAATTTCATTTCGAAACGAGGCCCCAAACAAACTTTGTGATAGGTAGCCCACGGGCCGGTCGGACTGTCTGTAGAAAGTTTGTCTGGGAACCCTCTATAATACAGAGTTTTTTCGGATGATTGTTTTTTTTAGGGGCGAAGGGCTTACGCAGTAAGGCTTGAGGCCTTGAGGGCCTTGGGCTCCAGGAATCTTAAAGGCTGGAAAGTTTCAGGCCTTGAGGTCCTAAAGGCTTGAGGCCCTGAGGGCGGTTCGCCCCCCCCCCCCCCCCCACATTTGTTTGGGGGGTCGCCGCGGCCATGCGTTTACAGAGGGTCCAAATTTGTGGGGGGGGGGGGGGGGGGGGGAGCCATACTAAAGACAGTGCAGCATTAAACCCTACACCCTAAACCCTAAACCCCAAAGCACATGCGAAAGCTGCAGACTGCACCGCACTGCCTGGTCCGCCCCGAAACTCTGAACCCTGAGCCCTACACCTAATGAGACACAAAAGACTCAACCCTAAAACTTAGACCCTAAGGGTTCAGGGTTTAGGGTTGAGGGTTGAGGGTTTAGGGTTTGGGGTTTCCTAAACCCTAAACCCTACATCTGGGGGTTCCCCGAAGGCCTATTTGAGTTTCTTTGGGGGGTTTGGGTGGTCAGCGAGGCTATAGGGCTCAAGGTACTGAAACGCAACGCTTACTCCTAAACCCTGAAACTTCATCCGTGGAACCACGCTTGCCCTGAAGTACATTCAAGGTATAAGGCAATGGGTCTTAAGTCTAAAGCTTCTTGTTTAGGGTTTCCGCTTTTTGCATACACCCCGCACAAAGGCTAGACCCGCACCCAAACCATAAACACTAAACCCTAAACCCCGAACCCTAAACCCCCTCCTGCTCAAAACTCTTCTTCTCCCTGCCTGTGGCAGACTTGATGCAGCGCACGTAAGTTGGCTGCAGCATTTCTTCGCCTCAGGGATTTTGCAGGATTCATGAGGGTGTTTCTGATGGTTGAGTCTAGGGATTAGCGTTCAGGGTTCAGGGCTTAAGGCTTAGGGTTTGGGGTTTAGGGTTGGGTTCATAAAGGGTTTTCGAGGGTTCATTAGGGCGTTTCGGGGCTTCAATGGTTCAGGAGGGTTTCGAGGGTTCAGGGTTCATTCGTTCTACGGTGGAGTCTTCGAAGGCTTCTTAGGGTCTCTTGGGATTTTGCAGGGGGTTCTTAGCACTGATTGGGGTCGGTCTAAGGTTTAGGGTTTAAGTCTTAGGGTTTAGGACTTAGGGTTTGAGGTTTAGGGCTTTGGGGCTGGTGTGTCTCTGCTGGTCCAGCTTCTAAGGGGAGGTAAAACGGCCGCTGCATCGAAGGCTCCACATCAAGCAGGGTTGTTATTACTCGTATCCCCGAAATTCGAAAGGACACCCGAGAAGATAGGCTCACCAAGAAGCACAAGGAACCATGTAAGCACTACTCACGCAGAGCAATCATACATACCCTGTTTCGCATGCAGTGAAGTGAGCACTCCTGTTGTGAGCCCTCCTGTGAGCGAGCTTACACACTTGAATCGACCTGGCTCTTGCCCTACTTCCGCACCCAAGCCGCTTCTTAAAGCCCCCCACACCCTAAAAGCTAAACCCCCGAAATCATGGCCCGACTGTTCAAATTTCACCTGCAAGGTCCGATCTTGAAGGGACGGAATGGAAAGACTCTTTCAAAGCCACCTGTGTGTGTACGGTAGGTCATTCGTGCCCGCCATCAAAAGGACCTGGGCATGGGGGGCATGGGGGAGGGGATGGGGTTTAGGGTTTTGGGTTTAGGGTGTAGGGTGTAGGGTGTAGGGTTTAGGGTTTAGGGCTTAGGGCTTTAAGGGCTTAGGGCGTAGGCTTAGGGCTTAGGGCTTGGGGCTTGGGGTTTAGGGTTTAGGGTTTAGGGTTTAGGGTTTAAGGTTTATGGTTTAGGTTTAGGGTTTCGGGTTTAGGGTTTAGGGTTAAGATTTAAGGGTTTGGGATTTTCAAGTGAAGGTTTAGTATTTATGTTTTAAGGTTTAGTGGATGTGCATGAGAAGGCTCATCGTGTGTGCAATGCTCGGTGCATGAGCACAGAAGCCCTCTAAACCCTACAACATCGGTCATAACAGAATGGCCGACCGCCAGGGCCAGGTTCTCTCTGCAGATCGGGTCGTACTCTACAAGGAGTTTTCGGGTGGCTCTTAAGGAGCACAAGACTCAGGTGTCACAAAAAACAAGTAAGCCAACTACCTGCCCTCACAGCGAACCCAGGTTTGGTGCGAGATCTCCCGCATCTCCGCACCCACCCTTCATGGGAGGGAGCGGGGGGGGGGGGGGCAGTTGTAGCCAATTGCGATCGTAGGGACCATGCACATTATTTGCGATGCTCTGGCCTTGCCTCTCTGTACTTGGTCTTCCTGGAGAGTCCCCATTCTGACACCCTTAAAATGTGAGCGTCGCAAGTTGGCTCTAGCATCCACCCAACCTCAATACCAGGTGCAAGGTAGCTCCATCTGCAACACCGCATTCCGCCAGCGTCTGATCCTCCAGCAGCTGCTTTCCTCCCAGAATCAACCGTTGTTGACAAGGAGGTGTGCCCTCCTGTTCCTGTATCCTGGCTTTCAGACTGGCCACAGTCTCCTGGTCAAGATCCTCAGCCTCTACAGCCTCGCATAGCTCTGGATCCTGGTACCACGCTGCAGGGAGAGGCCAGAGGGAGGCCGGCGGCGCCTTGCCGAAGGTCTTGATGTACCTGCCGCACCGGCAACTCATCTCAAATCCCCAGACTAAACTAAGCTCTACTTCCTGCTCTCTACCCCATGCTGCATGCTGACCCTGAAACCTAAACCCAAAACCCTGAACCCACCCATAACAGGCAAACTTCCGTCCGAGGCACATCTTGAAGGTGAAGTGATAGCGCTCTGGCTGAAAAGCATCCTTGCTGCGAGGGTCGTGGCAGATCATCTCACTGGCGAGGCTCTGGCAAAGAGCTTGATAGACCTGTGGAAACATCATCAGCGCATGCCACACCTCATCCACCTCTCGAGAAGGAGACAGCCGTGCACTGGGAGCCGCGTGCCGTGCACGCTTGCTCGGGGGCTCTGCCTCCGATGCAACTCTTGGTGGCGCCGTGTCACTGAAGATCGCCTTCAATACAAAGAAGCGGCTGAACTCGATAAGCAGTTCATCCAGAGATGACCTCTGGAAGTGATGAGGCCGCTGCTGTAAGAACTCGCGTACAGCCTGGCCGTCTTTACTCTTCCAAAAGTCAGCCAGCTCCTTCGAGGCAGCCTTTACCACCACGGAAGGCTTTCCACCCTGGATTTTGGCCTGCGAAATGCCTTTTGCACCGCGGGTCTTGAAACGATCCGGAATCAAAATCCTGCTTGGATCATCTGCCAGGTCTACGATGATCGTTTTGCCCGTCAAGGTTCTCACGTATAGTCGCATGGCCGCGGCAGCAGGACCACGCAGGAACTTATCGATGTGTCCCTAGTGTCCCGAAAAAATTCAAGATCGCCTACTGCGCTGCCTGACCTACGACCGAAGCTCCCACTCTGCTGCCAGAAGTCCAGCATCATTCAAGAAAGGCAGGTCTGCGTTACCTAGCCCCCTAGACTGCAACATATCATACTGCGTTTTCTTCCCTAAGCACTAAACCCTCAATCTTAAACTACTCGTCCCGTGTCATTCATGGATGTGCAGCCAAACCATGTCGCTGAGACAAAGCGGTTACATCGACCTGGCTTGATACAACAAGAGAATTGCGGCTTGCTTATGGTGCAATTGCAAAGCCTAGTTTCATCTCTCACTTCTGCACTGTACTCAAGGGAGGATGGTAGGTGTATCCAGCTTGTGCCCAGTATGGTTGTCACAGCCACCACAAAATCCTCGGACAACTTGCATACGACTTACGTAGTACAGTGCAGCGAACCTGGAGTTCCCCTCCCCCCCACAGCTGCCGTGTTAGAATTCTTGCACCCGTGAGATCAAGTCAAACTTAAAAACTAAGACTTCGTCGCAACCCTGTTTTGGGATGTATTACCGTAGCAGAACGACTAAGACTACTGTTCTTCTCGTGGGTCTTGGGTCTTATTCAATCACAGTAAGTATAAGTGGCTCTTTGTGACGACATGACTGCAGCGTCAAGCCTTTTGGGGGTTTACGAAAAAAGGCACCCCTTACTTAATATAGTCCACAAATAATAGGACCCCCTTATGAGAAGGACCCCAACAAGGTACCCCTAATTTCGTAAACCCTAAACCCTAAACCCTAAAAACTAAACCCTAAACCCTAAACCCGAAACCCTAAACCCTAAACCCTAATTTCGTAAGCCCCATTCGGTAGAAACCCACCCTGGCGGCTTGCCAAGGACAAGTGGCAAGATCGAAGGGGCCGTCTTCCTCCAACGTGCGAGCCAGGCCCTGCCACTTAGGGTTTAGGGTTTAGGGTTTAGGGTTTAGGGTTTAGGGTTTAGGGTTTAGGGTTCTTGTTGCATGTCCCCCTCATGCTGATCACATGGGGATCCGGGCAGTTGGGGCTCCATGGCAACACAAGCGAATTGAATGTCTATTTTTCCACGGCAAGCAAGATGCTTCGTCCTTATGTGGCTTTTGTACAGCTTACCACAGACAATGCATCATGTAGAGCTCTGCTCATACTGCTTACAGATGCCTTTATGACTGAATGTACGTAAAGCTCTGCTTCACGATGTGGTTCGTTGGGGCTCAAGGGCTTCTTCGTAGCCATTTCCCTGAACCGAAAAAAAAGGGAATGCGGGGCCGTCGGCGAGGTTGAGTCACATACCTTGGCTGCACATCTTCACTCCTCCTCAACAGCTTCGAAAGGTGCTGTTGCTCCATTCCACCACCATAGCCAACAGACCTCGCCTCCTTTTCATGCATCCTTCCAAAATGCAAGCCACTGGGAGATCTTGTGCCTTGTATTCACATTCTCCCACTTCAGTCGCGTTCGATGCTTCAAGCCTCGCTGGTTCCAGAGGTAGAGGACATACTTGTACTGTCTCGTCGATGGCAGTGCCCTTGAGGGGAATGCTCCCTCAACCAGGTTGGCTGATAGTCTCTCAGCCATATCCTTCTTGGATCCTGTGACTGGTAGCCCTTCTTCTCGAAGACCAGCTCTTATATCCTCTACCACCATCAACATCACCAGGTCAAGGCACACACGTGGACGCTCATCCCAATCTTCAGGAATCGACTCACTCGGTGTAGAACTCATTAAAGGCTCATCCACTTGCGACCACTGCCTTGGAGTCATTAAGCTGTCGTTCATTCCAGTGACCACTGTCGCTCTTGGGGTAGAAGACGTTGATGCCTCCTGTGGGATCGGTGACGAAGCCTGTGGGATCAGTGACGAAGCCTGTGGGATCGGTGACGAAGCCTGTGGGATCAGTGACGAAGCCTGTGGGATCAGTGACGAAGCCTGTGGGATCGGTGACGAAGCCTGTGGGATCGGTGAGGAAGCCTGTGGGATCGGTGACGAAGCCTGTTGGATCAGTGAGGAATTAGCCTCCTCCTTGTCCAGTCGGTCCAACTCCACCTCCAATGCTCGCCTTGTCGCCGCCTCCAATCTCTGCAACTTCCTCAACCGTCGTGCCCCAGCTCCAGGTGTCCATTCCAGCATTCCAGCCGTAGCCCATTTAGCCGCTTCCCACACTGCCACTACCCCAGCCACTGCAAGGAAAAGCACTAACCATCCCACCATATCCCAGTCCACTGACAGGCGATTCTGGTAGTTAACGCTCTCCTCCTCAGACTTTGCCCCCACAATCAGCATGCAGCAGACCAACGCCAAAAGTGCTTTAGCCGAGATGTTGGAACTTGTTCTCGTCGTCGGTCTTGCAGGCTGCTCATCAGTCACTCCCCATAGCACGAGGAGATCGCTGATCCTCTGGGCCGGCAGGGCCTTTGTTAAAAGGTCAGCGAGCTGGATTCGACCAGCACAGTGCTTGATGGCCATGATGCCGGCATCCAGTTGTTCCTGCAACCATCCGGCCTTTATGCGGAGATGTCTGGTTCTCCATCCCCCGGTTCCAGAGGATATTGCCAGAGCTGAAGTGCTGTCGGTGTAGATGGTCCGTGACGCCACCACCACACCCACATCTTGTAGTAGAGCTTCCACACCCAAGGTGGCCACCGCCCCGTCCAATAATGCGATGAGTTCACTCTCCGCCGTGGAGAGTGAAATCACACTTTGCCTCCCCGATCTCCATACTATCGCTGATCCGCCCCAAAACACACTCCAACCGGAATGTGACCGGCCTGATTCCGGAGCATAAGCAGCATCACAGAACAGGGAGAGGTCGGTTCCATCGTAGGCGATTGTCAGGTGTCGGGATTGTGTTCTCTGCAAATACCCCAGCGCCTTGTAGGCAATGGCGATGACCCTCGATGGAGCTCGTGTTGTAAGGGTCGACATAAGCGAGGTCACAAACGCCAGGTCGGGGCGACTCCTCTGCGAAATCCATAGCAGCTCGCCAGTGAGTTGTTGGGCAAGGTGAACATCGAAGTCGTTCGGTGGGATGTCATTCTCCAGAACTGCAAAGGATGCAGCGTCCTTGCTCAATGGGATGCGGTCCAGCTGCGTGCTGGATATCTCCCTTGTTCTCAAGAGCTCACGGATATAGGCCTCCTGGGCGATACTGAAGGACATTGGTTCGCCTTCTCCTCCTCGGAGGTAAATCTCCATTCCCAGGAACCTCAACGGTTGTTGTTGCGAGATCAGCTGTAATTCAGTTGTCTCCCACAGCTGCTGGATTCCCTGAGCCAACACCATGATTGTATTCCGACTTCCGCATATCACGAAGTCATCCACGTAAATCACGATGACCGCCACAATCTCGTTGTTCGACCCGAGGACTGTCCACCACGCCGTCACTGCCTTCCCCTTTCGAAGTTGCAACATCGCATCATTCATCTGCATGGTGAGGGAGGCCAACTCATGGTCGCGATAGCTACCCCATAGCCGTGGCGATTCCTTGAGTCCATAGAGGGCCCGAATCAACCCCCACAACTCGAACTCCTCGATCATGTTGAGGCGCTCCAGAAGTTTGGGAGGTTGGACCACCACGACAGGGTCTCTCGAGGATCTTCCCATTGGCGTCTTCAGGAAGGCCATTACAACGTCCAGGATCCCCACCGTCCATTGGTTCTTGCAGGTCAAAGTCAAGGCGGCCCTAACCGCCTCTGCCGGCGCTGCTTCGGTGTAGAGGTCCGGGTTGTTGATGAGGGCCATATTGCCACAAACCACGAGTCGAGCCTTTCGCTTGAACCATGTTGAGGGATCGTTGGGGTCCGCCTTGTCATTCGGCTTCACCGTGTAGACGAATTTGGTGGGGAGTCTTTGGACTCCTTGTCTTTGCAGCCAGCTTGCCCTTGATGTAGTCCCGGTCCTCAACCTCTCAATGGCATGCTCCACTCCCTTGACCTCCTTCTGGATCGCGGGAATCCACTTTTCCAAAGAGCGAAGGACTTCCTTTGGGTCAACATTGTGCACCACATCCAACGGGGCTGTGAGGGAGCTCAGCAATTCTTCGATTTCTGATGTGTAGCTGACCTCCGCCTTGTTGACCGAGGGAATGGTTGGACTGAAAGGGCCATCACCACCTCCACCAATTTTCACCTCTCCATCCTCAACCTCCAGAAACAATTCCCAATCCTTCGATCCCAGCTCGGGCTCCACCTGCTCACATTGCTCGTTCAGCGTGACTTCGGTGGTCGACACTGAGTTCACCGCGATCTCTTCCGGCCTCGGGACATAGAATTCTGGTAGTTGAGAAAGGGGTGGTTGGAATCCCAGGTTCTCCAAGGTCCTAACCATTGAGTAGTCCATACGACCATGACAATGTGGTGTGTAGCCGATGATCACGACTCGGTCACCTGTCCATTCCATCACCTCATGGGCCCTTTTTGGTGAGAACGAAATGCATTTCCCCTTCTTCAGCGGATGCACATTTCCAAACATCATCTCACCCTTGGAATTCGGCCTTTGACTTAGTTCCCCTTGGACCACATCCCCAGGCTGTAGTTGTACCCATACTCCTCCTCCCTTTCGTGGACATACCACTGGCACCAGGTAGTTCAGCGTGGAGCTGTCGTTATTGACATCCTTGTGGACCTCCCTCAGGGTATTTGTTGACACCAGGATGGCCGTGAAGGTTGCCTCGGGCATGGAGCGCTGCAGGATTCGAGTGAGGATTTGCGTCATGTGTGGGAATTCCCATGTAGAGTTCATCACCCCCACCACACCTCCATGACGATATGCCCCAGCCTTGAAGTTGTCTAGTGTTCCATTCCTGAACCACTTCTCCACCATCTCCAAGTCCAGGTCCTCGTCGTCAAACTTGAGGGCTTGGTTGGCCTCCTCCTCAACATCTCCACGGCTCTCTTTTTCAATCGCAGCTATCCTCGGCATCACATCAGAGGGTCTCGTCTTCCCCGTCAAACGAGTGGCTGGCTTGATCACCTCGTCTGCTTCTAAGGTGGTTGTCGGCTCGCCGGGGTCGACCAGGTTGGGCCTCACGTGGAAGGTATGGAAAAAACCTTCTCCCTTTCCTTCCTCCTCAGGCAAGAACACCAAGTGTCCTCGATCCAAGAGACCACTTAAGCCGACATATCTTCCCCTTGCCCAGCGAGGATCAAAGGTATCCGCACTCCTCCTCGGACCAAGAGCAGTGTAGGGTCGCTTCTTCACATGGACGACCGTGCCGAAGGGGGCAAGGAGCAGTGACTTCCAACCAAGTACCGAAGCTCGTTGTTCAGCCGCCGCTGTTTCGGCCGCTGCCGGCCACAAGCGAACTGGCAATCCACTTGCCACCAGCATCGTGCGGATTCGGTTCTTGATCCATTTTACAGTGGCTTCAGCATGACCATTGGTCTGAGGAATTCCAGGTTCTGCCCATGTTCCACGGATACCCTGCTCCCTTAGCCACGCCTTAAAGGCTGTAGAGTAGTACTCGCCTCGGTCAGAGTGGAATCGCAGTACCGGTAGTCCATGAGCACCCAGGTACAGAATCACATCTTGCAGGGCGCCCTTGATGGTGCTCGCCTTGTTATTGGGAATCCCAACAGCGAAAACCAGCGATGTCATCTCAGGAGGATTGCAATCACCAGTTCTCATCGCAGCATGGCCTGGCTTACCCCCATCACCTCCTTCCCCTTCAGGTGGCTCCTCCTCTTCCTTGTCGTCCGCTTCGCCACCACCATCGCAATCCTCAAGCAAGGGTTCTCGGTCATCGGGTAACTCCTCCTGTTCTGACAGCTCATAGTCCGGTATCTCATCAAGAACTGATGTTCCGGGCTCCTCCTCAAGGTTGTCCTTGTCTCCCTGCGATTCAGGAAGCGGGCTATGCTCCATACCTTCATTGGAAGGGGGCTCCTTCCCACTGTAGGCTCGCACGAAGTCCTTGGGGAAGAAATACTTTGCCACGAGCAAGTACCGGATGTTGCACGACGGGGTTCCCTTGACCGCCGAATCCAATCCTGCCTTCAGGGGGCCCGACAAATCGGAAGTGAGGACATAGCTGTCGGGATGGCTTACACGACCATGGCGCCGTCCAGTTCCCTTTGCCATCACGCAGGTGGCACAATCCCTCCTGTAGGGGAGGTGAGAAGCATCAACGTGTTTCTTCCACTGCTCTGGACTCATTGCATAGACCTGGGGACTCCTTGACCACATGTGGAACGCAACAACCAGGGCCTTCACCAGCCCAGGTGACCAGCGACTTTGATCCACCTCCTGAGGAGTTGTGGTCTCGGGCTTGCTATCGGCCTTGATGCCCTCCAAGCCTCTGAGGTACTGGATATTTGTCCCCAGCACCGTGCTCATCGTTGTGCTTGCTCCGGTCCCCCCCTGCTCAAAGGACACCTCGAACATGCCGGTTTCCATCGCAAACTCTTGCCACATTCTGGTCTCCCACAGGAATGGTCGTCCCTCCCTGATGGCCGATGGTGTGGATACGGACTTTCCCGGGTGCTCAATCATGAAGCCCACCTCCTTGTGCCTCGTAGCTCCCTTTGCCGTTGTCATTCTTCCCGCAGATGCCACCACGAACAACCAAAGCATTCGGCAGATCAAGGAAAGGGGCTTGAGGTTGGTCTCCTCGGGGGCAAAGGGAAGAAACGTTTTTCCATCTCTCCCTGGAGGACCTCCAAACACCATATCCACTTTTCCCGATCTTGCACCCCACAAAAGCATCTTCCAGGTAGGCGACGCCCCCAACAGGTCATGACCCCGGCATTGCCTGATGTCAACCTCCAGGACCACAGTGTCTCCATCGTGTTGTCGGAAGAATTCCATGTGGCCCTCCTCACCAGCAAAGAGGTGCACGACCCATTTCTTGGCTGAGAGTAGAGTTCTCCGTTGGGGTCGAGTCAAGTAGGTGACCTTCTTCAAAGTTTCCCACCCACTGGATTGCTCTTCAGGAGGGATCAAGGCGCTGAGACATTCCCCCGGAATTCCCTGAAAGAAGGGCGCATCGCGAAGGGCCCGTAGTCCTGCTTCTCTTGGCCCCCCATTGGTGTAGTTCAAGAGGTACTCAAACCAGGACCTATCCATACACGATGCAATCCGAGTAATCCTGTCCTCTGTGATCAGCGTCTCGTTCTCCAGCTGCTCCCGTTTCCTCTCCTCCAATCTAGCGATTAGCGCTAGCGCCTCGGCCTCGCACAATTGAGGGCATCCAGAGTTGGTGCTCAGGTGGATGATCTCGCCATCGGGACCCTCGAGTGTGCATTCCTCCCTCGACCACCTCATAGTATAACCAAGGATCTTCACCAGCTCGCCAAGCGGGACGATGGTCTGAGGTTGCTGCGCCATCGGGTCGTGGTTAGGTTGTGGGGGCATCAGCAGGGTATCCAATCCGCTCATCCTCATCTTCAAGGAATGATTCCCAGCTAGCTGCACTTCCACCTCCTCAGACCGTAACCACTCATCCCAACTCACGGCACTCCTAAGGGAGTGAGTTGCCCCGGAGTCCAGCAACGCCGAAGACGAAGACCTCAAAGAGCACACCCTGATGTCCCGGACGATCAATACCTTTGCTGCCGGGGTCTTCTCCAGGCTCTTTTCCCCTTCTGAAGCATTGTGCACAACCTGGGCCTGGACCGCCTGCAGAAGCGACTCGAGAGTCCAGGGTACGCCCTGGACAGTGTTATCTCCTCCTTCACCCTGTGGTCCAGTTATCGCTGCCATCGCCGGCGGTTGGGAGGATGAAGGAGCGGTGTCCCCAGTCTTGGCCATTGACGTCGTCGCTGCAGAGGACGCCTTAGGCTTTGCCCCGGACTTATTCACCGTGCACTCTCGCTGCCTATGGCCTTCTGCACCACACAGCAAACACTTCCGTGCCCGGGTCTCCTTGTCAAGGCTCGCCATGTTGTGGGAGAAAGAACACCTGTTCCCTCTTCTGCATCCCGAGGGTTTCATGAAGTAGCGGCACATCTCGCTCCCGGCCCTTTCCTTCTCCTTCGTCTTCTGGCCTGAGGTTGCCTCCATTGCCCTCATCTTTGGTGCTCCTGCCGTTGCTGATGAGGTCGCCACCGTACTCGTCGAGGACAACAAGGTTTCCAGCTCAGCTTGCAGATGCCGTTGATATTCTTGAACTTGGGAGATCGTGGGCCTGGCGTCCAATCGCAGTGAGGTCCTCAGCATCGCCGTCCTGAAGGCTGCATCTGGGGACATGGAGATGTACTTGGTGGTGAGGTTCATCAATCCCCTAACCATGACCGATGCATCAGGCGGTGACATGTTGACTGAGATGCAGCGTGCTAGCCACCTCGGCCACGCCCTCACTGCCTTCAGCACATCTTCAAGCCCATCTCCCGTGAGGAACTCGCTGGGATTTTGAAGCTTCTTTAGCACCTCTTGCCGCTCAGCACTCCCTCCCGGCTGGAACAAAACGAAGAGGCGGAAGACCATCCGTGGTGAGCTCTGGGTAATCCTCTGGCCAACCATTTCTCCACGAAGTTCCTCGCCCATCGCCGTCAACAGCATCGAAGCAATCCTCGCATTGACCCTTGTCCATCTGCCAGTGCACAGGGCTTCGGCTCCCTTCGGTGCGATCTGAAGTCGCTCCAATGGCGTGGCCGCCAACCACTGGCTGTAGGTTTCGTTGACCAAGTCCATGACCGCAGACCACCATGCCCCACTGTTCTCACTCACATCCGCCAGGACCGTTGCCGCCACTTCCAGCCAATCTTGCAGTTGTAGCGCCGAGGAACCTGCACCATCAGAAGCTCGATACTCAGGCAGAGGACTCAGGGTCAAGGTTCCCGGCTTAACCACTTCTGACTGCGAAGGTGACGACGGGGATCTCGCCAGTGTCTGGGCCTGAATGTCTTGCAGCTGCTTCATGCCCCGTGCCAACATTTCCAGCACTGGACTCTCCCTCGGTGTTGACGGGTCCCGTGGAATAGGCGGTGTTGGGGGCCTAGTTCCTCCACCCAAAAGGGATCGGATTCCCTCTGTTATACCTCCAGAAGTTGCCACCCTTGACGTTCTTGCTGATGTAGTTCTTCCTGGGGCTGCATCTCGGAGTAACTCTGAGGTACCCGGTCCTCCTTCCAGTTCTGGTGGCAGCGGCACCTCTCCAGGTCCCCGCTCTTCAAGGTCTGGATCTCGTCCGTGTTCAGGTGGATCTGGTACTCGAGAAGGACGAACTTGTTGAACATCCCCTGATTCCAGCCCTGGAAAGGCTGGCTGCCTCATACCACCACCTCCCTGTTTCAGCGTTGCCAACTCACTCTCCAGCTCCTCGTTCCGTTGTTCCGCCACTCGTAGACGTTGCAGCACCTGGCCTAACTGCCGTTGCACTTCAGCTTGAATCGCCTCCTGGGGCAAACTCGAGGAACTTGGCGTCGGAGGTGATGGCGTCGGCCTGCTATTACGCAGCACGAAACTTGGGCCACCCGGCAGTGACCTCTGGGATCCCTGGCTTCCCCCAAGAGGGCTAGGCAGGAGATCATTCTGTGGAGCCAGTGACAAATACGATCCCAGCCTGGAAACCCATGCCGGAACCTCCAATCCTGCCACCCACGGAGCACCCCCGCTGTATCCATTTCTCATGGATCTCGGGGTTGCAAAACCAGTCGAAGCCACCTGCGAGACCCCTGCAGCTTGTTCACCAGCTCCAGCTCCGCCGCGATCAAAGTTCGTCATGGATGCTTCCTCCACTGCCTGACTTCGCCGCGCTGCGGGTTCTGGTTCCAGTGAGCTACCAAGGTCCTGGGTACTCGGCGGGACGTCCGCTCTTCCAGCAAAGGACACCGTCTCATCCATTGCTCCAGCGCCATCCACATCTGCCTGCAGGATTGTGGCTCCCGACCTTGCTGTCGTAGCTTGTCCAGTGGCCAAGTTCACCTGGACTTGAGGTTGGTCCATCCCATTCGGGACTGGTCCTTGCAGAGTTGCTGCTTGCGCAGCTGGCGGTTGGGCGACCATAACCTCTTGTTGCATGTCCCCCTCATGCTGATCACATGGGGATCCGGGCAGTTGGGGCTCCATGGCAACACAAGCGAATTGAATGTCTATTTTTCCACGGCAAGCAAGATGCTTCGTCCTTATGTGGCTTTTGTACAGCTTACCACAGACAATGCATCATGTAGAGCTCTGCTCATACTGCTTACAGATGCCTTTATGACTGAATGTACGTAAAGCTCTGCTTCACGATGTGGTTCGTTGGGGCTCAAGGGCTTCTTCGTAGCCATTTCCCTGAACCGAAAAAAAGGGAATGCGGGGCCGTCGGCGAGGTTGAGTCACATACCTTGGCTGCACATCTTCAAGGGTTTAGGGTTTAGGGTTTAGGACGTAGGTCGCAGCAAAAGGAGCCAGGGGGGCGTGTAAGGGAGGGCATAAGGGGCTATAGCCAAATGCGCCCTACGTTCTGAGGCCTTCGGGGCTGTGGGGCACATGGTCTTCCTTGGGGAAAAGTACTCATGGATCCTATGGGATCCGATGGTTGATAAGGACAGCTATAAGGTATAGGTGAAAAGGGTGTAGGACCAGGTCGGCTCGCCACGAACCCCCCTCAACCACCTCCACACCAAGACCCCAAACCCCGTAACCCGTAACCCTAAACCCTAAACCCTGAACCCTGAACCCTGAACCCTGAACCCTGAACCCTAAACCCTAAACCCGAACCCTAAACTAGTTAAACCCTAACTTCTCAAAAGAAAGGGTCACCTTCAGAGCCTGGAACCCTCAGCTTGCAATTGCCGATCCGCCACCCGGTCCTTCCACGCGATGCCACACTGATCCACCAAGCTGGTGTTGACCCCGAGGAGCATTTCCTCTGCAGACTTGCCCGTGAGACCACACACCGAGACATGGCCTCAGCGTGGCGGAGGAGCTCATGTGAGCCTTCGTCCAAAGAGGCTGTTTAAGTGCCTTCTGCACCTGTCGCCGCCTAACGAACGTGTACACCGCCTGCAATATTCGAGTGTTGACGAAATACTGGTGAGATGGAAAGGAACGGAAGAACTTCCTCGACCTACCTTGCCCGAACCTAACCCTACAACCCTACACCCTAAACCTCTGAGCGAAAGCAACACTGAAGCGACCGAAAGGAGCCCTCGCAGCAGAGAAGAAACGTCACTTACTGGCACTTGGTAGGGTAGGGTTGAGAGAACTTGGGAACTATGGGTTTCCCGGATAGTACCTTAAAGGGTTCGACAGGCCGAGAACCCCTTAAAGAACAATACAGGGGAAACCAAGATACCTAAACCTTAAACCTGCAGGCAAGGGAGCAGGATAGGCCATAAGCTGCCATTTCATTCGCCAGCGCTCGTCCATAGGGCTGAAACCATCGTCCACCAGAGTAGAAACCTGCAAGTTATTGTGTTTCCAATGACCAGGGTTTATGATCCAGCGTTTAGGGTTTAGGGCCTTAAGCCTTGGGGTTGAGGGCAGTAGCAGTAGCAGTAGCAGGAGCAGTAGGAGTCGCCGTCGCCGTCGTCGTGGTCGTCCATTATTTCCATTGTCGGCTTTTTGAGGTGGTTGATGGCTTGGTTATTGTGGAAGGTGTTCTGCAGCGGCATTCATCCCAGGTATGGTGCGTCGATCCAAGAGGGCCCCGATCTTTGACATATTTCGTGGCTTTGCCGGGCATTTTTTCTGAGGTTGTCCATCGCCCACGCGGGCAGCTGGCGCTTGAGCACGAAACAGCCACTGCTGGCTGTCCGGCTTACTTGCTGCGCACTCGCCCAAGTGCTTGCTTGCTGGGTCCTCCACAAACGAACCAGAAAAAAACAAACAAACAAAAACAGAAAAATAGAAAAAACAACAAACAAAAACACAAAATAAACAAAAACAACAACAAACAAAAACAGAAAACTAGAAAAACAAAAAAAGGAGTGCAACAAAAAGGTTACCAACACCTCGTCGCAGCGAGCCCTGCACCTTTGCAACTGAATAGCAAGTGCACACTTGGCCAACAGCAAGAGGCACCTCTTCACAGCCATGCGCCACGAGCATGGCCCCGAAAAAACCCTCTGAAATTCCTGAAGACGATCCTCTGAACCTTGTATCCCCCTAAAAAAGCCCCAAACCCTAAACCCTAAACCCTAAACCCTAAACCCTAAACCCTAAACCCTAAACCCTAAACCCTAAACCCTAAACCCTAAACCCTAAACCCTAAACCCTAAACCCTAGACCCTAAGCCTAAACCCTAATCTCTTATACCCCCCTTTCTACCCTCCAATCAACCACATCCGACTCAGAAACCCACTGCCTCCCTCTGCAGCCCAAACTCTAGTCTACCTGCCCTAATTAAAACCAAACCCAAGCTCTAAACCCTAAACCCTAAACCCTAAACCGTAAACCCAAAAAAGCGAATTCATTCAGCCCTGAATGAAGTACTTAAAGGAATTTAATCTGTTTTTTTAAATTAGTGTTAATCAAGTAAGTGGTCGAAATTATTGAGTTTATTAGATAAAGCCCTAAACTCAAAAACCCCAAACCCTACATCCCGGCGACAAATCAAGCCTGCGGTCAAGCTGTCGCCGTAGCAAAGGACCCGGTGCGTCACTTGGCCGCTTCCCGCGGTGAACACAAGCGCTGCCCTTGCACGGAGTTTCACGAAGTAGGGCTCAGGGTTTGGGGAGTTTGGGGGGTTTAGGATTTGGGGGGCTTTGGGGGAGGTTTAGGGTTTGCGGGGGCGCTTTGGGGGGTTCATGGTTTCGGGGCTTAGACTTTTGACTTTTTTGCGGAAGCGCAATTTACAGCGTTGGCGTCGGGGCTTTGAGGGGGGTTGGGGGGTTTAGTGTTATTATAGGGGCTTTAAGGCTTGGGGGGTTGGGGGTGCAGGGTCGCGGGTCTAAGCGGATGCACTACTTTCACCTACTTTCTACCACGCTTGAAATCGCATGGGCTTTCGTACGCACAGTTGGATGATTCGGCAAATCGGAATCCGCTAAAGCCTAGTGGGAGGATGTACTCTGGGCATTGAAAGAGCATGAAACTGCAAGCGTCGCAACTTGGACTTAAACCCTACCCCCATGGGCAGAAGGCATTCTAGAACTGTGCAGTCAGGAGGCCGATTCAGGCGGAGTTGCAACCCGAAGACAGGAGCAACCCCACACATTGCGTGACCTAACCTACCCCGAAAAACCCTAAACCCTAAACCCTGAACCCTAAACCCTATTCCAACCGACCAGGCCTCCTCTCAAACCCTGTACTGCAAACCTCCTTGGAGGGTCGTGGTACTTAATAACCATTGATACTTATTACTTATAATCCACTTAAAATATAAGTCCTCAATTGCCCTAGTATTGACTATTTGGCTGGTAAGTACCATGAACCTCCTAGAAAGCCCAGCGATTCGGGCCAGGCGCGAGGAAGATGCCTTCGACTGCATGCGGCCGCGACGGAAGGGAGAGATTGGGAGCCCGTGGAGTTGAACCCAGAGCTTAGGGCTTAGGGTTTCTCGGGCTCTTTTCAATCCTACCACAATGACAGGCGGCATTAGATCTGCCCGGGGTTCATACTATGCGGATGTCCATTTTAAAACCAATGGATGCTGGCGGGTTCAACTCCGAAGCTCCCTGCCTGACAACGCTGTTTGAGCGCATAGATGCCCGCGAAGGCATGACCTCAAGCCCTTGCGCGTACCAACGATGTGGCTCATTCATACGACGCAGCAGACGTCCGTAACCTTCTCGGAATTCGGATAGGGAACATTCGCAACTGCTAGGGTTCAGGGAATGCGCTATGATGCACGATGCTCAAGAAGCCCATGGCCGCGCGGCCCACAATGAAGCCATACTCAGTACTAAAATACGTACCATAATAGGTACTATACTAGGTACCACAATATCTAGTTTCTATCATATTGTTTGACGATAATAGTTACTAGAATTGGTTACTATAGTAGGTACGATAAGCCGACACTAGCAGCTCGCGCGTTTTCCACGGCGGCATCGGTTTTTGGCGCTGCATTGCTCTCAGCCCAACTCCAGGACTGCGCAAGAGGCTTTAAAGGTAGCAGCATGCCAGGGCTGGCATGCTTCTGACAGCTCTCCCCAATATTCATACGAGTATTTATTTAAGGTGTCTTGACGTTAAAAAGCCCTGAATACGAATAATTGATTTAATAATTGATCCCTGAACGACTTGGTGAGATTCATGGAGGACTGGATAGGCTGAGAGTGGGCTATACATATGATGGCCCTGCTATTGGCAGATGCCGCTCATGATGGCGGGCAGTGCAGCTCCTCAGGAGCACAATGCATCACACCTGGCGAACACAGCATACGCGGGGATTGAGCAAAACTATCCCCCCTTTGCCTTCCGTCCGGATTAGATCCCAGCATTGTAAAGCCTATGCGGGCTTTGGACTTCGCAAAAAGTAGCCTTGCTACTGGTTTGATGCTATCTTGCCTGGGGGTGGTGACTTGCTGGCGCCCTTGTCTCACAGGCCAAAGCCCTACCGGCCAAGACCATACATTTGATAACCACTAAACTTGAGAGCCAGAAGTCTGGCTGCTCGAACACAGGTCGGATCGGAAATCACCCTAAACCCTAAACCCTAAACCCTAAACCCTAAACCCTAAACCCTAAACCCTAAACCCTAAACCCTAAACCCTAAACCTTGGACTCGAAAGGGCCCCGTCGTCTCCGGCAGTTGGTTTCTCGAATGCTCGGATTACGATCTTGGACCCGAAAGGACCAGAGAGGCCTGATATAGGGTTTAGGGTTTAGGGTTTAGGGTTTAGGGTTTAGGCCGCCATAATTAGAACAGGGTTTTGGGGGTTGTTAGAGTAACAAAACACATAGGGGCCATAAGGGAATACTATTTGTCATTATTCCGACCCCCACAGTAGATACACCCAACGGAAACCTTGACCTTGATTTTTTTTGTCGCCTGCCACTGAGATCTTTTTTCGGAGATGGGTTTCGGATCCGAAAGACCTTCGATGAGACCCTAAACCCTAAACCCTAAACCCTAAACCCTAGACCCTAAACCCTAAACCCTAAACCCTTCGGCAAGCCCGAGCTTTCCCATGAGAAGGCCCCTCGGCTTAGAATACCCGCAGCAGAAACTTTGCGCTTGATTCCAGAAAGTTTGTTAGTCTAGAAAGTTCGTAGAAGGGGAATGAGGGAATGAGTCCCCTACAGGGTGTATGTATATATATATATATGTACATATAGGGACCTGATTCCCTCATTCCATACTAAGAACCAGGGGGATTTCCCCAAGAGAGACCTTTGATTGTCAACAACGGCTTAAAAAAAAAACCAAAGCCTTCCGTGAAAGCGACTCTGTGACCTATAGACTACCCCCTATGGACACCTCACGTCTGATTTCAAGAGATTGGGTTCTAGGTTTTATGTGGTTTCGGGTTTAGGGTTTAGGGTTCAGGGTTTAGGGTTTAGGGTTTAGAGTTTAGGGCTAGACCCCTAAACCCTAAGCCCTCGAGCCCTCATACTCCCACCTCAGTGCTGCCAGTGCCCGTGGAGCCGCGGAGCTCAGGGAGCCTCCATGGTAGGGGTAAAAGGTTTAGGGCTTGGGAAAATTAGGGTTTTGGAGTTTAGGGTTAAAGGTTTAGGGCTTGGGAAACTTAGGGTTTAGGAGTTTGGGGTTTAAGGTTTAGGGCTTGGGAAATTTAGGGTTTAGGAGTTTAGGGCTTAGAGTTCGGGAGTTTGGTGGTGTAGGGGCTGTGGCCTAGACCATGGAAGCCCTAAACCGCAAACCGCTCAAGAAGAGCGGCCGGCACACCCCGAACACAACTCTTAGGGCTTCGCTTCAAACCCTTGATTTGGCAGCAAGTATATACGTCGCAAAAACCCTACAAAAACCCTACACGACCCAAGGGCCCATACTTCAGAACCCGCCTTAAGGAAGGCAAGGGACCACAGGGACCGTGTCGCTACTCCCTTAGAACAGCCCTAAACCCTAAACCCTACACCCTCTGTGGTCCATACTCTGAGAACTTGGGGGCACGAAAGCTTGTGGGCCACCTGACTGCTCATCATGGAACTTCTCAGTGTGCAAAGGTCTCAGAGGCTTGGGGCCACGCAGATTCAGCGTAGACTCGTTGAATCGAGATCCCTATAAGAATCCATGTACCTATGTAGTATATACTTGGGCCCTAAAGCTACGATATAGGAACCTCTTTAAGGCCCAAGTACATACGATATAGGTACATGGATCCTTAGGGGATCAACCCCCACATGAAGCATGGGCCGAATCCCGTCAGGCTGCCTCCCCAATGGCGGGGGCGGTGGTGGAGGGAGTTGTTCTACATTAGGGCCACTTGAAAAGATGGAGAAGGTCCTGATAAGGTACCCGAATGGAAAGAAAAAAGCCTGCGGAGTTGCTCTGTGCTTTCTTGCCCGTTGCCACGGTCCGTACCAAGTCCGTTGCCCAGGTGCCTGCATTCTTGACACCCTGGGATATGGAAAGCCTTGAAATGCTTTACTTCAGCCGGACTTCCCTCCAATCGATCACAAGACACCAGTGCTTCCAAAGAATAGCCGTTGGAGACTTTCGAGTACTTCGGAAAGCTCGGCTCTCTTCATCTGCGATCAAACGCACACTAATTGCCTGCAGCACACAAGATACCAGATACCGACTCCCTTCAGAGTTCTAAACCCTAAAACCCTAAACCCTGAACCCTAAACCATAATCCCTAACCCTAAATCGAGCACAATCTTGTGTCAGAAGCGGGTTGTGAAAATCGATACCGCTGTCCACGCCCCTGGCACTCTCTCCCTGAACTGCTCCTGTGCCTGACAGACTAAGCCCAAAACCCTAAACCCTACACCCTAAACCCCAAACCGTAAAGACTAAACCCTAAACCTGGGTTTCGGGCTTTATGGGGTTTGAGGGGCTTGGGTTACGTGCTTTACATGATTCCTACGGATCTTACGAGACGCTAAACCCTAAACCCTAAACCCTAAACCCTAAACCCCACGGCCAGGGGCAAGCCCAGCAGTTGAACAGAGTCTTTGCCACAGGACGGCACACAAAGGTCCCGACCCAGGATTACAACCGCAGAGAAACGTTTGGCGTAGGTACTCCTCCGGTGTCAAGTCCGGCATCTTGTATCCGAGTCGTGGACAGATTTATTGGGATTTGAGGGCTTCAGGCTCAGGGTCTTGCAAAGTTGGGCCAGGGTTTGTGCGAAGTAACCTAAACCCTAAACCCTGGGCCCTGAACCCTGAATCCTGCACGCTAAACCATAAACCCTAAACCCCAAACCCCAAACCCTACACCCCAAACCCTAAACCCTAAGCCCTAAACCCTCAACCCTAGAAGGCTTCCCAGATGCCAGATGCCGGTTGACCCTTATAGCCGATGACGCCCGTACCAGCTTGGCCGCCTCAGCTCGGCAATCACATCGACGTTCCCCGCAAGTCACCTTGTAGCCCCAAACCCTAAACCCTGAACGCCAAACCCCAATTCCTAAACCCCAAACCCTAAACCCCAAAACCCCAAACCCCAAACCCTAAACCCTAAAACCCAACCCTAAACCCTAAACCCGAAACCCGAAAACGAGCTTTTCTGCAGCCCAGGGGCCCATCTGGGGAAAGTTTGCAGCTCAGGTGGTGGACCGCAGCCCCCACCGAACCCCCTGGCGCGAAGGCACGCGCACACAAGGGCACGAAGCGTACACCACACAACCCTACACCCTAAACCCTAAACCCTAAATCCTAAACCCGAAACCCCAAACCCTAAACCCCCGTTGTGAAGCTGTGGATTCAGGTGGGTCCTCCCAACTTCATCAAAGCTGGCCCTTTGAACCCTCTAACAAGATCCTCCTAAACCCTAATTTAGGTTTTAGGGGTTAGGGGTTTGGGTTTAGGGTGTAGGGTCTGCCTAGGTCTAGATGGGAAAATGCAACATATCCCAAGGTCCTAATATGGGGCCCTTTATAGTTTGAATAGGGTCTTTTGTTGTTTTTTTTTTTTGGGGGGGGGGGTTCGGGACTGCAAGGGACTATCATTAGGAATTATTCCGACCCTAGATTTTCCAAGTCACACAAGCTCACTCCGCCCAGAGGGCACAGATTGGATGACAGACCCATTAACCCTAAACCCTAAACCCTAAACCCCAAACCCTAAACCCTAAACCCTAAACCCTAAACCCTAAACCCTAACCCTAAACCCTAAACCCTAACCCTAAACCCTAAACCCTAAACCCTAGACCCTAGACCCTAGACCCTAAACCCTAAACAGAGCATCGTGCAAACCACTCCCTGAATTCCAGATTGGGGGCTCAGGGCTTCAACAGCAGCCCAAAGCTCGAAACCCTGAACCCGTAAGCCCCATACCCTTAAGCCCCAAGAGGGTTCATTTAGGGTTTAGGGTTTAGGGTTTAGGGTTTAGGGTTTAGGGTTTAGGGTTTAGGGTTTAGGGTAAACGCTAAACCCTGAATCCCAAACCCTTCAGCCCCAAACCCGGAACCCAAACGCACACTCCCAGCCTCCCGGCACCGCCAGCGCTGCTCCAAGCCAGGATCCCAAAGGCAGGCTCCCCCGGCGTAGTATCAACATGCTCAACTCATCTATACTGAACTTGGAACCCTACCCAAAAATTGTGCTGCTAGCTGTTTCTTAGGAATTGTAGAACCCAAAACTTAAATCCTAAGTCAGGTTTTAAATGGTTAGGGAATGTCTGGGTTTTCGGGCGGGTTGTAAGACGTACTCGACTCATCGGGTTTTTGAATGACTCGGGAATGTCTCGGCTTTAGGGATTCAGATTAGGGTTTTGGGCTGGCTTAGGGCATTAGGGCCATTTGGGCAGAGGCGGGAAAAACGAAAGGTGCAGAAGGCCGGTGTGGGTTGAGATAATCTCCGTGCTTAGGGGCCCAGGTGTCTGCTCTACTCCGTGACGAAACCTAAGCTGGCTGATTGGGCGTGCTTTCACGGGTCATCTTCTTCTTTCACTTTGGTGCCCTCCTGTCCTAGAAATGGATGACATAGCCTTTTTAACCTAGCAGGCCAAAGTCCCGTGTGTCAAAATTTGTCTAAACCCTGAAAACCCCTGTGTCCGAGTAGAAGCCTGCCTCTCTCCTGGCAGAAATAAAAGCTCAACCCCCTCAGATGCCCAGCGCAAAGCACAAGAGTGCCTTCGCCAAGGCCTGACAGGTGGATTGCGACAGAGAACAACTGAGGGTTTAGGGTTTAGGGTTTAGGGTTTAGGGTTTAGGGTTTAGGGTTTAGGGTTTAGGGTTTAGGGTTTAGGGTTTAGGGTTTAGGGTTTAGGGTTTAGGGTTTAGGGTTTAGGGTGGATATGTGCAGCTGCCACTGAGGCCGGAGCTGAGAGGAATCCGGAGCAATAATAGTCATCCGTTCGAGCCTTGGCAAGGACGGAAACACCATCCGGCCGAAAATGAAACGAACCGGACTGACCCATGGGAGATTGACGAGGGCTGCATCATGCATTTGCATATGTGTGACAGCCACGTACATCCAAGTACATTCTACACACTTGGGAGCTTACGAGATTAGGGGTACCTTTTGGGAGTCCTTGTTTCACGGAGATCCTACTATTTGGGGATCTATATTAGTATCTCTGCCCGCCACGAACCATTGTACTCGTAGCAACAGTTTGCTGCTAAATCTAGGCGGCCATTCTTCCAGCATGTGGGCCCGTCCAGCAGCGCCAGCAAACCCCCTTGCGCCTTAAAGAAATATGGCATGTTCCGGAAGCAATTTTTGTATCAAAACGAGTCCGACTTTATCAAGACCCCCAACACTATCCAACCGAACTCTTCGAATGAGCTGCGAATTTGCATCTGTGTCCCCGAAAACAACCTGGGCACGCAGAGCTCCCTCAAGCAGCAACCTGCAAAGCCGGTAAACCAAAGGCAATTAGAGTCTAGGGTTTAGGGTTTAGGGTTTAGGGTTTAGGGTTTCTTGCCATGTATGCCCCCCCTGTATCCCTAAATCGCCATGCTCCTGTCTCCCTTTTGCCTACGTAGCTGACCCCAGACCTCAACCATAAACCATCAGAAGACGTTTCTTCCCCCGAGTCTCCAACAGACTGACAGCGCGAAGGCCTGAAATCGGTTAAGCCCAGCTCCAGCCAACAAAAGCACCTGAAACCCTATCCTAGACCCAGGAGTAACCTAGGAAAAAAAGAGTACCCTTTTTGACTTTAAGGGGGGTATAAGGGAGCCCCAACCCTGAAAAAAGGAAATCAGGGCCTACTCCGAAACCTAGTATCTTAAATGAAGAAGAGCCGCCAAACCAAAGAACCCCGCAGCAACCCATAAACCTCGAAACCCGAAAGCCCTCCAAACCCCTAAACTGCGGGTAAAACCTTTAAACCCACTACGTAAGCCCTATAATACCCTACACCCCCCCCCAAGCTTGGGCGGCCGGGCTGTTATTCGCCAAATGCATTTGCTTGGATACGTAAACCTGTGCCTTGGCAGTCTTGGGTTTGTGAAGGGGTTTCAGGTTTTAGGGCTTGAAGGCTTTCAGGGCTTGGGGGTTCAGGGTTTAGGGTTTAGGGTCATGTTCTGGGCTGTTTAGGTACCTGCTTATCAGCACGTGGTTCAGAATTGCTTTTGGGCTTATGTGGGGGCGTGGGGCCATTTGCGAAAAGCACCCTGAAGTGCAGCAAATGCGCTCGCCTCGAGGCTAGGGCCGAAACGTAGGATGGCCCTTAAAACCCTGAAAAAGGTTCCCACAGGTAATCCCCTTATACCCTCCTGAAGCAAGCTGAACCGTGGAGTGCCTGAGCTACTGAGTTTCACAAGCACCCCTGAAAAACCTCGGACATAAACGGAAGGTCCGCAGATAGGGGTTTAGGGTTTATGTAGGGTTTAGGGTTTAAGGTTTAGGGTTTAGGGTTGCAAGGCCACTATGTCTTCCTTGCCCCCTTGAGAACTCGCAAGCCGGGAGGCTCATATCAGAGCCTTCGAGGGACGATGACCTCAGCAGTTTGGTAGTCAGCCCTGAACTCTTCACCCTCAACCCTAAACTCCTGGACACACACACACACACACACACACCTGTTTACATAAGTGTATATATATATATATACACCTACATGTATACGTCTACGCTTTCGAACATGTAAACGTACTTGTAGATGCACATATGCTCATCTGTTTCTATGTATATACACCTCTGCGTACTGTTGCTTCATCTATCGGTTGATTTCTCTTGGACTCCTTCAACTTCAAATTTTTCCACATATTTATATACACGCATTTCGACCTCAGCTATGCTTTTCAAGTTGTTCGCCACTGCACACACAAACACGCCCTCGAACTCACTGACGTACTGACACACACCTACCCGCCCACCCGCCCCAAGCGTGGATGCACGCTCGCATGCTATCTATCTGATGTAAATAACAAAACACATAAATACGTGCATGTATACTGCGTATATATATATATATGTATATGGTTGGCTGTATGTTGATGTTGATAGCTCAGCACCTATGTGCGCGCGCAGTACGCAAGCACATACCCTGGCAAACTCGCAGCCTAAAGGGCGCCCCCAAGCATGGGTCTTACTTGGAGGTTCATGGTACTTCATAACCTTATTAGGGCACTTTAAGGGCTTATAAGTGGGATAAGTAGGGGAATCACAGGGTCAAGGGTTTAGGGTTTGGGGGTCGCAGAATTCCATGCGGAGCCACCTCAGCAGTGGGGTTTAGGGTCTTCTAGGGCACCTTGCACAGGAGTAGATGCAGTCTGGCCCTAAACCCTACGCCCGAAAAACCTGAAAAACACAAATCTCCTAAGCCGGGTTGCAGCCTTACGAACCCTGAGCCCTAAACCCTAAACCCTAAACCCTAAGCCCTAAGGAAGCGTCATATACCCGAAAGCCAGGCATAATCACCTTAGCTTCTACATCCTAAGCCCGAGGAGCTCTCGGCCCACTCGAAAGCCCTCGAGCCCTGCCCTGCAGCCCCTATAGACCCTGTAGTCTCATTTGTGCCCTACATACCCTACAGTCCCAACAGGCCCAATACATCCTTTTGGGCCCCATATATCCTAGACAGCTTATGGGCACTCCGTAGACCCGATATACTCTCTAAACGAAGCCTTTGGCTAGCTTAAGAACCCCCCAAACCTACTTCGTGTAGGTAATGACTTTCAAACCCCATCATCGACTTGTTGGGTCAACCCTAAACTCTAAACCCTGAGCCCGGTACTAAGCCCTAACCCTAGACCCTAAACCCTAAACCCTAAACCCTAAACCCTCTAGAGCACAAAGCCCTTGCTGGGCGTTGGGGCGACTTGCACTCGCGGCCCTTCTCGGATCGGAGGGTGGAGGAGATGCGGAGGCCTTTGGGTTTAGGGTTTAGGGTTTAGGGTTTAGGGTTTAGGGTTTAGGGTTTAGGGTTTAGGGTTTAGGGTTTAGGGTGTAGGGTTTAGGGTTTAGGGCGTTTAAGGCTTGCAGGATGAAGGATTTGGGGAAGAGGGGGGGATTCTTTAGGGTTTAGGGTTTAGGGTTTCGGGTTTGGGGTTTGGGGATTGGGGTTTGGGGTTTGGGGGTTGGGGTTTGGGGTTTGGGGTTTGGAGTTTGGGGTTTGGGGTTTGGGGTTTGGGGTTTGGGGTCTCTTTAGGGTCTAGGGTTTGAGGGGTGTGTAGGGGGAAAGGGCAAGAACTGATTGGGATTAGGGTTTACAAGGCTTTTCGGACTTCCAAGGCAGGGATACTTGGACTTAGGACGTAGGCCATCGAAATGTTTGAGGTTAGAGGGCCCTAAACCCTAAAACCTATAAGGAGTTGGAGGACATTGCGGATCCTAAAGCCCTACACCCCAAGGGTTTAGGGTTCGGGGTTTAGGGTTGAGTTTAGGGTATGAACCCAAGAACACTATCACCCAAAAACATAGAGATCCTAAAGCACCCCCCCCAAACCCTAAATCGTTTAAACCCCCAACCCTGAAACCCTAAAGCCTTAAAACTCTAGGCCCAAAAACCTCGAAACTCCCAAACCCTACACCCCTAAACCCCTAAACCTCTAGAACCCTAAAATCCTTAAACCCGAAAGACCTAAAACCCGAAAACGCTACAGCCATAAGGCTCTGAAACCCTAAACCCAATTCCTGGGCCCTACGCTCTAGAACCCTAAACCCCTAAACCCCAAACCCCAAAACCCCTAAACCCCTAAACCCCTAACCCCTAACCGTTACACCCTAACCCTAAACCCTAAACCCTAAACCCTAAACCCTAAACCCTAAACCCTAAACCCTAAACCCTAAACCCTAAACCCTAAACCCTAACCCCTAAACTAACCCTAAACCCTAAACCCTAAACCCTAAACCCTAAACCCTAAACCCTAAACCCTAAACCCTAAACCCTAAACCCTAAACCCTAAACCCTAAACCCAATTCCTGGGCCCTACGCTCTAGAACCCTAAACCCCTAAACCCCAAACCCCTAAACCCCTAAACCCCCAAAACCCCTAAACCCCTAAACCCCTAAACGCCTAACCCCTAACCCCTAACCCCTAAACCCTAAACCCTAAACCCTAAACCCTAAACCCTAAACCCTAAACCCTAAACCCAATTCCTGAGGCCCTGGGCCGATCTGCACGCTCTGACGCACAGTGCTGGGGTCGAAGGACGGACTTGCGACCTTAGAAACTTAGGGGCCTTCGGGGTTGAGGGGTTTAGGGCTTAGGGTGTAGGGTTTTGGGTTTAATGTTGGACCCTCTTTTATGTGTAGGCCCCCCACCCCCCCTGAACAGTCGAGGCGTGGATGGGAGCCTGATTACACGGCCCCGGGGGCTTAGATGATTTCAATAGGGAGGAGTATAGATAGGTTTAAAAGGGGCAGCGATGCCCGGTTATCTTTTTTAAAGGCGCGCCACGTGGAATTTTCTTACGGTGCCCGGACGATTTGGCTTTGAAGAGGACCCCGCAAACAGTCAGGGGGTCCTGAATAATTCCGCCAAATTGACTTTAAAGAGGAGGCCCCTTCTAAACAGGGTCCAACATTAGGGGGTGAGGGGTTTAGGGTTTAGGGTTTAGGGTTTAGGGTTTAGGGTTTAGGGTTTAGGGTTCAGGGGCTTCGGGGCTTCCTGGTAGCCCAGTAACGACATTTTAATAAGGGTACCTCTTTTGGGGTGGGCTGCCTTATAAGCCTATAAGGGAATCTTTAACCCCCAAAAGAGAAAAAGGGAGCTGTAGGGGTTGGAGGTTGAGGATTTGTTGTTTTTGCTGGGATTTACGGGTTGAAGGGTTTATAGGGGTTGAGGGATTTGGGGGGATAACGGGGTGTAGAGGTTGAGGGCTTGCTGGCAACTGGAAGTAGGGTCCTGACCCTAAACCCTGAACCCTAAACCCTGAACCTGAGGGTTCCTCGACCACGAACCATACTTCCCCCAAAAAACAGAAGGGAGACCAAGACGAGATGAGCGCTGGCCAAAACCCTAAAATCTCAAGAAGACTGACCTTGCTAGCCCAGTGACCACAACAAAAAACTCTAAATAAGGGTACCCTGTATTTTTTGGGGGGGGTTACTTTACAAGGGAACCTTGAACCACAAAAAGGGAAAAGGGTACCACTGGGCTACCAGGTGGATCTTGCTGAGGAATTTCATTGAAGTTACTACAATAGGGCCCTATAGCAACATACTGCCTGTACCGTTTTCCTGGCACCTTGATCGAAGTTCCATAGCAAGAAGCCTAAACACCCCAAACCTCCTAAACCCCAAACCCTAAACCCTAAACCCCAAACCCTACACCCTAAGCCCCAAACCCTAAACCCTAAACCCTAAATCCTAAACCCTAAACCCCAAACCCCAAACCCTAAACCCCAAACCCTAAACCCTAAACCCTGAACCCCGAAGATGCTCGGATCCCTGCGGGGCTGGACACCACGCGCGTCTGGAGGCGCTTGCCGATGGAGCTCCTAGCCTGGCCAGGCGAGGGCATGGAGGGGTTTTAGGGATTAGGACTCAGGGTTTAGGGTTTAGGGTTTAGGGTTTAGGGTTTAGGGTTTAGGGTTTAGGGTTTAGGGTTTAGGGTTTAGGGTTTATGGACGGTGGGGCTGCTGAGTTTGGGGGTTTAGGGGTTTGGGGGTTTGGGGGTTTGGGCGTTTCGGGGTTTTGGGGGCTTGGGGGCTTGGTGGTTAGGGTTCGAAGAGCTTAGGGTTGAGGGTTTGGGGTTTTGGGTTAGTCTTTTTTGTCTTGATGGCGATAGACCCCTGAATCCTTACTTGAACAAACTGATAACCCGAAACCCTAAACCTCATCTTAAAGTGCCAAACCCTAAGCCCCAAGCCCTAAGCCCTAGACCCTAAACCCTAAACCCTAAACCCTAAAGCCAGAGCTACCGGAGCAACAGGCGTTGCAGGCCTTGCTGGCAGAAGCAGCCGCCTTGAGGGTTTAGGGTTTAGGGTTTAGGGTTTAGGGTTTAGGGTTTAGGGTTTAGGGTTTAGGGTTTAGGGTTTAGGGTTTAGGATGCAGGGTAGAATTGAGGGTTTATGGTATAGGGGTGGGGGCGGGGGGGGTTCAGATAAGATTTTTGTTAGGCTTACTTCATGTTATGTGGTATGGCAATGAGGGTCCCTCATTGTGAGCATGTTTTTGGTTGGGCACCTTTCCTGCCACCAGTCTCGGCGCAACTCAAAGCTCTGATGCAAAAAATGGGTCCTGCAAACCCGACAAGAAATGCTCGACCCCTGCACCCCTAAACCCTAAACCCCAAACCCTGAACCCTAAACCCTGAACCCTAAACCCTAAACCCAAAACCCTAGACCCTAGACCCTAGACCCTAGACCCTAGACCTCGGAATCCCCGAAACCGAAACTTTACCTGAATCCTGCTGGCTGAGGTCAACACGCGGCGAGCAGATCTCATCACGCGCGGTCGGCTCGCCCCTTGAATCTACTATTTGCTTACCAGGATGGCTGGTAGGCCGTTTAACCTCCATAGTCAACCCTATAAGGGGGCTTTTTAAGGGGTCATAGGGTATAATGGCCCGTCCTGGTAAGAACCCCTCCAAAAAACACAAAATGTTCCTCCTTAGAAGGGCAATATCGGGATGATTGCTTTTGTTTTGGGGGATTGATTGACTAATAAGCAACTATAAAGGCGATTTTACTACGGGCATATTATATTATAAGCTAATGCATGAATATAATGTAAGCCGGTATTCAAATATTCAGGTCTTTTGCACCACAGTTGATGATTCATTGACTTGGAAATGAAGGCGAAAGGAATGAACTAAAAAGGCCCTATCACTTTTCCCTTTTGGCCTTTTTGCGTGAATGAGTGCGTGGATGTTATCAGAGAAACCCCAGATACAAGATATAGAGTGAGGAGAGCACTAATTGCACTAATATTGTATTTGCAAGCGAAGCAAAAGAGTGTGCAAAATACAATACTATGCGAACGAAACCCCTTTTTCCTCTATTCTCTTTTTTCTTTCGCTAATTCACAGATCACGCGACCATTTCATTCACTTGTATCTGTTGAGATTAGTTGAAAGAAGATAAGAGTGTTTAGGGGCGCATAAAAAGAGAATACAAAGAGAGCCCCAAAGAAAAGGCCAAATTTCTAATACAAGTGCACGCGTTATCAATTGCCTGTCATTTTATATGAGAAATTGAATGGTCTTTTAGTATTATTATTAGTGCGTGTCCATAGTACTAATAATGGGGTTTTGGGTTGCTCACTTCGCTCTCTCATTCAATTCGCGCATTTACTTCATTCATTTGAGGGCATGAGGGTCTAGGTTTCGAGTGTCGGGTTTTGGGTTTAGGATTTAGGGTATAGGGTGTAGGGTTTAGGGTTTAAGGGCTACGGATTACTGTAGGCTTCTTAGGGAGGCTCGTTCAGAGTCCACGCCGGAACTGCAACCGCACGTGACCCTAAGTACCCGTGCGCAAAACCTTAGTCACTAAAACCCAAACCCAAGAAGTTGACGCAGCTAGATAGGTACACGTAAACACCCTATATAAAAACTATATATATATATATATGTATACATGTATAAGTGTATGTAGTAGTTACACATACTAAAACACCCTTTATGGAACCATACATGCACCTCCGAACCTGTTCAGGCAGTTCCTGGCATCGATTTCAAGTCGCTCGGGGGTTCTGCAGGGCATATACTACTGTCTGACAGCGAAAAGGGTCCCAGCCACATCGCAAGATGTATACTCTACATACACATCATAAGAGCTTACGCTGCATCCATGCTGCCAACTTTCGGACATGGGCAAGCCATGAGCCACCCAATCAACACCCCTCCCCACCCCCAAATGTCAAAGCCCGACATCCCGACATCACTTGCTTCAGCCCCGTGCCCAAACACTTAGCTCCAGAAATGGTCATGATGAGTTCATTCATTGCTTTTGTTCCACGCCCTTTGTTCTGCACCCGCGTCGTATGCGTGTGCTGGCGCTCTCTTGTTCCACATGCGTCAGTGCTGCGAGGTCTTCACCACGGAGTCGGAGCAAAAAACACAAGGGCGGGGGGCGTTTCCGCAGGCTGCACCATGCAGCGTCAGCCGCAAGCAACGGGAGATTCCCAACAAGGGTTTCATGGGAGTTGCCCTTTGTTTTGTTTGTCCTTTTCCCGGCAGACCAAGCAAAAAGATGCAATGCTGCGTTCCTTCCTTGCTTGCTTTGCGCCTAATTCTTTGTCTCGATTTGCTTCACTTCGTTCTTCTTTCTGCTCAGTCATTCCGTGAGCTCCTTCCTTTTTCCTTCCTTTCAGGTTCTCCTGCGAGTTTCTGCCATGCTTACGGCAAACAAAGGAAACAGAAGGTTTCGCATGAAGATTTGCTTCTTCCCCGCCGGCAACCAAACCAGGTCACTCAGGATTCCCCTATAATCAGGACCCCAATAAGGTACCCCCTGATTTCGGAAACTCCCGAAACTCGTGTGTTTCGTTTTCACTCACTTCCTCTGCCCGGGCCTCCGGGCCCTCAGAAAGGAATTCAACCACTCACCCCGCAGCCCCAAAGCCTAACTCCCCAAAAGCTAAAGAAAACCCCGACAGCAATCTAAGCCATAAGCCCCACAAACCCCACAGACCCCAACAGCCCCAAAACCCTGAGACCCTAAACCCTAAACCCTAAACCCTACACTCTAAACCCTAAACCCTAAACCCTAAACCCCAAACCCCAAACCCCAAACCCTGAGGCCCGGGACGGCGGGAACCACCAGCCAGACGGGCACGGCCAGCCCGACGTACGCCTGGGGCAGCGGCCTGGGAAGCCAAGGCGTGGGACCAATCGGGGCCCTGCTTTGGTCTTGAAGACTTCTCTGTTGGTCAACTTTGGCTTTAATCCTTTGGGTACCCTAAACCCTAAACCCTAAACCCTAAACCCTAAACCCTAAACCCTAAACCCTAAACCCTAAACCCTAAACCCTAAACGTTCTTGAGGGGTAAGATGTTTTCAACCTTTTGCTTTCGCTCTTCAGGCTCGTTTTGGGGTCTGTTTCGAGGCTTGGGTAACTTATTGCTTTGTTCGTCGTGCGAACCTCATCTTCACTGAAAGATAAGGGGTTAGGATCGGCCATGTGATTACATGCATGCTGCGAAATGCGGCTTGGACGTGACACCGCGTACAACACAATTGCCTCAAGACAGGGGGACCCTACAAGGAGATGTCCACTGGTGCGTTCACGCAGGTGCGCGTGTGCGTGTACACGTGACTCCAACTTCAACATGTCGGAGAAGGGGAAATGGTTCAACCGGGGCTAGAGTGCTAAGAGCATGTATGACAGATTTCGTGGAGCACCTGCGTGTGAAGCATCCAGTCAACATGTGGGAGCAGTGGTGTGAAACGATGTGCACAACATTCAGCGACGAATTCGTTTGCTGAACATTGAACACTTGCGGAACTCGCAACAACCTGTGCATAATGCAAACACGTGGAGCGTCTGCTTGCGCAAGCCATGTGCAGATAACATCTCATTCATCGCGCATCTATCTGCCTAAACGTGCTCCTCCTCTTCCACCCCATGTGGGGAGTTTCCAAAATTCGGGGTACCTTATTGAGTTTTGTTTTTTAAGGGAATCCTACTATGTGGGATCTACATTGGGGGTCCCCTATTTTCGTAAACCCCCATGTCCCTTCTCGAAAGGAAGTCCGTCTTAGCAACGAGTGCGCGTGCACAACCGCGCGGCGTGTGAACATGAAGGTGCGCAACCCTAAACCCTAAACCCTAAACCCTAAACCCTAAAGCCTAAACCCTAAACCCTAAACCCTAAACCCTAAACCCTAAACCCTAAACCCTAAACCCTAAACCCTGAACCCTAAACCCTAAACCCAAACCCTAAACCGTAAACCTTAAACCCTAAACCCTAAGCCCTAGCATCGCTGAGGGCAGTGCCACAGCCGGGACAGCAGCAATCACTTCAGCAGCGACCTGCCGGAAGGCATGCCGCCGCTGCTGCGAGTACCCTCCCTGCTGTTCCTCGTCGGCTACTCCTCCCTAGGGTTTAGGGTTTAGGGTTTAGGGTTTAGGGTTTAGGGTTTAGGGTTTAGGGTTTAGGGTTTAGGGTTTAGGGTTTAGGGTTTAGGGTTTAGGCGGCTTTAGGATAAACCACCCCAACTCCTTAAGCCCCAAACTGTCCCCGTTCACAAGGATTGCCCTTAAAACCCTGTGAAAAGATTCCCAAAGATGGATCCAAGGGCCTGTCCCGCTCAGAACGAAACCCTAAACCCTAAACCCTAAACCCTAAACCCTAAACCCTAAGACACTCCATCATCGAAACTGCTTCGGCCCTGGCATTCTCTGGCTCGATGGCGCAAGCCACAGCCGGGGGGGTGAGCGCCTCGCTACCCCGTGGGTATTTGGGGTTTAGGGTCTAGGGTTTAGGGTTTAGGGTTTAGGGTTTCACGAGTTTAGGGGGGTCGCAAAATCCGAAACCCCCTACTTGATGCAGATGCTATGTATGTCTATGCATTCGTGGATGGACGTAAGCGACACTTGCGGCACAGAACCCCGCACCCCCCTCTTTAGCAGTGGCATATGCTGCTTGCCAGGTGGTGCACAATCTTACATTGCTACTTATGCGATATACTCGTTGTACTGTATGTTGTGCGTTCTTTGCTATGCGATTTGCACTACATACACAAAGCGTGTATACTAAATGCTCCAGACTATATTACTCATTGTTCTGCAATACGTGTGTATTTATATATAAATACACACATGTACATACAGATTGGAGCTTATTGCCTAATTATATTAAATCGGGATTTTGACTTGTTTCTATATATATATGTATATATATATATATATATATATTTATTTATTTATATTTATATTTATATTTCTGTGTGTATATATGTGAGTATATCTGTATGTATCTATGTCAAACCGAATCTTCCTTTCTTTTTGCTATCGTGTATTTGAGCTATGGGATCCTGCCTCGACAGCCTCGAAGTCGATGAGGGGTGCCTGGCCGGTGGGAGATCTGCAGTTTGGGGTGTTTAGGGTTTAGGGTTTAGGGTTTAGGGTTTAGGGTTTAGGGTTTAGGGTTTAGGGTTTAGGGCTTAGGGTTTAGGGTTTAGGGTTTAGGGTTTAGGGTTTAGGGTTTAGGGTTTAGGGTTTAGGTAGTATGTGCAATCTCTCAACTTTGCTGCCCCTAGCTCTGGCCTGCTCCTGCTGGGCAGGGGCCACCGGAGCAGATGCCGCCACGGTGCCAGCCTTAGTTTGGTAGCGGCACAGTGAGAAACTGCATCAATGCGCACAGGTATGTGCCGACTTTGCCAACAGTTCTTGGGTGCGTCGGGCGTTCTGCATTGAAACTACGTGGCCCGAAATCCATGGGCAAGCATGACTGCGCGGCACGCGGCCTCACATGCAGAAACTCTAAACCCTCAACACCTTGAAACCCCACACTGAGAAATCCTAAGCCCTCACCTAACACCCTAAGTCCACGAAGCCCTAAAGCCAGCCCTACAGTCCTACAAACCCTAAAGCCCCCGAAACCCTAAACCCTAAATACCCCAAACCCTAAATCAAACTGCTGGTGTGAGCCACCAGCAGGCTGAGCAGAAGGCACAAGTGGAGTAGCTAGTTCCCCTATGCCTAAACCCAGCCCTGCCATGGCGCACACTGAGGCGGAGATTTTACACGCAGAAACAAGAACCAGTAAAGTTTGTGCTACTTGGTTAGGCTTGGCACCTACAACTATGTGAAATGCTGTACATACTTGAAATGATGTCATGCTCAAGGCTTGGGCCTACAAGAGCATTGGGAAAAACACATGGTACAACTGCTACAGGATGACATGTACAGGAGTAGGCTTCAACACTCCTCCTTCGCAACACCGCTAGGGTATTGCGACAAACAAACCTGTACATGTCCATCCCTTCCGGGAGGAGGTACAAGCTCCTACCGAAGGAAAGGCTATAGCTGGCCGGCTGGCCTCAGAGTGTGAGGGCTCTCAAGGCACCTCTTTGCAAAAGAAAAGCACGGCTGGTAGGACTGCGCAATGGGGTGCACAACCTACCCGTCAGGGCGGTGGATGCCCTAACGTGCGCTATGCTGTATGCAATCTGCCTGGCTCCTGTGGCACTGCTGGCAGACCTCAAACACGACAAGCTTGCGCGAATGGGCAAGTGTGGAACAGGCCTTGGTGCGATGAAGCTTGTTGCCCTCTGGCGTTGCAAAGAAACGAGTTGCTTCATCGGCCTGCCTGGTGGAAGCTGGCGCATTCCTCCCGGAAGCGGTCGCAAGACGCTGTGAGGAACTGGCCGCTGATTCCCTCTCAGAGATTTCTGCCCGGATTGCTTGCTCCGTGCGGTCCCGAAGACGCTGCAGCTTGCGTGCCTTTCGCGGGCTTAGCGACACACTGCTCGCGCCGAAGGCTCTGCGTGACAAGAAGGCAAAACCCCACTTCAGAAACTCCCACAAACCAATGGCACAAAACGCGATACCGAAAATGCAAACTGCAAGCATCAGGTCGGCGTCTAAGGGAACTGGAAGCAACATGTCTTCGGGCTCTTCATCCTGCTGGCTGGCGGCACCTACGACTTGCAAAAAGACAAACAGCATGAATACCGCACAAACAGGATGATCACGTTTGCGGAACAGGTAAACCCCTGGCATGCCCCAACAAACTGCTCTCACAAGGCCATCTGCTGCTGCAGCTAAACGCACAGTCGTGAGCAGCACACGTTCTGCAAGGGGTTGTTGGGACTCCTCCTGGACAGGAGGCTCCGGCACGACACCGCTCAAACCCCACAACCTAACGCACTGCTCCTCCTCGACCCAGCACGGTACTGGAGCGCCTGAAGCAGCTGCTGCGGGCGGGTTCCGGACACCAGGGCACGGTGCAAACACTGCGCCACGCACGCCAAGCAACAACAGACACAATAACAGCAGCTGAAAAAGGAGGTTTGCCGGCAGACGTTGGCGTGCGTTGCGGGTCCCGCCCTCCCGGGGGGAGGTTGCTGGAACTGCAACACTGCTGGGCACTGTGGTTTCGTGCTCTCCTCCTGGCCTGGTGGCTAGGTCCTGGCGGTTTGTTGGCTGGACCTCACGCAACCCAGACACGCAAAACCCACCAAAACCATCTAAACTACACCTGCCCGGACAACACGGCAGTGGACCTGGCACCTGCGCAGGCCCATCTCTTCCGAGCGGCGAGAGTGGCAGACGAGTCCAGTCCAAATCATAGACGCTTGAATCCCCATCACCATCAAGCTGGTATCGTGTGGGTTTGTCGTCACACTCATCGTCGGCGTCCAACCTGAGCCAAACGGTTGAGGACTGCTGCAGGCACACTTTGGGATCCAAAACTTGGGTCCCACAAACCCCCTTTTTTGGCTCCAAAAGGGGGGTTTGCCCTGGCCAAATGGGCGCGGTCATTTGGGCACTTATGCCATGTCCCCACCCTGGCTTCAGACTTGGACTTACGTGCTCATCCTGCCCTCCAAGGGGCAAGCCAAAGGCCTGAAGCGCTTTGGCTATGACGAGGGTTGAAGAGACCTCGTTTGCAGCACGGTTTGCAAACGTGCTGCGTGCGTTTTCACGCTGAGCCTCTAACTCAGCGATTAGCGTCAATGCCCTATCGTCATGCTCAATCACAGGGCAACCGTTCTGAACCCTCAACGTGGTGAGCTCACCCTCAGGGGAACGCAAGAAACACTCATCAGTTGTCCAACTCAACATGTAACCCAACCGCGTGACGAGCTGTCCCAACGGCACAATTGCAGCTGGCAGCCCATCCCTCCCGGGAGGCGTGAGTATCACCCCGTGTTTGGTGATGCGCATGTGTGACGCGTGGCCCCCCGCTAAACCCACCTCCACCTGCTCTGCCTCGAGCCACTCCTCCTGTGACGATGCTGGTCTTAAAGGATGCGTTGCGCCGGAATCTACCAAACCGAACACGTTCACACCCTCAGGCTGACTGTTGGGCGAGTTTGTAGGGACGCACGTGGGGCAGTGGATCGTCAAGCTCTGCATAGAGGGATTCCGGGCCGCATCACCTCCCGATGCTTTGACTGAAACTTCTGCCCTTTCGTTGGCCTCTACCTGCCTAATGGCCCTTAGCGCCTCTTGCACGAACTCGACCATGCTCGCGTTCACCGGAGTTGCAGGCACAATGGGTTGAGACGCGGATGAAGTGGATGACACGGCAGCTGAGTCGGACTCACGAATGGGGTCAGCTGCTTGAGGTGTTGGCGTTGACGGTTGGGCCGTTGAGTCCTGCTTAGCCTTGCCAGCTTTGCAATCTCTTGCACGATGCTCCTCTGACCCGCACGCCAAACACTTCTTGTCCCTTTCAGTTTTGGGGAGTTCACTCATGTTGTGGGCAAATTTGCACTTGGGCCCACTTCTACACCCTTTGACAGTGAGGAAGAACTTGCCCCGCCTCCCCCAGCGCCTTTCCCGGAAGGTCGGTTTCCACCACCTGATGCGTCGGCGGCTGCATTCAACACCTGGACCTTGGGATTGGGATCTACCTTCCTTGCATCTATCCCCCCAGCCATGGTTTCAAACTCAGCCAACAGGTGGTTGTGGTAATCCAGAACCTCATCTCCCGATGGGCGCAGATCAATGTGCAACGCGCTGCGCACGCACTGGGTCCGGAACTGGACATCTGCGTTTTCGGCTATGTGCTGGGCAGTCACAGTAGTCAACCCACGGGCCAAAATCGAAGGATCCGGGGCAACCATACCACACTCCAAACAACGGCGATGCCAACGACCCCACGATCTCAACAGACTCACTCCGGCTGCCACGTCCTCAAACGGCGGTGGGTCGTGCAAGTTCCTGAGTATCAGATCACGCTCGCTGGTTCCACCTGGCTGGTAAATCGTGTGCAAGCGGTACATGATGTGCGCTGCGTTTTGCGTTGCCCTGCGTGCTATAATGTCTGCTTTGACGGACGCGTCCAACGACTCCAACAACATGGCACATGCCCTGGCATTCACACGCGACCACTTGCCCTCAACAATCTCCGTCCTGTCATCCGGGGCCACTCTCAACCGCTCCACGGGGGACGAAGTGCTCCAACAGGCAAAGGCATCACGCGCCAACTGCAAGACGCTTGTCCACCAAAGCTGCGACGAATCCGACAAGTCTGTCATCAATCCGGTGACCAACTCAAGCCAATCCTGGAACTCCAAAGAACCACCTGACGGGTTAGGGGCAACAAGTTTGGGCAGCGTTGTGATGCCTGGTTTCACTGCTTCAGGGGCATCGTCACCTTTGACCTTGAGCTGCTGAGCTTGCAAGCTTTGCAGCTGCTGCACCCCTAAAACCAGTGCATCCACTACGGAACTTGGCACCTCACGTGTGGCGGGCTGCTCATCTGGAGCTGCAGCGGCGGCTGAAACCTGAGGACCTTGAGTGTCTGCCACCTGCCCGACCCTCCCGGGCGGCGTTTGGCCTGCAGTGCTGGCAAAAGCGCCTGAAACCTGAGAAGTTCCTGGAATCTGCCACAAACCCCCTTCAGCCCTCATCTGCCCCCCAAACCCCTGTCACCACCTTGGTCTGTAACCTGACGGTCGTCACCCAAGGTGTCCTGACGCAGGATGGTGTTGGCCTCTGGTCCTGGACTTCCGTCCGGAGGTTGCACTGCTTGTGGCATGCTTCGGGGCATACCGTGCAATGTCCCACCCTCAGTGGTGGTCGACGCATGCTGCACGCCTTCTGCTGGGTCTATACTAGCACGCGCCCTTCCCGCAGCCATATCCACAAAACCCAAACCACCCTCAATGCCGGCGGCGGGTGCATCAGGTGTTGCGGAATGCATACGCTCTTGCAAACCATCCCTCCCGGGAGGTTGGGATGATTGCGGCATCACGGTGCCGTAGCCCTGCGTTGGGCTCATAACCTGCTGGTGTGAGCCACCAGCAGGCTGAGCAGAAGGCACAAGTGGAGTAGCTAGTTCCCCTATGCCTAAACCCAACCCTGCCATGGCGCACACTGAGGCGGAGATTTTACACGCAGAAACAAGAACCAGTAAAGTTTGTGCTACTTGGTTAGGCTTGGCACCTACAACTATGTGAAATGCTGTACATACTTGAAATGATGTCATGCTCAAGGCTTGGGCCTACAAGAGCATTGGGAAAAACACATGGTACAACTGCTACAGGATGACATGTACAGGAGTAGGCTTCAACACAAACCCTTAACCCTTCACCCAAAACCCTTAATTCTCTGAATCCTAGAACCCCAAAACAACCTGAAACCCTCGGCTCGCTGCCGGCATTGAGTGCGGAATGAGCACTGCCTTGCACTGGACGGAGGCCTCCAGCGACGTAGAGTTCAGCAACTTGGGGTTTGCAGGGTTTAGGGTTTAGGGTTTAGGGTTTAGGGTTTAGGGTTAGGGTTTAGGGTTTAGGGTTTAGGGTTCAGGGCTTTGGGGGTTCTAGGTTAAGGGCCCCAGGGCTTTGGGTGTGTTTTGGGGTTGTTCTTGGGCTTGAAGGGGTTTAGGCGTATCAGGGTTTGGGGTGGGGTTTGGGGGGCTTTTTGGGTTTAATGGACTCAGGCTTGCAGGATCTTAGTGCCGAGGGGTTTGGGGCCCTAAGAGGTTTTCTAGGGCACGAGGCTTTATCGGCTGTTAAGACTTTTGCGTTTAGGGCTTTAGGGACTTAGACTCTAGAGGTTGAGGGGACTCACTTTCCGAAAGCGCGTCCAACGGCTAAATTCTAATGGGGGGTATGAGAACGCTTTTAAGGACTGTAGCAGGGGGGGGTGCCACAACACGACTGCTTCTGGAGTAACCCCAAACCCTAAACCCCAAACGCTAAACCCTAACCCCCCCCCCCCCCCTAAACTTCCCTAAGCCCTCAACTTTAACCCCAAGCTCTAAGCCCTAAACCCTAAACGCCAAACGCCGAACCCTAAACCCTAAACCCTAAACCCTAAACCCCAGACCCTAAACCCTAAACCCTAAACCCGCTTAAACCGCGCAAAAGCGACTGGGGCTCCATGCGCGAGTCTTTGGCGTGCCTGTGCGCGTGGCAAAGGCCAGGCCTGGGACAAATGGGAGGTTTAGGAGGGTTTAGGGTTTAGGGTTTAGGGTTTAGGGTTAAGGGTTTAGGCTTTAGGCTTTAGGCTTCAGGCTTCAGGGCTTAGGGTTTAGGGCTTAGGGCTTTCGGCTTGGTTTTTGGGTCTAGGGTTTGGGGTTGGGACTTTCCCCCTTATACTAACAGCCCTTTCCGGTACTCTAATCCCTATAAAGGACTGTTAGTATATAAGGGGGGATCCCAAGTTTGAGGGTTTGTGAAAGGGGGGGGGGCGGGTGAGGTTGGGCTTGAAGGTTTCAGAGGCTTTGGGGGTTATGGGGCTTTCAAGGCAGTTTTAGGGTTTAGGCCTTAGGGCTTCAAGATCTTAAGCTTTTAGGGCCTACAGGATGGTACAGAAGGGTGAGGCAGGGTTGAGAAGTATGGGCCCTGAAATTTGAGTCCTTTGTGAAACACTACATACCATACGGGCCCATACTTCGGATCTCTATCAACAAGGGTAAGGGACCACCCTAAAGGCCCATGGTTCAAACCTTAGACTCGGGGTTTCTTAAGGTTTAGGGTTGAGGAAGGGATAACCTCAGAGCCTCGGCCCCCGCACAAAGCAACGCAGTTGCAGCACCTGCGCGGAAGATCAGATCCGCCTGGCTTAGCGAAGGCAGCAGGAAGCTCCGAAAGCCACGGAACCCGAAACCATGCACTCCGTGGACCTAGGTTGGACCCTTAAAAGCCCTGTGAAGATTGTCTTCAAACAGGAAGTTGTACACTTAAACCCAATAAGGGTTTGGGGTTTAGGGTTTAGGGTTTAGGGTTTAGGGTTTAGGGTTTAGGGTTTAGGGTTTAGGGTGTATTCCTAGTGACTCTTTGACTCAATCACCGTTGCCACCGGCTACAGGAGGGTTTCGGAAGGCTTTGATGGAGGAAAACGCAGCACCACCGCAGTGAGCGAGATCCGACCAGAGGAGACACGTAGTCGAGCACCGATAGGAGTTACAATTAGGGGGACCCTTGGAGATATAGACCCTCTCAAGAAGGTCCCTGTTAAAGAGAGCCAGAAGAGGGGTGAAGAAGGGTCCCCTTTTAAGGGTCCCCCTCATCCTACCTAGGAAAAGAACCGTTGCAAAACAGGCTCCGGTGCCCCCATTCTTTGTTGTTTCGTGAACGGTTGAGCAGATGAGGAGAACAAGGCTGTGGGTCTAGACCTCAGAACATCATGTTGCTTTGCAGAACATGGAGTACTATGGACCTGAGGACTGTTCAGAATTTCTGTGGTTGGTATGGGGAGGGCGGGTTCAGAGTACATGTGATGAATGACACTGGGACTCAGGGTACTTAGATGGACCAAGGCGGGATTATGCGAAAATGGCTCGAGCCCCTTGGAAGAGATTCGAAGCAGCAACATGAAGGGTGAGACAACGATTTTGTTGCGAACGATTGAAAAAGTGCTAATGGTCTGCGGTAGGCTGTTGGTGTGATCGGACATGGAGAGGGTCACCACTAAACGAAATAACGCTGATCACGGGCCTGTCCATTGTTGGATGTCCTGGCCATGACTCTCAGGAGCAAGTCAGAGAAGGCCAGCGAGGCTTTGCTTTGGGCAGAGCATTGGAGCTCCAGGATTTTAGGCGGGAGCCTAAACCCTAAAAGAACCTAATCTCCGATTTCTTACCAGAGATGAGCATGGCAGGGGCTGCAAAGGCGTGCAATGAGGTGCAGTCAGTAGTGTAGCTGCATGGTCTAGACCCGCGCGCTGCAGGGTGTGGGGATTAGGGGTTTGTCAAAGGGCCCAAAGAATCCCAAACTCACGATTCGGAAGCCTAGATGGGCAGAGTCGAGATATTCCAACACATTGCAGGCTTCACAGTCGGAAAAAAAACACAAACCTATCACCTGCTGTGCCGTCCTCATGTTGGCTGAAGTGGAGCGGCTGGCAATCCTGGGGCCGTTAGGATGGTAGGGCTCAGATATGTAACAACGACCAGCGTTTGTTCATCACTCGATCGCTGCCAACGGTGCTGGTGCTTGGCTCTCTTGCAAGTCGCTGTCGCAGTTGCGTGTAAGACTCAGGACTACCATTTGCTTACGAACCCCCCCGAAAGAAAAAATATCAAATCATAATCTCTGTATGGCCCTTATAAGGAAGACTGTTCATGTTATCCCTAAACCCAAAACCCAAAACCCTAAACACTAAACCCTTTGGAGGGAGGGGCTTCTTAAGCAAATAGTAGAGAAGGCATCCCAAAGCTAGAAGTCTAAGAAGCGCACATGGACTGGCCCAACTGGACTGACTTCAGCGGTGGCGCGGCCTGACATATCTTGGCAGAAAGACAACACAAAGAAGCTTGGGGTTTAGGGTTTAGGGTTTAGGGTTTAGGGTTTAGGGTTTAGGGTTTAGGGTTTAGGGTTAATGAGTACACAGCGACTGACAGCCACTGCGAAGGAGTTGTAAAGTAGCTGATGCCGGGCGCCACGCGGTCACAAAAGCTTCGCGTGCTGTGGCCACCAAAACGATGGCAGCAGCCGCCATGGCGATCCACGCCTGCCCCCAGCAAGCTGCTAGCCACACACACACACACACACACGCACGCACGCACGCACGCACGCACGCACGCACGCACGCACGCACGCACGCACGCACGCACGCACGCACGCACGCACGCCCGCACGCACGCACGCACGCACGCACGCACGCACGCACGCACGCACGCACGCACGCACGCACGCACGCACGCGCGAGCGCGCGCACGCACGCACGCACGCACGCACTCACAGACACACAGACACAGAGATGCAGAGACACAGAGACACAGAGACACAGAGACACAGAGACACAGAGACACAGAGACACAGAGACACAGAGACACAGAGACACAGAGACACAGAGACACAGAGACACACAGACACACAGACACACAGACACACAGACACACAGACACACAGACACACAGACTCACAGACTGACACACTGACACACTGACACACTGACACACAGACACACACACACACACACACACAGATGAATATATTGATATACATATAATATATATATATATATATGTCTGTGTGTGTGTGTGTGTGCGTGTGCGTGTGCGTGTGCGTGTGCGTGTGCGTGTGCGTGTGCGTGTGCGTGTGCGTGTGTGTGTGTGTGTGTGTGTGTGTGTGTGTGTGTGTGTGTGTGTGTGTGTGTGTGTGTGTGTGTGTGTGTGTGTGTGTGTGTGTGTGTGCGTGCGTGCGTGTGTGCGTGTTGTGCGTGTTGTGCGTGTTGTGCGTGTTGCGCGTGTTGTGCGTGTTGTGCGTGGTGTGCGTGGTGTGCGTGGTGTGCGTGGTGTGCGTGGTGTGCGTGGTGTGCGTGTGTGCGTGTGTGCGTGTGTGCGTGTGTGCGTGTGTGCGTGTGTGCG
>CAJNDS010002140.1:390000-391379 GCA_905221605.1 Symbiodinium natans | reverse complement strand
GGGGATTAGCTGAACTTGCTTTTTCCCTTAGTCTTGCTGCCGGTGCGTGTGTGCGTGTTTGGTACGACCACCCCGCATCCCAAGCCCTGTCTCCGAGCCAATGCCCCCAGCTTAGTACCTTTGTGAGGGATCGCAAGGGGAAGAGTTTCTGTTCCTGTGAAGTGGGCTGTCTTGCCTAAGTGCCCAAATCCAACCCAAGCCGCCCGGCTTGGGGGGGCGGGCCCATGGAGGTTCGGGTGGCGTTTTTCCCAGCTCGAATTGAGGGGCTCGGAGCGTCGAACTCTTGCCGGACCTCCCCAATGACGCAAGCGGAGGGGGGAAGAGATGGCGGGAGGGAACGTTTCCGTTGGCCGGAGTGCACCCCAGGCCGTCCACTCACTCACTCCTCACTCCAACAAGCCCAAACCCCAAACACGGCGGGTGTGCTCCCACGGGGTTGAAATAGCGCAGGATGGAGATCTCGGGAAAATCGTGTGGTTTGAGTGGGGTTCGAGCATCTTGGTTCAGCGGACCCCTGCACCTTCACCCTAAACCCTAAACCCTAAACCCGAAACCCGAAACCCTACACCCTACACCCTACACCCTAAACCCTAAACCCTAAACCCGAACCCTCAACGCAGGCCCAAAGTCGAAACCCTAATTAAACCGCACTGTTTCAATATGATGGGGGGTTACGATATTAGGGATACCTTACTGGGGTCCTTATTACAAGGGGATCCTAAACCCCTAAAACCCTAAAACCCTAAAACCCTAAACCCCTAAACCCCTAAACCCCTAAACCCCTAAACCCTACACCCCCAAATCAATCATCCTTGAGTTAAGAGGCTGGAAAGGTAGGATTGGCCACGGCAAAGTCTCGGAGGATCTGTCGTCAGGTCCAAGGGTTTGGGGCTTGAGGGTGAGGGCTTTGTAGGGTTTAGGGTTTAGGGTTTAGGGTTTAGGGTTTAGGGTTTAGGGTTTAGGGTTTAGGGTTTAGGGTTTAGGGTTTAGGGTTTAGGGTTTAGGGTTTAGGGTTTAGGGTTTACGGTTAGGGTAGGGTTTTTCAAGATGCGGGTTCCGATGTGGTTTCACAGCGAGCAAGACGAGCACCTGCTCAATCATGAACTTTGTCCAGCCGTAGGGGTTTGTGCCTCAGCGAAACCCTGAACCCTGAACCCTGAACCCTGAACCCTAAACCTATTTAATCCCTTAAAGGTGGAAAGCACGGCTCAAGGCCGTCAAAATGTCTATGGCAGGTGGGCTTAGGGGCTTCCACAGCCGATAGCCTGCTTTGCTTTGGCCACCCTGCGGGCTGCAGGGGTTGGGGTTTGGGGCTTAGGGTTTAGGATTTCGGGTTTCGGGTTTAGGGTTTTGGGTTTCGGGCCTAGGGATTAGGATGC
>CAJNDS010002140.1:377500-385000 GCA_905221605.1 Symbiodinium natans | reverse complement strand
ATCTGCTGCACTTCTCCAAATTGAACCTAACTGCAGCCCAGCCCAGGCACAGCACCCGGCCCTCCTGAACTACTCCAATGAAGGACTGGGCGATGGCGTCCGTCACCTTAGTTGTCCAGTAACCCGGGGAACTAAGGTTTAGGGTTTAGGGTGTAGCGTTTAGGGTTTAGGGTTTAGGGTGTAGGGTTTAGGGTTTAGGGTTTAGGGTTTAGGGTTTAGGGTTTAGGGTTTAGGGTTTAGGGTTTAGGGTTTAGGGTTTAGGGTTTAGGGTTTAGGGTTTAGGGTTTAGGGTTTAGGGTTAACCTTTGGGAACTTAGAGGGATGATACTACCCCAAAAAGGTTAAAGGGTTGTCTACTCTACTACCAAGTCACCATTTCGCAGACTCTGAAGAAGGACTCCCAGGGCATCTGGTGATCCCACCACCTGGGCTACAAAGCCTAACCAATGGCTTAAGAACCCCCAAAGAAAACTGAAAAGACTCTTCCCTGTAAGGTTAGTGTGGGGATTATTCTCTGTTTGTTTGGGGAGTTCTTAGGCAAATGGTGGCCTAAGGGTTTAGGCGGTCCGGAAAAATGTTCATACTTGAAGGCTCTGCCGAGAGCGGATGCTTAAACCTTGAAACAAAATCCGCATTCATGCACATGCGCAACACAAAACCTACAGAAATGCGGATTAGGCGCCTGTTCTGTGCCCTAAAACCCAAACCCTAAACCCTTAACCCTAACCCTAAACCTTAAACCTTCTGAAACCCAACTCCCTTGAAAGCCCTAAAAGGCATGAAAAACCCTACTACAAGCCTTGCAACAACCCTAGACCCTGTAAGCCTCAACCCTAAACAGCAAACTCCAAAGCCTGCAAACCCTAAACCCCACAAGCCCGGGACAAGCCCTCAACTTCTTTCTACCCTAGAAAGCCTAAACTTCATCCTACGGCCTAAACCCTACGTATGAACCTACCCTTTTACATTCTCATCTATAAACCCGACATCCCTTACCTAGAAACCCCTATTGCCTGCGTAAAGACCCTAAACACTATGAGCCCCTAAATCTGTCAACCTTCGCTTGCCCGGCCTAACCGCTAAACCCTGAAGCCTAAACCCTGAACCCTAAACCCTAAAACGCTGCACCCTACACCCTACACCCTACAGTCTACACCCTAAACTCTAAACCCTAAACCCTAAACCCTAAACTCAAAACCCTAAACCCTAAACCCTAAGCCCTAAACCCTAAACCCTAAACCTGAATTGCCCGGCCAAAGCCGCGGCTCAAAGCTTTCGGCCAGCCCCGGCTCCTCCTCCACCTCGGCTTTCGCAATGGAAGGTTCTGGAGGTTTAGGGTTTAGGGTTTGGGGTTTAGGGTTTAGGGATTAGGGTTTAGGCTTTAGGCTTTAGGCTTTAGGCTTTAGGCTTTAGGCTTTAGGCTTTAGGCTTTAGGCTTTAGGCTTTAGGGTTTAGGGTTTAGGGTTTAGGGTTTAGGGATTCAGGGTTCTTGCTGGGTTTTAGGGTTGTAGGTTGGGATGGTCCCCCTTATACTAACAGTCCTATTAGGGATTGCAATAGGGGGTACTATAATCCCTATTAAGGACTGTTAGTTTAATGAGGGGCAACATCCCAAGTTGTAGGGGTCTAGGGAGCTTACGGTGCTTGGGGTTCATACGGCTTAGGGTTTAGGATGCTTACACACTTTAGGAGATTCCCAAACCTTCAAACAAACGTAGATTCCCACAGCAGCCTAGTGGTTATCTTGCTCCTTAGTGGTTAGGTCTGCGATCCAAAGTACCCCCCCCCCCCCCGCCAAAACACAAAAACAACAAACTAAAAATCACTTCGAACATCCCCGCCCTCTTTGGGCAGAGATACTCTGGGGTTGGGCACTCCAGGGACACTCTGGGGCTGGGTGCTCCAGAAACACTCAAAGGGGGTTGGGCACTCCAGGGACACTCTGGTAGGGCTCTGAGGTTGGGCGGGCACTCCAGGGACACTCTCGGGTTGGGCACCCTGGGGTTGGGCGAGGCGTAGACCGGGCGAGGAAAAATAGACTGGGCGAGGAGAAGAGTTGAGTTTAAATTCTAACAACCCCACACCGAGGGTGGGAACAAACACGAAGAAGCAACACAAAAAAGTTGCGTCATGGGATTTTTTAACGAGTGCGTGAGGACCAGGAAGCCTAAACCATAAAATCATGAGATCTAGATCCTAGAGGGGAATTCATGCAACTGCGGAAATGACAAGGGAACCTCGACCTAAAACCAAAAACAAAAACTACACCGAACTGTCACCCGAACACCCTATAATTAAACATTATACCCTAAACCCGAAAAAAAAAAAACAACGTAACAAAAAAAACGGAGAAACCCCAAACCCCAAACCCCAAACCCCAAACCCCAAACCCCAAACCCCAAACCCCAAACCCCAAACCCCAAACCCCAAACCCCAAACCCCAAACCCCAAACCCCAAACCCTAAACCCTAAACCCTAAACCCTAAACCCTGTCCGGGCCGCGCAGCCCAAGCGACAGGCGAGGCCGCCTCCACCTAAGAGTCGAGGCAGTCGCCCCCAGGCGTTTTGGTTAGGGTTTAGGGTTTAGGGTTTAGGGTTTCGGGTTTCGGGTTTCGGGTTGAGGGTTTGGGCTTTTAGGGTGTGGGGCTCAAGTTTGTGTAAAGAGGGTTTAGGGTATTTAGGAATTACATATATATATATATATCTATATATCTATATATCTATATATCTATATATCTATATATCTATATATCTATATATCTATATATCTATATATCTATATATCTATATATCTATATATCTTTATATCTATATATCTATATATCTATATATCTATATATCTATATATCTATAGATCTATATATCTATATATATATATATATCTAGTTATGTATGTATGTTCTTTACTTGTTTTATCTCTTTGTTCATATACGTCTCTGTATAAGTCTATTTATTTAATATACATATACTTATGTGTATTTATGCATTTGTGGATTTATTTACTTATCTATGGATTAGGAGGGCTTGCAGGGTTGAATGGGTACTTCGGGTTCGACCCCTTAAGGTGCACAGAAAGGGGTGGTACCCCAAACCCTAAATCCTAAACCCTAAACCCTAAAACCCTAAACCCTAAACCTACCGAGGCACCAGAGCTGCATTCAGCCAGCTCCTCGGAGAGGTTCCTCGGTGGGCCCCGGCTGGCTGCTAAGAGTCACTGTAGGGTTTAGGGTTTAGGGTTTGGGGCTTGGGGTTTGGGGTTTGGGGTTTGGGGTCTGGGGTTTGGGGTTTGGGGTCTGGAGTTTGGGGTTTGGGGTTTGGGGTTTAGGGTTCGGGGTTTGGGGTTTGGGGGTTTGGGGTTTGGGGTTTGGGCGGTTGCCGCAGGGATGGTAACAACTCCCGGATTCATGGGCTTGCCGCGGAACCTCTGAAATGCCGCGGGTCCGACAAGAGTACATGCTACATGGATCACGCCATTGCTTCAGCAGGTTCGCAGTGTGAGTGCTCGGACGGAAGCAGCAAGCCGGAAAGGCGACTTTTTCTTTTCCGACATTAGGGTTTAGGGTTTAGGGTTTAGGGTTTAGGGTTTAGGGTTTAGGGTTTAGGGTTTAGGGTTTAGGGTTTAGGGTTTAGGGTTTAGGGTGATGGCTGCACGTTGACCGGAAACTGGGGCTTGAGAGCCGCTCCCTGAATGATGCGTGGGCGAGCACAGATTTGACTCCAGAATTCGCACATTCAGAGAGTGGATGGCACGCGTCACCTGCTGCTACGCGTCACGGGGTGGCATGCAGGTCTTCGTGAACTCCGCGACCACCGGCAAAAGATCATCATCGCCTTGGTCACGGAGGGGCCTCCTGAATCCTAAATCCTAAACCCTAAACCCTATAAACCCTAAACCGGATTACGGCCCGGAGCCCAGCCAAGGAGAAACATCCACCCGAACCAGCGATTGTTGATCCTCTTCCCAGACTGCCGGACGACAGCCTCCAGCAAGACGGCATGCTTCATTCGGGGGTTTGGGGGTTTGGGAGTTTGGGGTGTAGGGTTTTAAAGTTGTACGCAAAGGGCCTGCAGCAATGACTGCGCCAAGTGCGCCCGGCCCAAGTGCATTGATCCAGGTGGTGTGCTTTGGGCAATACCCCGAACTGAGAAACGGGCGCCGAGCTGAACATGGATCGATGACGGCATCCTGTGCCTTGCCTACACTTCACTTAGTGCAGGGACTGTGGCACATTACATGATGTCAAAGCATGGGGGTGTATACAGCGCAGCGTTGGCCTGAGAAGGTTGACTGCACCGTAATTCCTAGGCTGGTGTAGTCGGTGGCGTCCCTGCGCGGATCCTATTTCGAAACTTGCGGCATCGCCTGCCCCTGGCGAGACGTGGCGAAGGACACGCGGCTATTTCATACTACATCTCGTCGACATGAAGGTTCTTTTGTCTTCCTTCTTCCTCGTCCGTTGGGCTTGGATCCGGGGGGGGGGGGGGGGGTTGCCATGAAGTGCGGATCCGCCAACCCTCCGGTGCACTTGCTGCTATCACGAGAAGGAGTTGATGGGCGAGTTTTGGACCACGGACCTGACCTTCCAAAACCTAAATAGACGTGATCCCAAAGACCGACCGAGGCTCTGGTAAGACGACAGCAGCGCAGCGGCCAGCCCAGGCCTCAGTCAAGGCCACGATATCAAGGGACTCTACCCTGGACCCCTACCAGGGTTTAGGTTTGGGTTTCGGGTTTCGGGTTTCGGGTTTCGGGTTTCGGGTTTCGGGTTTAGGGTTTAGGGTTTAGGGTTTAGGGTTTAGGGTTTAGGGTTTAGGGTTTAGGGTTTAGGGTTTAGGGTTTAGGGTTTAGGGTTTAGGGTTTAGATCAGGCCCTATAAATCCCCATAATCAACCCTATAACGGGCCTTTTTCAGGGGACTGTAGGGTATAAGAGCCCATGCTGGTTAGGTGGTGCCCGTGGGTTTGGGCACACTTCTTGAAGATCCCCTAAGGAAATCTAAGGGCCGTATTGGAATATGTTAAGGGCAACCTTTCGGGCAGGGGTACAACCTCGCGGGTACGAGTCTTAACGAGTCTCAACCCCTGGACAACAGGGATCTGTCGCAGACAAGATGGTCTCTCTTGGGGCTTTAAGGGCTTCAAGGGTCTAACGTTTTGAGGGTCTTTGGCGGTTTTACGAGTTTTAAGCCCTTTACGGGTTCTAAGGGCTTTAGGGGTCTCCCCAAGCCCTAGACCCTGGATCCATAGCAGCAACCCAGCTGCCCCAAGAGCGCCACGCGGAGGCAGGCGGCCATGTGGCCCGATGCCAGGAGGCTGACCGCGGACCATGGAGCTCGGAACACGCTTCTGTCGGGGTTCGGGCTTCGTCAGACTCAGGTGTTTATAGGGTTTAGGGTTTCGGGATTTAGGGGTGTAGGGGTTTAGGGCTCAGGGGTTTAGGGGTTCAGGAGTTTAAGGGTTTAGGGTTTGTAGGGTTCAGGGTCAGGGTGCTGAGGGTTTAAGGGCTTTAGAACTGGTTTAGGGCTTGTTTCGGCGGTGTCTAAGGTTGATAGGCTCTGTGGTCTTATGTATTTGCTCTGGGCAGTCCGCTAAATCCTACAAATCCTATGACTCAGAATATAAACCGAATACGCTGAAGCTGGGAATGACTCGAGCAGATGGCAGCAGTAGAGGGCCTCTTGCATGCAACGGCTCCAGGCTTAGGATTCAAGGCTTATCGAAGCTTCTTACGGGGCCTATAGGCAAACATAGGGTTTGTAAGGAAGGGTTCCTAGGCCTTGCAGGGTTTATAGGGCTTACAGTTCTGGGCATTCCTAAAATACGGGTACACTTGTATACCCCGAATAGAGTAGAATCCCCTTACAGGGACCCCCCAAAAGGGGCACCCCGATTTCTGGAAATCCCCTTATGGGCTGGGTGGGAGGTCGGAGGGTTCAGGGGGACCGGTCTCTGAGAGCTGTCACATAACATAGGGGCCTTAATAATTAGAATACGGTTTAGGGCTATTCTAGTATAGTAATATAGGGACCACAAGGGAATATTCTTAGTAATTATTCCGACTATCATGTGGGGGTCTACGACAATAAGGGACCCCTAAATAGACGGGCAAATTGTAGGATTCCCTTTCAAACAAGGGATCCAATAAGGTGCCCCCTAATTTCGGAACCCTAAACCCTAAACCCTAAACCCTAAACCCTGAACCCTAAACCCTAAACCCTAAACCCTAAACCCTAAACCCTAAACCCTAAACCCTAAACCCTAAACCCTAAACCCTAAACCCTAAACCCTAAACCCTAAACCCTAAACCCTAAACCCAAACCCAAAACCCTAAACCACTATTTTCGGACACCACCATATAACCTCCACCAAAAGCAGGCCGCCTCAAAGCCACGGCGCCGTCGACCAGCGGTCCAGCTGTCTCATCCTGAGTGGGGCTTAGGGTTAGGGTTTGAAGGGCTGATAGGGTTTAGGGTTGGGTGTTTAGGGTTTAGGGTTTAGGGTTTAGGGTTTAGGGTTTAGGGTTTAGGGTTTAGGGTTTAGGGTTTAGGGTTTAGGGTTTAGGGTTTAGGGTTTAGGGTTTAGGGTTTTGGGTTTTTAGGGTTTAGGGTTCCTTCAAACTCTGACTGATGGTCACTTCCCTAAAATATGGTCCCATTTGCGGTCCTCAGTCGAAGGCGGCCCCTCTTAGTTAGAGGTACCCCAGAAAAGGGACCATCACTTTGAGAGCTGACCATATGAAGCCTACAGCCGAACTCCTGTTTTGGGGAAATGCCCATATTTCACCAGGATTTAGGGTTTAGGGTTTGGGGTTTGGGGTTTAGGGTTTGCGGAGCTAACGACTTCAACTTGGCCCTGGCCTGGTCAATCGGACGAATCAGCGATAAGGCGCCGTCGATGTCAATGTGAACATATCCTGAAGAGGCCGGGAAGGGCGTGGATTTAGGGTCTAGGGTTTTCACAAGGGTTTAGGGGTTTAGGGGTTTAGGGGTTTAGGGGTTAGGGGTTTAGGGGTTTAGGGGTTTAGGGGTTTAGGGGTTTAGGGGTTTAGGGGTTTAGGGGTTTAGGAGTTTAGGGGTTTAGGGGTTTAGGGGTTTAGGGGTTTAGGGGTTTAGGGGTTTAGGGGTTTAGGGGTTTAGGGGTTTGGGGTTTTGGGGTTTTTTGGGGTTTGGGGTTTTGGGTTTTGGGGGTTTGGGGTTTGGGGGTCTGGGGTCTAGGGGTTTAGGGGTTGAGGGTTTCGGGTTGAGGAAAGGGTTTAGGGCTCTTGGATTTTGGGGTTAGAACGTCTAGGGCAATCACAGGGTTTAGGGCTTAGGGCTAAGGGGGGAACTGGGTCCACAAGGGAGAAACACAAACAGACGTGAGAAAACGCAGCGGCCAGGCCAAGTCTAGAGAAAATTGCAGCTTTCTGCGGAGCCACTACAATCTGAGGCACATTGTGCAGAATCCATTAACAACAGCCCTAAACCCTAAACCCTAAACCCTCAACCCGAAACCCTAAGC
>CAJNDS010002140.1:170000-372500 GCA_905221605.1 Symbiodinium natans | reverse complement strand
ACTGCGACCACCACCGCGCATAGTACCTGCCAAAGTAAGGGTGATCGAAGCTTCGGGGGCGTAATATTGGGGCCTTGGGTTTCGGGGTTTAGGGTTTAGGGTTTAGGGTTAGGGTTTGGGGTTTAGGGTTTAGGGTTTAGGGTTTAGGGTTTAGGGTTTAGGGTTTAGGGTTTAGGGTTTGGGGTTTGGGGTTTGGGGTTTGGGGTTTGGGGATTAGGGTTAGTAATTCTTCCGACCACCATGTTAACTGTTGAAACTAGGCCTACCCGGTGGGGGTTCAGAAGTTCAGGGCATAAACGGCCAATGGTGACACAGACCGGAGACCCTACAACCCTCGCAATCCCTAAACCCTAAATCCCTAAATCCCTAAATCCCTAAAACCCAAAAACCCGAAAACCCGAAAACCCTAAAACCCTAAACCCTAAACCCCCAAAACCGGGCGTCACTCGTTGAGGTCGGTCCCCTGTAATGCTGCGGCCTGAGTCTGGACTGCTCTGGGGAGCTGTCAACTGCCATATCATCCTGCTTGGAGGTTTAGGGTTCAGAGTTTAGGGTTTAGTGTTGAGGGTGCCGGGTTTAGGGCTTAGTGTTTAGGGTGCAGGGTTTGGGGTTTAGGGTTTGGGGTTTAGGGCTTAGGGTTTAGGGTCCTGGTTGCAGGGAGGCTCTAGGGCTCCAGGGCTTTGGGGGTTTTATAGGGTTCCATGGGGGTTGCCGGGTTTGGGCTGTTAAGGTTTCAAGTTCGGCTTGCGTTTTCGGGTGTCCGGAAATCCCACTTGTCGCGGCGGATTGCTGCAAAGCCCAGGGTTCTCAGCTGAGATCAGCTCGTGCGCTGCCGCACTGGTGTCTAATCCAGCCTCAGCAGCTGGACCACATGTGCTGCGCAACCAAACCCTAAGCCCTAATAAACCCTAAACCCTAAACCCTAAACCCCAAGGCGTTCAGGCTGCTTTGGGGCGCCTCAGATCTTCATTGGCTGCCATAAGAACACCGCAACATTGAGAACCTGGCCAATCCGGGCAACGTCGGCGGAGGGGCACCCGCAAGAGATGCCAAGCCCTTTCCGAATCAGGCATCAGACTGTGTCTGTGTGTCTGTGTATCTCTGTGTGTCTCTGTGTATCTCTGTGTGTCGCTCTGTGCGTCTCTCTGTGTGTCTCTGGCGAGTGCGTGTTTGTTTGTTTGTTCGTTCTTTCCCGTTTATTGCAAAGCTATGAAAAGTCCCAAATCCGCAACATCTGCTCAGCGCGGCACCCCCAAAGCAGGCGGAGCGGCTCCTGGAGGGAGGCCTCGGAGTAAGTTGCTACATTCCATACTCATACAGTTCAATTGCGGGTTTCCGAAATTAAGGGTCCTTTATTGGGGTCCTTCTTATAAGGGAATCCTATTACTTGGGGGTGCGCCCTCACAGGTCTGACTCAGACTTTGCCTCGGCCTCTGGATGACAGGCGTCTGGAACAAGCAACCAGGATCTGGTTTCCTTCGCCCCTTCCCACCCTTCCCCCACACCAACCCATCACGCCCCTTCCTGTGGGCGCTTGGCGGAGCTGCAGAATCTGGAGCACAAGACCTGGCCCAGGAACCCCCCTCGTACCCCCCCAGGACTTCTGCGCTCCACCCTCTGTTTGTTGTTTTGAGCCGCACCCTAACCATGCTTCAACAAAAACAACAAGTGCACCTTGCGGCATGGCATGCATCTTTCGGATGGGAAGGTGGAAGTCCCTCTCTTTAAGTCTTTGCTGTCCACGCTTTGGCAGCTCCCACCACCCTACCCAGAAGTCACTTGGCAGCATGCGCACGAGCGCAAACAACAACTGCACCGATGTGTTGCACCGCCTGCTGACATTGCTGCCAATTTACGCAGACAAAGCTTCCGGGGTCGTCCAGCAAGCCTATACGTCCCCAAGCTCATCTACGCTGCGAATTCACCGTTTCGAGTTTTCGGGTCGGCGACATTCAAACATCTTTGATTCGAGCCGCGGTCGTCAAACGTATCTGCAGCCAGCCCTAAACCCTAAACCTTAAACCCTAAACCTATAAAACCGCGGACGTGCACGTCCCGTGGGGCTGAGGCGGCACACGCTAGCGATAATTCAAGTCGCAGCTTCTTCAGGGTACCGGAATCGCACGAGATGGCGACATGGGAACATGTTCAAAAACTACACACTCGGCTGTAATCCGCATGATCACGACTGTGCGCGATAAGGTCGATGCAGACCAAATTTTTGAGTGTGTCTGAATAGCACACACAGCGCGCTACTACATCTTTGTGCATAAGCAGTGGGTATCAAAAGGAACCCATGCAAAGACTCCAAAAGACGCCTGGCTTCTGTTGTGAGAAGAATGCAGCAACACTTCGCAAAGCTTAGCCTTCGCGAAGCTGATTTTGATTGTCAATCTCCTGCGTTCATTGCGTCAGGCGTCAAGCTAATTTCTGTGAGAACCCAATCGAACCCCACGCCACTGCAAGAATCATTCAACTTAACCTTCAACTGTGTAAAGACGTGAGCGGAAGGCACCCACGCACCCCAGGGGATCCTAAGGCTTCACTTGTCCTACCAAATTGGGGTGGGTTTGAGCTTGGGGGCTGCATGCCAGCGGCAGGCCATCATCCTTTCGCGGCGTGACAAACGTTATCCGTTGAGTTGATCTCCCTAAACCCTAAACCCTAAACCCTAAACCCTAAACCCTAAACCCTAAACCCTACACCCTAAACCCTAAACCCTAAACCCTAAACCCTAAACCCTAAACCCTAAACCCTAAACCCTAAACCCTAAACCCTGAACCCTAACCCTAAACCCTAAACCCCAAGCCCTCTCCAAGCTCGTTGGATGCCGTTGGGGCCTTCGGCCTGAAACCGTCTTGGCGAGGACGCACAAACACGGCGAGAATGCACTTACAGACACCCCAGCGACTACAGCTGCACCGAAACCCCAAACAGTCCTTCTCACGGCACAGGCCCACGACCCCAAGAAATTCCAGCTGCGAACCGAAATTCTAGGGTTCTTAAGGGGGGTATGTAACCCAAGGTTCCCTACCACTCCCTACTCCTCCCTAAGGCTCCCTAAGCTTCCCTAAGGTTCCCCAGGTACCTACTCCCCATGAACCCCCCGCCCGTAAAGACCCTCAAACCCGAACCCCAAGCAACAAAACTCCAGACGCCTCAAGCCCCAGAACCCTCAACCCCAAAACCGTAAGCAACCCCACAACCCTAAACCCCAAACCCCAAACCCTCAACCTCAAACCCTACCCCCCCCCCACCCCCCCCTCACCCAAAACACAAAATCAAATAAAGGAGGGTTTACGACAATAGGGCCCCCAAGAAGGTACCCCTAATTTCGAAAACCCACTAGACCCTGGACCCTAAACCCTAAACCCTAAACCCTACACCCTGAACTCCAAAACTCTCATCTCGGCATCTCCTGCAGCCCAAGGGTCTGAGCCCAGCCAGGCCCGTAGGCGTCACCAGGCCCTGGAGGGTAGGGGGGTTTAGGGTTTAGGGTTTAGGGTTTAGGGTTTAGGGTTTAGGGTTTAGGGTTTGGGGTTTAGGGTTTAGGGTTTAGGGTTTAGGGTTTAGGGCCTCGGGGCTTCGGGGCTTTAGGTGTGGAGCTTCGGGCTTGGGAGTTTACAGCGGTTTTGGTATAGGCAACCATGGGTGAATGAGTAGCAAAAGAAATCGACACGATCCAGCCAAGCTAATATGGTCCCTTACCTCAGGGTGCCCTCTAAGGGGGCATGAAACTACCACCCTCAAAAGCTCCCGCATCTTGACACACTATGAGTCCGGGGCGTCGTATGCGGGGGCAAACTGCTAGTCATTCGCGAAGCTCTTGTTTTCAGACTCTTGATCATGAACCCCTGAACGCTGAACACTAAACTAAACCCCCTAAACCCCAAACCCCAAGCCCCAAACCCCGAACCCCAAATCCCTTGGCCCTCCGGCCGGTGGCAAGGCGACGCCGGGTGGCCGCGCTGCAGCGGCGGTGGCGGCCGCGGCCTTGGAACGGGAGAAGCACCCTTGGGGGGGGCCTGAGGTTGAGTTTAGGGTTTAGGGTTTTGGGGCTTAGGGTTTAGTGTTTTTAAGGGTTTAGGGTTCCGGGGAAGTCGAACCCGGAGGGTCTACAGGGTGCTAGGCTTGGGGTCTTGGAGGATTCGCAGTTCAAAGGCTTGCGGGTTTGGGGATTCCTGGTGCCTTGTTCACCTGCTGCCACCGCTGAATGTGGGGTTTAGGGCTTAGGCTTTAGGATTTCTGTGAGAGGCTTAGAGGTAGCAAAGGCTTCCCGATTGAGCAGCGGCCCATCTTGCAACAAAGGCATTCTTTGACTGAGCTGCCCAGGTCCGAAGCTCCCCAAAACTCACCACCCTGAAGTCGAAACCCCAAGCACCTCTAAACTAAACCTGTAAACCCTTCGGCCCTAAGCCTTCAAACCTAACCCGACAACCTAACCCTCTAAACCCTGAACCCCCTCGCTCCGACCCCCAAAGCCCCAATCTCTAAACATCCCGATTCCCTAAACCCGCCTAAGCCGCAATCTTACTCGTTCTTAATCAGGAATTTGGTACCTGATTATAGCCCGTGTCTAGGCTTATGAACCGCAAGAGCACTTTCTGAGTGGTACCTGATAGAACGCCTAAAGGCTTCTATGTGATAAGTAAATCTGTGTAGGCAAAGGAACTACTGTAGTGGATTTAGGTGCCTTCTACCCTTCGGATATGTCACATGAGGCGGGGGTTTTACCGTAAATCCTAAACTCGACGCCCAAAACCCTCCAGCACTCCCCCCCCACCCCAAAGTAGCCCTAAACCCTAAACCCCTAAACCCCTAAACCCCTAAACCCCTAAACCCCTAAACCCCTAAACCCCTAAACCCCTAAACCCCTAAACCCCTAAACCCCTAACCCCCTAACCCTAAACCCCTAAACCCCTAAACCCCTAAACCCCTAAACCCCTAAACCCCCTAAACCCCTAAACCCCTAAAACCCCTAAACCCTAAAACCCCTAAACCCCCCTAACCCCTAAACCCTAAACCCTAAACCCTAAACCCTAAACCCTAAACCCTAAACCCTAAACCCTAAACCCTAAACCCTAAACCCTAAACCCTAAACCCTAAACCCTAACCTGCCCAGGTGCTGCCGCAGCTCCGCCGGCAAGCCCTGGGATGGTCGCGGCCGCCTTTGGAGCCCCAACTTAGGGTTTAGGGTATAGGGTTTAGGGTTTAGGGTTTAGGGTTTAGGGTTTAGGGTTTAGGGTTTAGGGTTTAGGGTTTAGGGTTTAGGGCCTTCCCACTAAACCCTGAGCCCTAAACCCTAAGCCCCAGTAGCCCTAAACCTAAATCCTGAGCGTGTTAATGGTTGATACAGGATTAGTACTAAAACTACGTCCCAAAAGGACCATAATAATATATTGTAAGGACTCAAGGACGCACGAAATATATTATTATGGGGGTTTTGGGGCCCTTTCTCTCGTTCGGCGGTTGGTTTCGTTCTTACTTCGTTCAATTGATCACTCACTTCCTTCACTCCTTCGTTAATTTGCATTTCAAGTGAACGAAGTGAACGCCCCACAACAACCGTATCATCCTGGAACTTGGAGCCCTGAATCATATTGTTGTTACTGTACTTCGTTCATGCGTTCATTACGTTCACATCACTCACTCCGTTCTTTCGTTCTCTAATTCACTTATTCTCTTCGTATTAATATCATGCGTGCGGCAATAAGAAAAGAAAAGAAAAAGCCGCACAAACGAACGCACACTATTAATATTCTCACGCCCATATAATTCTTTTGTTTCGGGCGTGTTAATTGTGCGTTCATGACTTCGTTCTCTTCATTCACGCATTAATAATTTAATTCGCGCGTTACCTTGCAATTATATTATTACTGCGCTCATTACATTCTCTTCGTTGAAACCCGAACCCTAAGCCCTAAACCCTAAACCCTAAAACCCGAAACCCTACACACTAAACCCTAAAACCCGAAGACCCTAAACTAACCCTAACCCTAAACCCTAAAACCTAAACCCCAAACCCCAAACCCTAAACCCTAAACCTTAAACCCTAAACCTAAGCCCTAAGCCCTAGTAGCCCTAAACCCTAAACCCTAAACCCAAAACCCAAAACCCTCGAAACCCGAAACGACGCAGCTCGGCCTGGGCCTCAGCCTGCGCAGCCTGCGCCGCCAGCTGGATGAGAACCTGTGGGCCTGGAGAGCAAAAGGGGGCTTAATATAAGCCCTAGTAGCCCTAAACCCTGAGCAAAAGGGGGCTTAATAGAAGCCCTAGTAACCCTGGTAGCCCTAGTAGCCCTACACAGTAGTAGCCCTAAACCCTGAACCCAGAACCTTTGGTTTCAGAGTTTTTGGCTTTAGGAATTTGGGGATCAGGGTTGAGGGTTTCGGGTTTAGGGTTTAGGGTTCATTCCAAACAAATCGTCTCTCTCAACCCCTCTTGAGAGCTTTCAACCCAGAGGACCCGAACCCTGAACCCCTCAGCCCCCTAGGACCCTCAATCTTAAACCCTAAACCCTATGAGCCCCCTAGTAACCTTAAGCCCTAAACCCATGAACCCCCTGGTAACATTAAACCCTGTACCCATGAGACGCCTAGTAACCCTAAAACCCTAAACCCTAAACCCTAAACCCATGAACACCCTGGCAACCCTAAACCCTAAACCCTAAACCCTAAACCCATGAACCCCCTCCTGGTGTCCTTACTTTCTCTCCCTTGGGCGCCCGGACTCAAGGAGCCATCGACGATGCCACTCACTACCTGCCAGAGCTCAGGGTTTAGGATTTTGGGGAGGTTCAGGGTTTGAGGTGTAGGGTTTTGAGGTTTAAGGTTTAGGGTTTAAGGTTTAGGACTTTGGGGAGGTTTAGGGTTTGAGGTTTAGGGCTACCGAAAAGGCTTGAGATTCAGGGCGTTGTTGCATACATGTCTCGGCATTTATGCGACAAGCTCACGACAAGCCGTTCTTCGAAGGTTCTGTGCCTTGGCATGTACTGTGATACGATGCACAGCTGATGTGGCAAGTCTCTGCGCTCCTATCGTTGGCCACAAGCCACCGTGCGGCCTCCTACTTTTCTGCAGCAACATGCTCATGGATGCGCTTGTTGTACTTTGTGCCCATCTCATAGGACAAATTGTGCATTGTTGCCCATTTATGCACATGTCACCTGCACACATCTGCATGTGCTTGTGTAGATGTACATGTACATGTACATGTTCATGTAATCTCTATATGCATGTGTATATGTATGCACGTCCATGCGCACACTTACATGTATGCATATATGCATACATACCTACATACATACATACATACATACATACAGACAGACATACATACATACATATATACGCATATGTACAGCATATGTGCACCTGCATAAGACTTGTCTGGAAACCTCTGTAAATTGGTAGGCATGTGTCAAGGCCTGATGTATACGTGCTTTGCAATGCCGAGTACTTGCAGAGTGTGTTCTGCGCTCTTGCTAACCCACCAATTCTGACAGTTCGACTGTGCGTCTACGTCAGCTTGCGACTTTGTAAGAATACTTACACAATTCCGTGCACCTTCTTGCAGACGTCCACCTCTTGAACGGAGCCGATGATGGTGACCTGACACGCCGCAAGCCCTCAGCCCCAAATTCTATCCCCTAAACCTGAAATCGCCCCCATGTACACTAAGATCGAGTAGCACCTTCCAAAACGAAAGGGGAGAGATCGATTGAATTCGCCTGAAACCGTAAATCCTAAATCAACAGAATTTAGCCCCAAACCCCACATACTACACCCTCAACACCCCTAAACTCCTAAACCCAAGCTCCGAAACCCCTACACCCTAAGCCCCTGAAACCTCTCAACCTCACAACCAGCCTAAACCCTAAACCCTAAACCCTGAACAGGCCTTCGCCTTGTCCTCTGTGGGCGTATGCTGCTCCACGAAGCAGTGCGCCCTGGGAGATATGGGGCTTTGGGGGGGTTAGGGGGGCTTTAGGGTTTAGGGTTTAGGGTTTAGGGTTTAGGGTTTAGGGTTTAGGGTTTAGGGTTTAAGGTGTCGAACATCACGATACTGAAATGAAACCGCCAGTGCTCCGCAAGCAATTTTATCATGAAAACCACACTGCTTGACATTGGCCAAGTGCCCACAAAGTCGTTTCAAAAGGGCGCGTCTGTGCATGATCCTCAAAAGCTCCGAACCAACAGCGATGATACAAAGGTGTGTCCACCTTTCGAATGCTATGAAGCAAGTAAATGGACTTGGACATGGCTGCTTGGACATGGGATCGAATACACAGCGCTCTGCACGCACACACACACACACACAGATGCACAGACACACAGACATACACACACACACGCATACTCACTCACTCACAACAGACACACAAAGACACACTCTCACACACACACACACACACACACACACACAAAAACACACCGTGCGCGCACACTCGCGCAAGCACGCAAGCACGCCAGCACGCACGCACAGAGACACGGAACCGCAGCAGAGCCTCAATCTACAGAAGTCTCAGAGCCCAGCTTCGCGTAGGTCTTGAGGGCATTGATGGTGCTTGCTTGCTTTCCAATAAGCACACCAACCTGGGCAGATGCTGACCAGTCGACTTGTTGGGATAAATTGTCAGGATGCTGTAGGGATTCTCTGTAGATAGTACGAAATTTTAATATACTATATAGACTACATATGTTGTAGTACACATGTACATATAATCCTTTGAGAAACATATATATATATATATTATATTGATGTATGTATGTATGTATGTCTGTATGTATGTATGTATGTGTGTATATTAAATATGTACGTCCTTCTTATCAGGGTTAGCTCCTGGGCCCGAATGATCACTAAGCCCTTCGCAGAGGTCTGCGGAATTTCCATCGTTTCCTGCCCCACGGGCGACGGCTTGGCACGGTTTCGGGTTTAGGGTTTAGGGTTTTGGAATTAGGGTTTAGGGTCTGGGGTTTGGGGTTTAAATTTTGGGTTTAGGGTTTAGGGTTTAGGGTTAAGGGTTTAGGTTTTAGGGTTTAGGTTTTAGGGCTTAGGGTTTAGGGTTTAGGGTCATCGGTTGGGCTTTGGCGTTTGGGTTTCAGAGCAATGTTGGTTTTGTTTGTATAGGGCTGGGACAGCATCAAGCTTCACCGTCGAAGTCTTTTGCAGGGCAGTAACCCCAAACCCTAAACTTGGGATGGTCACCGTATACTAGCAGTCCTTAATAGGGATTATAGGCCCCTCTTACTATACTGCTAGTATAAGGGTGAACATCCCAACCCTAAACCCTAAACCCCAATGGGGTGAAGGATCAAAAAAAAAATAAATAAGCATCAAAAAAAAAATAACCCCAAGGGATCAAAAAAAAAAATAAATAAGCATCAAAAAAAAAATTAAACCATTTTCTCTTGGAATACAGCGGGGGGGGGGGGGGGGGGGTTGGGGCGGGGGGGTTGGGGCGGGGGGGTTGGGGCGGGGGGTGGCGGGGGGGGTTGGGGGGGGGGGTTGGGGGGGGGGTTGGAGGGGCGGGGGGGGGGGTTGCGGGGGGCGGGGTTGGGGGGGGGGGGGCGCAGCCCCCCCCCCCATTTGCAAACACAATGCTCGCACGATGGGTAGTAGTGGGTGGTGGTAGTGGTTGGAAAACCTTCTATTTTCTCGATCCTTTAATAGGAAAACCTCTATTTCTTCATATTCCCACAAGCAAACCTCTATTTTCTTCACGTTTTCATAGGAAACCTCTATCATCTCTATGTTTCCATCGGAAAACCTCTATTTGCATGTATTTTAAGAAAAACTTCAACTTTTTAGTATCCCAATGGCTTCAACAAGATTCATAAAGCACGCTTTGCAGTGGCACAGCTTGATAAAAACGCGGTGGGGTTGGGGTTGGCGCAGCCCCCCCCACCCCCCCCACACCCCCCCACTTGGCTTTGCAGCACGCTTTGCACAGCTTAAAAAAAACACAGCGGGGGGGTTGGGGGGGGCGCAGCCCCCCCCTTTTGCAAACAATGTTCGCACGATGCGTAGAAGTGGTGGTAGTGGTTGGAAAACCTTCTAGTTTCTCGATCTTTCAATGGGAAAACCTCTATTTCTTCATACTCCCACAAGAAAACGTCTACTGTCTTCACGTTTTCATGAGAAATCCTTTATTATCTCTATGTTTCCATCGGAAAAACTCTACTTCTACATGTCTTAAGCAAAAAACGTCCATTTTCTTTGCAAAGAACAATTTATAATACATACTACATAATATATAAAATATACTATATAATGAAAAATAAATAAAAAATAATGAATAATAAATAATATTATATATTTTATATATTGTATATTATGTATACAGTATATATTATATATTATATACTTTATATTATGCATTATATGCAGTATATAATATGCAATATACAATATCTGATATGCAATATATGACATACAATATACAATATGCGATATATATATATATATATATTTATACTTATTTATTTATTCATATTTAAATTTACTTATTTATATACATACACATAACATATAATGTACGACCATATGAAAATATAAATATAAATATAAAGATATATATAGATAAAATATGCTATATTATATAAGTAAAGTGTATATATATATACACATGATATAATGTTTAACATAATATATATATATATATAAATATATAGATATTATATATAATATAGTATAAACAGATAATATCATATATATATAAATATATAATAATATATATAATATATAATATAATATATATAATATAATAATAATAATATATAATATATAATATATAATATATAATATATAATGTATATGTATAATATCTAATATGTAATAATATATAATAATAAAATACATAGTACATACGACATAATAAATATATGATACATAATACATAATACATAACACATAATACATAATACAGAATACATAATATAAAACATATAATATATAAATTCATACATAGTACATAAGACATAAAACATAATATAGAATTCATAATACATAATTAATACATAATACATAATACATAATACAGAATAGGTAGTACATAATACATAATACATAATACATAATATATAATATATAATATATAATATATAATTTAATATATAATAGAAAATATATAATATATAATGTATAATGTATAGTATATAATAGGTAATGTGTAATGTAATGTGTATTATGTAATATGTATATATATATATATATGCACATACATACATACATATATATATATACACACACGTTGACCTTCACTATCGTGTGTATATAATGTATATTTATATTTATTGAGTTTTACTTATTTGTCTAATTTAATTATTTATTTATACGCATAGGACCCGCAGGACCAGGCGGACAGACAAGCAGACCAGAGGACCAGAGGACCAGGGGACCACAAGACCAGGGGACCACGGGACCAGAGGACCACGGGACCAGAGGACCACGGGACCAGAGGACCACGGGACCAGAGGACCACGGGACCAGAGGACCACGGGACCAGAGGACCACGGGACCAGAGGACCACGGGACCAGAGGACCACGGGACCAGAGGACCACGCAGGTGGGCCGGATGGCTTATTTTTTTTTTGATGCCTATTATTTTTTTTATTGATCCCTATTATTTTTCTTTTTGATGCTTATTATTTTTTTTTTTGATGCCTATGCCCTAAACCCCCCCAAGCCGAAACAACTTCGACCTCCGGAACCCAAAGCTCCAACCCTAAAGCTCCCGAACGAAACTCCCAAACCCTCAATCGCCGGAGTCCTGATCTTCTTAGAGTCCCTGCGAACCCGTGAAAACCAAAAACCCCTCAACCCCTCAACCCCTGAAGCCCAAGCCCCTACACACGGAACCGCTAAACCCTAAGTTCCTGGAGCCGACTACCCTGAACCCAACCTCGTATCATACAAACCCTAAACCCACTGAACGCTAAGCCTAACAAACCTAAACCCGAGAGCGTCCGTGATCTTGTTGGCAGCTGCGCCAGCGGCAGCTGCCGCCGCAATAGCAGCGGCCACCTGCGTAAGACGTCGTTAGGGGTTGAAGGCCCGTGCATGGGGGATCTGGGCACTTAGTAAGTAGGGTTATAAGTACTTTCCTGCAGGACCTGCAGGACAGAAACTGCTAAACTGTAGGGCCGCAACCGAAAAACCCTAAACCCTAAACCCTAAACCCTAAACCTCCTAAGGCCCTAAGGCCTTCCGGGGTTAAAGTTTACGGGTTTGATGGGTTTCGGCGTGTAAGGCTGTTGGGATGCGGTAGCTGGAGAGCACTACCAAACGAAACTGCCTGAGCAAATTCTGCCCACCCTAGACCCTACACCCTAAACCCCTAACCCTAAACCCTAAATCCTACACCCTAAACCCTAAACCCCGAAACTCTAAACCCTCGCCTCATCACAAAGTCTTGTTTCAGCGGCCCCCACGGGCCCCAGAATCCTGGAGGAGCCCCGGAACCCCAGAACCCCTCAGCCCCACAGAATCCTAGAACCCTAGAGCTCTAGAATCTTGGCCCTAAACCCTAAACCCTAAACCCTAGAATCCTAAACCCCTAGAATTCTAAAACCCCCAGAACGCTAAAAGCCTGGACTCCTCGAACCCTAGAACTCTCAAATCTTGGCCCTAAACCCTAAACCCTAAACCCTAAACGAATCTTGGAGCTCTGAACCGAAGGTAGCAAACCGAGGGCCATGCCGAGGAGGCACCAGGTGCCGCGGCATTGGCCACTGGGCTCGTCAAGTTGGCGCCTGCGCACGCGGCTGAGGGTTGAGGGTTGAGGGTTTAGGGTTTAGGGTTTGGGGTTTGGGGTTGAGGGTTGAGGCTTGAAGGGTTGAGGGTTGAGGGTTGAGGGTTTAGGGTTGAGGGTTGAGGGTTGAGGGTTTAGGGCAACTCTCGACACGGTCGTCCGTCTTAGGGGTGGCTCTTGTTCTGTGGGCCCTTGCTTTCACTGGCCGTGCGGACTTTCGGCTTTAGGGCCTTTGGCTACTTCATGTAGTCATATTTAGTGATATTGTCACAAACCCCACCATGGACTTGTTGGGTAAAGCCTAAACCCTGAACCCTAAACCCCAAACCCTAAACCCTGAACCCTGAACCCTAAACCCTAAACCCTAAACCCTAAACCCTAAACCCTAAACCCTAAACCCTAAACCCTAAACCCTAAACCCTAAACCCTAAACCCCAAACCCTAAGCTGCGGGCACAGGTTGTGGGCTCTTCAGGTACGTGGCGTCACTGCCCCTGGCTCTGGATTTAACTCTGCCCGTGGCAAGCCATGTAAGAGCGCGCTCTGGAGAGCTGGCGGATCGCACCTAACGTCCACAGCCTGCTGTAGGGTTTAGGGTTCAGGGTTCAGGGTGCAGGGTTCAGGGTTCAGGGTTTAGGGTTTAGGGTTTAGGGTTTAGGGTTTCGGGTTTAGGGTTTGGGGTTTAGGGTTCAGGGTTTAGGGTTTGGGGTTTGACGTTTCGAGTTTCGGGTTTGGGGCTTTCAATCCTGCCATTCGGACCCATGAAGGCCCTTGTCAACCAGTGTCCAGGCATTTGGAGGGCCCAAAGCCTTGAACTTTAAATCCTGAAACCGAAACTCTAAAGCCTAAACTTTTAAACCCCCACACCCTAAACCCTAAACCCGAACATTAGGGCCTGCCAGCAGATTCGGCGGAGAGGTGGGCAGAGTAACCTGGAATCGTCACGACATAGGGAAGCCTCTGGAGTCTGCGCAAATTCTGTTCTGGGCTGTTGTACAAAGGCCGCGGAGCTGAGAAGGGAAGCTTGGCAATCCTGACGCAACCGAGCTGCCCAACCCTGCAAAAAAGACATGTCCTCTACAAAGCCCTAACCCAAAAACCCTAAACCCTAAACCTCAAACCCTAAACCCTAAACCCTAAACCCTAAACCCTAAACCCTAAACCCTAAACCTCAAACCCTAAACCCTAAACCCTGTAACCTTGTAAGCCACACCTCTGGTTCTGCACTTCTTCAGGGTTCACAGGCTCCACTCTCCTCCCCAAAATGGCCCTTAGCGCCTACTAGGGTGGCCCTTCAAGCCCCCTGAGAAGAATCATTCCTGAACATGAGCCTCTTTAGGGCTAGGGTGTAGGGTTTGGGGTTTGGGGTTTAGGCTTTAGGGTTTAGGGTTTAGGGACCCAATAAGGGATAATGTCAAATCTCCCAAGGGCCGAACAAGCTTCTCAGAGAGCAGCGGCTGCCGTGATTTTTTTCGTGAAACAAGCATGCCAAATAAGGCCCAGGGGGTTTGGGGTTTAGGGTTTAGGGTTTAGGGTTTAGGGTTTAAGGTTTAGGGTTTCGGGGCGCTCTCTCCGAGCCCCCGGCCCCGGGCGGTGCTGTGGGAGCGAAGCCCGGCCTGCGCGCGGCTGCTATGACAGTGCTGTTGGGATTCTAGGCTGCCCAGTAACCCAGGCATAAAAAGGGTGCCCTTTTTTGCTTAAAGGGGTTTATAAGGGAACCTAAACCCCCCAAACAGGGAATAAGGGTACTACTGGGCATCCTAGGATTCAGGGACTTGTTACGGAGACGGCCCCAAGCCCAAAGGCATCCTAAACCCAAAGCCCTCCCCCTGCTCTAGCCCCTAAGCCCTCACCGCCCGTTGACCCTGAATCCCAAACCCTAAACTCTAAAAAGAACTACGCTGGAGGTTGGAATAATTACTAGGAGTATTCCCCTGTGGTCTCTACAAGATTTTCTATAATAGCCCCGGAAACCCTATTCCAATGATTAAGGCCCCTACATTCATCCCCAAAACCCCAACCCTAGTTCATGGTTGGGATAGAAGTAAAAACTTGAGTTTCCATTCCTTATTAAGCTTAAGCACCCTTTAAAAATGTAAAAGGTTACCCTTCTATGACAAAGGACCCCCGAACCCCCCTCCGAGAGCCCGACGGGAGGAGTCCTTGCAACCCCGCCGGTGCTGTCGCGCCTGAGGGCCGCTCAGAGGCGAGGGGAGGCCAGTTACAGGCGGGGGGGGGGGTCCCCTTGCTATGCGAGGGTTTTAGGGTGTAGGGTTTAGGGTTGTAACTCATACAAAAAAACTCAGAGCCCTGAGCTCTATGGTATGCATAGCCCAACTCATGGATCCCGTTTAGACTTACGGGTACTTCTATCCTCAAGGGAAACCAAGACAGGGCCCGGGCCTCCAGTCGGTGGTCCTGCTGGCCTGCGGTTTTGGGTTTGCAGCTTTTAACTCTGGGGGTTTAGGGTTTAGAGTTTAGGGCTTAGGGTTAAGGGTTTAGTGTTTGGGGATTCGGGTTTGAGGGTTTTGAGTGCCGGTTTAAGGGTTTGGGGGTTTGAGGGTTTCAGGGTATGAGGGTTCAGGGTTTCAGGGTATGAGGGTTTGAGGGCTTGAGGGTTTGAGGGCTTGAGAGCTTAAGGGTTTGGGGGTTTTGTAGTTTAAGGGTTTTGAGGGTTTAAGGGTTTGGGGGTTTGAGGGTTTGGAAGCTTCAGGGTTTGGGGATTGAGGGTTCGGGGGGTTTGAGGGTTTTAGGCCCGAGGAGGGGGCAGGATCGACATTATAGGCCCTGTTGCAACGCACGCCCGTCTTAACATGGCTAGGATTCTCAAGCTTTACTTTAAGCGCGAATGGCTTGCAAAAATAGCTACCCCAGAGTCTACACCCTAAACCCTAAACCCTAAACCCGAAACCCTAAACCCTAAACCCGGAACCCCCCAGAGCCCTATACAGGTTGCACCCTGCCTCGCCCCGAGGATAGCGGGCACGGCATTGCCTGCCTCGGGCCGAAACACCAAAAACTTGGGAAGGGGTTTCGGGTTTCGGGTTTCGGGCTTCGGGTTTCGGGTTTCGGGTTTAGGGTTTAGGGTTTAGGGTTTAGGGTTTAGGGTTTAGGGTTTAGGGTTTAGGGTTTAGGGTTTAGGGTTTAGGGTTTAGGTTGGGATGTTCCCCCTTTTTGCTAACAGTCCTTGATAGGGATTACAAAAGGGGGTACTATAGTCCCCATTAGGGCTGTCCGTAAAAGGGGGAACATCCCAAGCCAAAACTCCAGTTAAAGGTGTGCTTCTCAAAGTTAGCCTTTTGGGTCCCCTATGGACCACACATGCACAAACAAGATACTTAGGGTTTAGGGTTTAGGGTGTTTAGGGTGTTTAGGGTGTTTAGGGTGTTTAGGGTTCAGGGTTTAGGGTTTAGGGCTTAGGGTTTAGGGCTTAAGGTAAGGGAAGCATCATCTGATACTACGTACTAGGCAGAAAAGGTATGAACGCACGATTGATATCGACGTTGACATTTACAAGCCAAGGAGGGATGAGGCCGAAGGAGTGCCTCTTCCAAACAACGCAACCTCTGCATCTGCAGGTCCATGTGCAGGTACAAGCGGGGGTTTAGGGTTTAGGGTTTCGGGTTTAGGGTTTAGGGTTTAGTGTTAAGGGTTTGGGGTTTAGGGTTTGCCCCAAGCCGCAAACCCTACCAAAACCTCATGCACCCACGAGCAGCTCAGGCTGAGGGCTGAAGGCGGGTGACGTTCAGGCTGGTCTAGACCTAGGAAAAATCTAAGCGCCCAAAATGCCTAAAGCCTACAGGCCCTGCAACTTACATGAAGGCACCATCACAAGGGTGACTATAGCAAATAATGCCGTAACCTTTACCCTCGTCTGAGTTCCTTAACCAAAAACCTTTGAACCCTAAACCCTAAACCCTGAACATGCCCTAAACCCTTAGCCCTAAACCTCTAAACCCTAAACCCTACACCCTAAATTCAACCCGGGTGCCGGTGGAACCGCCTGAGGCTGTGCAGGTCGCGCAAGTGGCCTGTGCAGATCCCGGGGCGGCTTCAGGATGTTGAGGGGTTTAGGGTTTAGGGTTTAGGGTTTAGGGTTTGGGGTTTAGGGTTTAGGGTTTAGGGTTAGGGTTTAGGGTTTAGGGTTTAAGGTTTAGTGTTTAGGGTTTAGGGTTTCGGGAGCTCGTGGTGCGTTAGGCTTTCAGGCTGCATCAAAGGGGGTTCGCCTGAACTGCGGGGGTTCAGTACCACTTATATATATATATATGTTTTTAGTTTATTTATTTACTTATTTGTTCAGTTATTTTTTTGGGGGGGGACTACAACGAGGATTATGGCAGTTTTCTTTGTTGGGCGGGGGGGGGGGAGGGTGGATGAAGGGATCCGGCTCAGGGCTGGCGCTAGCTTAGGGATCCTTCCTTGGAAACCTTGTTGACACAACTTGGACTAAACGGGAACTTCTTCAAATGCCCGAAAACCCTAGGCTCTAGAGTAGAACAACCCTACATCCTAAACCCTTAGCCCTTAGTTAACGCTTAACCCTTAACCCTTGACCCTTAACCCCTGACCCTAAACCCTAGACCTTACACCCTGAACGTCGCGTTGCCCGGAGAATTTAGGGTTTAGGGCTTAGGGATACTAACAGTCCTTAATAGGGATTATCGTACCCCCTCTTATCATCTCTACTAAGGGCATAATATTGGGGCCTGATTGATTGGATTAGGGTTTGGGGGGGTTGTTCTGGTATAGCAATATATAGAGATGACTAAACCCTAAACCCTAAACCCTAAACCCTAAACCCTAAACCCTAAACCCTAAACCCTAAACCCTAAACCCTAAACCCTTTAGTCGTAATTTTTTCGACCCCTAAATTTAGGGGGAACATCCCAAGTCTCGAGGTGCTTTAGGTTTCGGGGGGATCGATGCACCCGAGAACCCGAAACCCTAAAGCCTAAAGTCTAAAACCCTAAACCCTAAACCCTAAAGCCTGAACCCTGAACCCTAAACCCTGAACCCTAAATCCTAAACCCTGAACCCTGAACCCTGAACCCTGAACCCTGCCCGCCACTTCTTGCCCCGGGGCCCCGCACCCCAGCGCCCCGGCGCCAGGCGGCAGGCCCTGAAGGGGTTCGCAGGGTTTAGGTGGTGTAGGCTTTAGGGTTTAGGGTTTAGGGTTTCGGGTTAAGGGTTTATGGCGTAGGGTTTAGGGTAGAGGGTTTACAGGGTTTACAGGGTTTAGAGGGTTTGTAGGGTTTTTAGGGTTTATAGGGTTTAGGGCTTAGGGTTTAGGGCTTAGGTTTTAGGTTTTAGGTTTTAGAGTTCATTACTTTGTGGTAGAGCTTGAGGTTATTTGAGTTTAGGGTTTGGCGTTATTCGGGTTTAGGGTGAGGATTCATAATACAAGTCTAGGAGTTTACAAGGCTTCAAGGGCTTCTAGGCATCAGACGGTCACAAAGACTTCGCGCCTCCTCTGCTGCCACTCTTTCCCCCTCTCTCTCACTCTCTCCCACTCTCTATCTCGGTCTGCCCTCCTCTATCAAGGCGAGGAGCAACACAAACCTCAAGGTCAAACCAAACAAAGCCCCACCCAACCCAGCCACCCCCACTCCCCCGAAAAATGTATGAAAAAAGCACAGCAACGAAAACACATGCACAAAAAAGATACGTTTGAAACAAAAGATACACACAAAAACTCAGCCCTGAACACCCCAAACCCTAGACCTCTAAATCCTACAAAGACCTGGACCTAAACCCTGTACTTCCTAACTACCCTAAACCCGAAACACCCTGAACCCCAAAGAAACACCGTAAACCCTAAAAGCCCTTAACCCTGTAGAGCCCGAACCCTGGAAACCCCGTAGACTCCGCAAACCCCGTAAACCCTCAACACCGGCACTACCCTACACAAGCTCTAAACCCTAGACCCAACCTAGATCCTAGACACTAGGCTCTATAGACCTTAAAACCCTAAACCCTAAGCCCTAAGCCCTAAGCCCTAAGCCCCAAACCCTAAACCCTAAACCCTAAACCCTCACCACCCTGCGCGAACCTCGGGCCAGCCGGGGGCCTGTGGTGCCGGGCCCAGCCGTGGCACCTTTTAGCGCATATTACTGGCTGGTTCTTCGTAGGGGAATGAAGGAATTCCCTTAAAGGGCATATGTAGGGCCCTATATATTCCCTTAAAGGGCATACGTAGGGCCCCGAAAAATACTCCCTTAAAGGGCATATGTAGGGCCCTATATATTCCCTTAAAGGGCATATGTAGGGCCCTATATACTCCCTTAAAGGGTATAGGGATATATAGGGCCCTATTATACTAGGGGATGAAGGAATTTGGGCCCCACATACTCCCTTAAAGGGCATATGTCGGACCCTATATACTCATATACTCCCTTAAAGGGTCTAGGGATCTATAGGGCCCTATTATGCTTGCTTCGTAGGGAATGAAGGAAATAGGGCCGTCAAAATACTCTTTAAAGGGTTGTATAGGGGCATATAGGGTACCTCATTCCCTCATTCTCGACGAAGAACCAGCCGGACATTAGGGGCAGAGGAGAGCAAAGGGGGCTTTAGGGTTGAGGGGTTGAGGGTTGAGGGTTTTTGGGTTTAGGGTTTAGGGTTTTAGGGTTTAGGGTTTTTGGGGTTTAGGCCTTTGGGGTTTAGGGTTGAGGGTTTAGGACTTTGTTTAGGGGTTTTGGATTTTGGGTTGAGGGTTGAGGGTTTAGGATTTGGAATAGGGGTTTGGGTCTTGGATTTGGGGTTTAGGGTTTTGAGTTGAGGGTTTTGGGGTTTTGGGTGTAGGGTTTGGGGTTGAGGGTTTCTGGGTTTGGGGTTAAGTAAAAACCTCAGGTGGGGTGCGGGGGGCTCTCTGTCAGCATTGCGGCGATGCTTTGGGCACGTGAGCGGCTGAGGTCTGGGAACCCTCTGGGGGGACCCCTCAACGAACCGCCCAAGGCGGAAGCCAAAACCCTCGCGCTCGACCTGCCCTCTGCGGCTTCCTCTTCGAGCGTATGCGGGCTTGGGCTGCGGGCTTAGGGCTTAGGGCTTCGGGCTTCGGGCTTCGGGCTTCGGGCTTCGGGCTTCGGGCTTCGGGCTTAAGGTTTAGGGTTTAGGGTTTAGGGTTTAGGGTTTAGGGTTTAGGGTTTAGGGCTCAGGGTTTAGGGGTTTCAGCCCAAACTCCTAAACCCTGCAACTGCAGAGGGGCGCCTTATTCGGCTCCCAGGAAGGTGGGGGGGGCCGCGGCCGCTGGAACGGCTGCACCGGGACGGCGGCGGCCGCCGCCTAGATTTTCGCTTTTTCGTTGGGGGAGGATTTAGGGTGTAGGGTTTAGGGTTTTGGGTTTAGGGGGGGGGGGGGGGGGGGGGTCTCAGAGTCTTGGGTATTTCGGGCTTGCTGGGAGGGGTGGGCTAAACCCTAAACCCTAAACCCAAAACCCAAAACCCAAAACCCTAAACCCTAAACCCTAAACCCTGGTTCGATTCTTGGGGTCTAGGCGCCGGGGTTTGGGGCCTCGGTGCGTCTGTTTAGGGTTTAGGGTTTAGGGTTTAGGGTTTAGGGAGAAAAATTTACTTGGGCAGCTTTCCCTTGGGCGGGGAAGGCCCGGGGTCAAAAGTACAAAAACAAGAGAGGGGCAGTGACTGCAGGGTGGCACCCTTTGCTTTCACTCCTCATCTTCTGCGCCAAACTACCCCAAGCCCTAAACCCTAAACCCTAAACCCTAAACCCTAAACCCAGCATTCGTGCCATCATTCTGCTGTCGCGTTCCGAGGGGGGGACGGGGGGGGGGGGGGGCTAGGGGGGCCTTATAAAAAGAGGTAGCGGTCCCACCTAATCTCCTAATATTGTTTGCTGTTTTAAGGCTGCTATACTACTTAGTAGCCCCCCCCAGTAGCCACATTACAAGAAGGGTACCCTTTTTCGGGTTGGCTACTTGATAAGGGAACCTTTGCACCAAACGGGCTATCAAGACTGTTTTCGGGGACCTAAGCAGAGACCCCAACTAGAGAACGGGGCTTGGGGTTTAGGGTTTAGGGCTAGGGTTTAGGGATCAGGGTTTAGGCCGAACAGCAGAAAATGGCCGCTGCTTCGCCCGGGCTTAATCTTCAGGTCTCAGTCATACGTCGATTACGGCCCGGATGGACCTAGCTCCTCTAAACCCTAAACTCTAAACCCTAAACCCTCAACCCTAAACCCTCCCTCAACCCTCAACCCTCAACCCTCAACCCTCAACCCTCAACCCTCAACCCTCAACCCTCAACCCTCAACCCTAAACCCTAAACCCTAAACCCTAAACCCTAAACCCTAAACCCTAAACCCTAAACCCTAAACCCTAAACCCTAAACCCTAAACCCAAACCCTAAGCCCCAAACCCTTTGCGCCTGCTGCCCTTGGTTGAAGTTCCCTGTCTTCAGCTGTCTGAGCGCAGCCGCAACCTCACACCGAGAACTTGGACGTTCAGCACTGGACTCGGAGGGTTTAGGGTTTAGGGTTTAGGGTTTAGGGTTTAGGGTTTAGGGTTTAGGGTTTAGGGTTTAGGGTTTAGGGTTTAGGGTTTAGGGTTTAGGGTTTAGGGTTTAGGATTTACGGTTTAGGGTTTAGGGTTCAGGGCGTCAGGGTTGTTTAGGGTTTAGGGTTAGTTTCGGGGTCAGGGTAGCTTCAGGGTATTAGAAACTGGCCAGGCGCCCCGTGAACAGGCACAATGGCAACAGCAAGAAACCCACTAAATCGCCTAAAGTCTGAGCTGCGCCCGTCGAGGCCCAGACGTCGGCATCCACTTCCGACATTTTCGATGCAACACCTCCCTCCGAGGCCCACCAGATCCTACAAGACTCCTGTGCTGAATCGTGTTGAACGACACTGGGGATGCATCTGCTTCGACTGCCTGGGAACATAATTTTGCATAATGACCTTCGATTGCAAAACAATGGTGAGGCACGCCCCATATTGCTGCTCTCTACGTTTGCTCCAGTGCTACCCTTACACCCTCAATGCCTCTTAGGCAGGATCCGGCCTGAGCCTGGCAAGCTGCAGTCGGGAGCAGCGCTCGGATACGTGAGCTGCTTGCATGATTCTAAACCCTAAACCCTCAACCCTAAACCTTAAACCCCAAACCCGAAACCCTAAACCACTCCCGGGGTTCCCTTTTTGTAGAGTCAGAAAGTAGGAACCCTCCCCCAAGTGCCCGAAACCAAAATCCGGCTTCAGTGATGCATCTACTGCGGGGAGGGCAAAACTGGCTGGCTCCTAGTAGGGAATTGGGTTCATAGGGCCATATATACATGTATATACATAATTTTTCATCTATTTTTATTTAGTTCTGTATATGTAGATATATATATATATATACCTTCTAAGGAAGTAAAGTAGGGCCCAATAAATCCCTATACCCTTGAAGGGAGTGTATAGGGCCCTACATATACCCTTTAAGGGAAGGGCCCTGGTTCCCTCATTCCCGACTCAGAGCCAGGGGAGGAGGGCGTGCTTGCAACCATGGGTGACCATGGACTTGAGAATGTTGATGGTCGCAACGAGGTTGTTCTCGTAGTACCTGGGGTTAAGGGTTTACGGTTTAGGGTTTAGGGTTTAGGGTTTCGGGTTTGGGGTTTAGGGTTTAGGGTTCAGGGCTCTGCGCAAGACTATTCCCGGGTCAGACAGAACAAGAAGAAGTTGCGGGACACATGACCCCGGTGTCTGAGAAACTGCTAAACCGAAGACAAGTAACTAAACCTTAAGCCCTAAACCATGACATACAAAAATACTAAATCCTAAGCCCTAAGCACTAAATCTTAAACCCTAAACCCTAAAGCCTAAAACCTAAACCCTAAACCCTAAATCCTAAACCCTAAACCATTCTAAAATGGGAACCTACAGTCCCTTTCAGGGACGAAAGGTACAGTGTCCGTGGTTCCATGCTTCCTACGGTAAGCTCCAGTTTGAAACCCCAAACCTCGGGGCCACACCACATAGGCTTCGCGACAGACTCTCCGACTGCCTCTGCGCAAGCAGCCGTGAGCATCCTAAGACTTCCTGCGTTCCATTCATCTGAATACGTAGATATTACAATATTGATATACAGCTGCCGTGCACGCAAGGCCTTTGCCTTCCCTACTCCGGCTCAGAGAGGGGATGCACACAAAGATGCGTGTGGTTCAAGCGGTGTCGGCACAATCTGCTCCGAGCTGCAGTTTCATCGCACGATGTTTACTGGTACGCGGGGCTTGGTCGATCTACCTGGGTATGTGCCACAAGTAGCTCACCCTAAACCCTAAACCCTAAACCCTGAACCCTGAACCCTAAACCCTAAACCCTAAACCCTAAACCCTAAACCCTAAACCCTAAACCCTAAACCCTAAACCCCGCGCTGCAGGGGTCGTTGCAAGCAAGGCTGCCTCGCGAGGACAATGCTGGCACATACCCGTCTGGCGCAAAAGCTAAATTGCAGACGCGTGCAAATTAACCTGAGCCGTTCCAGCTACACGTGGGAGGTTTAGGGTTTAGGGTTTAGGGTTTAGGGTTTAGGGTCTAGGGTCTAGGGTTTAGGGTTTAGGGTTTAGGGTTTAGGGTTTAGGGTTTAGGGTTTAGGGTTTAGGGTTTAGGGTTTAGGGCTTAGGGTTCTCTACATCGTGGTCCCTTCTTGCATCTCACTACACTTCCTTATATACAGGGCACCCCAGAAGGGCCCAAAATCTTGAGAATGGACTGCTATCAGAGCTGCAGATACTGAATCTAAGTTGGACATGCGGAGGCAACTCCGGTGAACAAATTGCGGTGGCAACGTCGTGAGCACTAAGGAACGAGAACTAGACTCACGCCATTTTGCTTTAAATTAAAGGGGATTATCAGAGAACCTAAACCCTAAAGGAAGGGAATAAGGGCCCACTCCTGGTCCTGGAGAAGGAGGCGATCATCATCAGAAGCAAGAATGTCCGCAATGACCCTGACTTGATCCCGACTGTGGTGGTGCGACGGTCCAGCGAAATCAGAAGCGAAAGGCTTCTAATTTTGATCCCACTTGTTCATTTCACACAAACCAATTAATGGGAATCCTGCTTGCGCCTTGGCATACAACCGCTGTTCCAGTGCAGACTCTCGTTGAGTCATATTCATGTTCATACTCAGGTGGTAGGGCCCGTGATGTAGCCTGATGCCCTCAGTACGACCTTGTTGAACAACCTGCCTGCTGGGGCTCTCATAGTGAGTGCCGGATCAACAGATGCTACGGCGAAGCCACAGAAACTCCCTAAACCCCAAATAACAAATGCTAGGGAAAAGCCACAAAAACTCCCTAAACTATGAATTTAAACCCTAGGCCCTAAACCCTAAACCCTAAACCCTAAACTCCCCAGCCAAGTAGGAACGGCTTGCCGGAGGAGTCGCCCGTGCGGGCAGTGAGGCAGAGCACCGGCTCCCCAGGGAGGCGTGGAGGCTTAGAGATGCAAGGGTTTAGGGTTTAGGGTTTGGGGTTTAGGGTTTAGGGTTTAGGGTTTAGGGTTTAGGGTTTAGGGTTTAGGGTTTAGGGTTTAGGGTTTAGGGTTTAGGGTTTAGGGGTTTAGGGTTTGGGGCTTAGGGGTTTGGGGCTTAGGGTTTAGTGTTTTGGGTTTGGGGGTTTTGGGCTTAGGGTTTAGTGTTTTGGGTTTGGGGGTTTTGGGCTCTGGATTCAGGGCTTAAGGTCGCAACAATGATCGCAACAGTCGCAAAGATGACATGTAGCTGCGCACGAAGACGCTAAACTTGATCACAGCACGCACGAAATCATCAGCAGCAGCAGCAAGCATCTGAACACATTTTGTTATAGTATTTTTTACTATAGAAGCAAAAACATATCTACATCTGTACTATATTGCTATAATCTTTGATTAGTATACTTTGACATGATTCTATCATTGTCTTAGTCCAATTCCCTCCTTGTATGGCTTTATGATTTATTTGATTGCATGCTTATGTGATCATCGTTGTAGTACTCTATTCTTGTAGCAACTTCCATCGGGCAACCTCTTATAACCCTAAACCCTAAACCCTAAACCCTAAACCCTAAACCCTAAACCCTAAACCCTAAACCCTAAGCCCTTCTGAAAGAATGGGAACCGAAGTCAAAGCCTCCACGTCCCAGCGCCCCTGTGGTGTCTGTACAGCGTCATGGGCCGGAGCCAGTGTAAGGCGAGGCCATGACATGGTGAGAAAGCAATCTGCACTATTCCTGGCATGTCTTCGTGATCTAAACCCTAAACCCTAAACCCTAAACCCTAAACCCTAAACCCTAAACCCTAAACCCTAAACCCTAAACCCTAAACCCTAAACCCTAAACCCTAAACCCTAAACCCTAAACCCTAAACCTAACCCTAAACCCTAAACCCTAAACCCTAAACCCTAAACCCTAAACCCTAAACCCTAAACCCTAAACCCTAAACCCTAAACCCTAAACCCTAAACCCTAAACCCTAAACCCTAAACCCTAAACCCTAAACCCTAAACCTTAACCGTCTGGCATGTCTTCGTGATATCGCATCTGACTTGGGTTTGGACTTTAAGGGCTTTGGGTTGAGGTTGGAGGCTTTTGGGTTGTGGGCTTCCTTGATGAAGACATTTTTGGAAGTGCAAGACCTCCGTTGCACTGTTGCACGGGTTTGCCAGCACGTGTGGTCAGCAAGCCCCAATCTAGCCACACCTCGACCTCGTGAGAATTGAAAATCAGGGCCGAGCCCCCGAGAGTTTAGGGTTTAGGGCTTAGGGTTTAGGGTTTAGGTCTTAGGGTTTGGGGTTTACAGTTTAGGGTTTAGGGCTCAACAATGCCTGGCACACTTCCCTGTCTTGCTGAACCCTGCGGACGAGGCAGAAGCGGCCCCTTTATGAAAAACAAGAGGAGGCATCGGGAAGGAAGCAGAAAGCAAGAGGCTGCATCAACCTGACCACAACGGAGGTCAGTTGCCTTGGCATCGATTCCTTCGGTTACAACGCCTCCTCTTGCGGAGAGTCCCTTCAGGCCATCTCTGAAGACGACCTTGGAGAGGCACCTGCAGCTAGGGCCCCCCCCCCCCAAATATGTCTCTGGCGTCTGGCCTCTCATCAACAAGGATCAAAGTGGTCCCTACCGTAGGCTGATAAAACGAAAAGAGCACAACACCCTGAACCCCCAGGAGCCTTGAACCTACAACCTGCGAGCTTTAGCGGCTTCGTTTCTTAGTAATGTGAACCACAGGCCATTCACCCCCCCCCCCCCCCCCCCCCCCCCCCCCCCCCCCCCCCCCCCCCCCCCCGCCCCGCCCGCACCCCAAAAAAAGGTCCTCTAGCCCAAAGCCCGGAAACGTCAAACCCCCCAAAAGCTACCCTAAACCCGAAACCCAAAACCCAAAACCCAAAACCCTAACTAAACCCTAACCCTAAGCACTAAACCCTAACTAAACCCTAAACTCTAAACCCTAAGCACTAAGCACTAAACCCTAAACCCTAAACCCTAAACCCTAAACCCTAAACCCTAAACCCTAAACCCTAAACCCTAAACCCTAAACCCTAACTCAACCCTAAACCCTTCAACCATCCTGCGCCTCTTCGAGGTCCTGTGTCTGCAAGGCACGTCACCTTTGTGGTGCTCTGAGGGTGCGTGGTTGTGGGTTTGGGGTTGGGGTTTGAGGTTTAGGGTTTAGGGTTTAGGGTTTGGGGTTTAGGGTTTAGGGTTTAGGGTTTGGGGTTTAGGAGGTTTAGGAGGTTTAGAGGCAAGCCCAAAACCTTTTTCTGAAGCATCTTCGCAACTTGAACCGGGTGTGAATGGGGTTTAGGGCTCAGGTTTGCCCATGTTCTGCGCACACCACCTGCGCGCCTAGTTCACGTTGCCTCCCCATTTTGGGGTTTTCGTGTTCTTTCATGCGCGAAGAGTGCGTTGTCACAAGGTTTCACATGCACACAAATGATTCGGGTCGTGGTGAAGATTTCTACATAACCTTCTCTCTCTCACACACACCCGGCGCCGGCGCACGCGCAGTCACACATGCCTCGCTTCAGGAGGTTAAGATTTCTTGAACAAGACGGATCCGGTCACACACACAAGCGCTGGAGGTGCCCAACTTGCACCAGGAGCTTCGGTGGCTTTGCACTACTTAAAGGATCGGGGGACCTAGGAAGTGGGGTTATAAAGTAAGGTAGCTGTGCTTATATATACTTACAGCCCAATTAAGGTCTAGGTTGCCCAGTAACCTAGGATTAAAAAGGGTGCCCTTCTTTTCTTAAAGGGGTTTTATAGGGGAACCTAGAGCCCCCAAAAAGGGAACAAGGGCACTACTGGGCATCCCAGAGGTACTTACGAAGTGCCCCTCCAAATAAGGTCACCCGCCTCGCTGCTGAGGCAGCTTGCCGCCCACCAGCCTCTGCATCACCTGCACAGGGCCCTTCGCGCTTGAGGAGGGCTCAAGTGCTCCGAGAGTTTGGAGCCACGGTTTAGGGTTTAGGGTTTAGGGTTTAGGGTTTAGGGTTTAGGGTTTAGGGTTTAGGGTTTCGGGTTTGGGGTTTAGGGTTTAGGGTTTAGGGTTTAGGGTTTAGGGGCCCAGGGCTCCGAGAGTTTGGGGCTCAGTAGTCTAGGGCTTAGGGCTTTTGATGCACCACGCTCAAGGTGGCCCGTGGGCAGGACTTCAAGAGCTGCATGTAGACGGGAGGAGGCGGAGAATGAAACCATTCCCCACGATACCTGTAAGCCCTCAGAACATTGCACCGAGCCCGGAACATCAAACCCCAAACATCTCCAGGATAGCAAACCCTAAACCCCTATGAAGCCCTATGAAGCCCTATGAAGCCCTATGAAGCCCTATGAAGCCCTATGAAGCCCTGCCCTATGAACCCCTATGAACCCCTATGAACCCCTAAACCCCCTAAACCCCCTAAACCCCTAAACCCCTAAACCCCTAAACCCCTAAACCCTACACCCTAAGCCCTAAACCCAAAACCCTAAATTTCGGTTGGCTGGGACGCAGACTTGGTGAGCTTCTCGAGGCTTTGGCTACGGCGACCGTCCGCACAACGTGCCTGCGGTGTGCCGCTTTGACGCTGGGGAGGGGTGGGGGAAGAGAGCTCGTGGGGTTAAGGGTTTAGGGTTTAGGGGTTCGGGTTTAGGTTTTAGGGTTTGGGGTCTAGGGTTTAGGGTTTAGGGTTTAGGGTTTCGGCGGTTTAGGCGGTTTAGGGTTTTGGCGGTTTAGGGTATATGCAACTGTTGGTATATGAACACGCCCGAGAAGACTTGGGGGACTCTCTTCCTGCGGCTACACATCCCTTTCCTTGAAGAGAGTTGGGTGTGGGAGTTGTGAAGTCCAGGTTGCACTAGTGTTGTTTAGGGTTGAGGGTTTAGGGTTTAGGGTTTATGCGTTAGGCGGTTTAGTTCACCACTCGGCCAAGGGCTCAGACCCTAAACCCTAAAACCCTAAAACCCTAAACCCTAAACCCTAAAACCCTAAGACCGTAAAATCCTGAACCCCACACCCCCAAAACCCTCGGAGCCTGAGGACGCCGGGCGGAGGCTCTTTGTCTCCCTCGCTGCGAGGGGTTTGTGAAACCGGCGGCGTCCTCCAGAGGGGTTAAGGGGTTTAGGTGGGGCTTGGGGGCTTAGGAGCTTCGGGGTTAGGGTTCAGAGTTTAGGGTTTAGGGTCTAGGGTGTTTGGGGTTTAGGGTGTTTGGGGTTTAGGGTGTTTAGGGTTCAGAGGGTTGAGGGGCTGAGGTTTAAGGGTTGAGGGCTTAGAGGGGCTTTGGGGTTTGAGGGTTTCGGGGTTTAGGGAATAAGGTTGGCGGTGTTAGCGCCCCGGAAGTGTGGAGTTTGGGTTTCTGACCTGGCCCGCGACCTTGAAAAGGTTCACTGCCTTGCGCAAGAGGACGACATAATGACAGAAACACAGCCATGTGCAGACCCGCGCGGCAGGGCTGGGTATAAAACCAAAAGCTCGCGGAAAGCGCCCTAAACCTAAACCCCAAAACCCTCAACTCTAAACCCCAAAACTCTAAACTCCAAACCCTAAACCCCTAAACCGTTCTGGGCGCTTAGATCAACACCAGGTGTTGGTCCCAGAAGCGAACCTCCCAAAGCAACACCGCCAAAGCCCCCGCGAGGCAAGCGGATCCTACTGCTCAAATTGCACCCGCCTGCGTTTCGGTATTCAGGCCTTCAGGTTTATGGGGCTTAGGGTACTTGGAGCACACCCGAAGTGGGGGTTTACAAAGATAAGGGAACCCTTAATATAGACCCCAAATAGTGGGATTCCCGAATAATCAGCACGCCCAATAAGGTATCCCGATTATCGTAAACCCTAAACCCTAAACCCAGTTCCCCACTTCCATTCCCCTTCTTTCGGAAACCCCCCAGTTGCTAGGATAAGCCTAAATCCTAAACCCTAAACCTAAGTCAACACCCTAAATCTAAACCCTAAACCCTAAACCCCGGGCCCAAACCCGAAACTCCTGTCCTTGACGCCTCCCAGGAGCTGGCTCTGCTCCGCTCTGATTCTGGTGGCTCCTGCAACGCTTGCGGTTTAGGGTTTAGAGTTTAGGGTTTAGGGTTTAGGGTGAGTCCCCTCAACATGAGGGTTCTTCATGGGGTAGGGAGAAGGAAGGACCTCACCACGGTCCTCATTGGGTCTGATCATGTACCTATCAGCGGTTTCCTCATTGCCCCTAGGCCGATACCCCGCAAAAGCCCAAAATAACCCAAACGAACCCTAAAACCTGACAAACGCCGACCTTGCAAGGATTCTCAGGGACTCATACTTAAGCCCATTAAAACCCCTAAACCCTAAACTCTAAACCCCAAATCCTACACCCTTAAAAGCCTTGCGAGTCCGTGTCGGAGCTGCTCCCTACCTTAAACCCTCAGTCCCTACCTGGCTACCTTAAACCCTCAATCCCTACCTCAGGGCCTATGGGCCAAAATGGAGGGTACAGTGGCCCCCGTAATTTTTGTGTAGGCTACCTTAGACCCTCAATCCCTACCTTAGGGGCCTATGGGCAAAAATGGAGGATCGGTGGCCCCAAATTTGTGTAACTCGGGCTTAACTAAGCCCGAAACCCTTCTGCCAACCGGCCATGTCTTGGACCCCTGTTGACGGAATGCAACTGACCACCTCGCTTGATCGCTCGCTATCACTCTCACTCTGGCTGGATCACCTGTGGCTCCCTCTCTCTCGCACTCGGTTTAGGGATTTAGGGCCCCTAAACCCTAGACCCTAAACCACCAACCCTAAACCCCAAACTAAACCCCAAACCCCAAACCCCAAACCCGAAACCCTCCACATGAGCTGCATCAAGGCTCCTGCGTCGTGCTGCCCTTTCGGCCAGGTATCCTCACTGCCTTCAGTTCCGGGAAGTGTTGGCGTTCTCATAAGGAATGAGGCCAAACAACAACATGAAGGGGTTAGGGCTTAGGGTTTAGGGCTTCCGCTGATTTGCAACAGCGAGCTGATACAGACAGCTTCACATGAACGCACAGAAACCTTTTCAGAAAAGCCCCGCACAGTGTGTAGCAAAGCTGCTTCATGCAAGCACCCTTTCAACAATGCAGGCTGCCCTTTCGTACTTTTCGGCTCAAACCATCTGCCCAGATTCCGGCTGCACAAACAACAGAGCATAAGAGCCGTCTTTGTGAACAACCACAGCGCACAAGCGAAACTTCATCTGCCGAGGTGCAGTGGGCGGGAGCGTTGGCCTTGTTTCCACGGGCTCTAGCTCTTTTTCCACGGGCTCTAGCTCAACATTTACTCTGCCAGCCGCCAATTTCTAAAAACTGCCACATCTTGGGGATTTTACACGCAGTCGTATGAGTACTGCCAAGCAAGTTTTCCGGTGTTCAAGGGCTAGTGTTCAGGGTGCGGTCACGCGGCAATGGTGGCGGCGACATCTGCACCCTCTCTGAAACTTCTGGAGCTCTGCGAAGGACACGAACTGCTGCCACCTGAGCTTCATGTGGGGATGTCACGACTACACAGGACTCTGAACCCACAAGCAACCTAGGAATAAACAGGGTGCGCTTTTGGGAAGGGGCTCATATGTGAACCAAGCTCTACCAAAAAGGAATAAGGGATCCTGGGACGACGTACCATCGCATGCTGTGCTGCCCAGCAGCCTGTGCCCGGGGTGGTGACCTCGGGGGAGGCGTTGTGCTGGGGGGCATCGCCAACTCCCAGCGCTTGGGCGTGCCGTCGAAGCTTCCAAACGAGGCCGTGGAGCGAAGTTCCGATGTGGTGGCCGTGGGGTTGGCTTCGGGCCAGTCCATGCGTCGCATCGGGGACCGAGGCAGTGGCAGTGCGACCGGTTGCGTAGCGAGCTGTGGAGGCTCCGGGGCCTGTGCCTGCTGCGAGTTGCCGCTCGAGGGCCTTGTACTCAATGTACTCCCATCTTCACTGCCACCGCTGGCCTGAATCTCATCCGAGCACAAACTAAAGCACAGCCCTAGCGGAACTGCTGACACACTTGGGACGGATAGCCTACAGCAGGCCTGGCACGATCGCATGTGGGCTGCGGCTGCCGTCAGGGTTGAGGAGGTTCTCACCTCGCACACATGGGGCACTTGAATGGCCTAGTCTGATTCAGCCCGTTGGCACCGTAAATCTGACCGAAAACCCTGAAACCGCCTACACCCGAATGGGCCCTCGTGATCCGAATGCCACAACCCTAAACCCTAAACACTAAACCCTAAACCCTAAACCGTAAACCCATGAGTATCCTGGGGTGCACCTGCGATGCTGCGGCAGCGACCGCCTGCCCAGCTTCGGAGCCCAGCGAACCAGACCTCAGGTATCCAAAGCTGGCCATGCAAGGCATAAGTTGGGATGTGGGTTTAGGGTTTAGGGTTTAGGGCTTAGGGCTTAGGGTTTAGGGTTTAGGGTTTAGGGTTTTGGGTTTTGGGTTTAGGTTTTAGTGTTTAGGGTTTAGGGTTTAGGGTTTGGGGTTTAGGGTTTAGGGTTTAGGGGGTACTATAATCCCTATTACGGACTGCTAGTATAAGGCATAAGAATTTCCTGCGCCGCAACTGCAACTGGGAACGCAGAGCCCGGGGACAGATCCACTGATCCCCGAAGAGAAAACCCCAGAGCGATCCGTTTCCCCATTTCTATTGGACCATTCATCAAACCAGATGTCTCGCCCACCAACCGAAGGACCCACCCCAACCCCGAAGCCCAACACCCACGACCAGAACCCAAAACCCACGATTCGCAGCAACCCCCAGAAACCCAAAACACGCCATCCCAAACCCTCAACTCCAGACCCCAAACCTTAAACCCTAAACCCCAAACCCTAACCCCCAAACCCCAAACCCTAAACCCTAAACCCCCAGAGGTGTCTTGCCGATCGGCAGCGAGTTCGCCGCCGACGGCGAGGCATCGGGCGACTGGGCCACCACGGAGCCACGATCTGAGGGTTTTAGGGTTTAGGGTCTAGGGTTTAGGGTTTAGGGTTTAGGGTTTAGGGTTTAGAGTTTAGGGTCTAGGGTTTAGGGTTTAGGGTTTAGGGTTTAGGTTCGAGGGTTTGAGGGCTTTGGGATTGAGGGTTGAGGGATTTAGGGTTTAGGGCGTAGGGTTTAGGATTTAGGGCTTAGGGTTTAGGATTTAGGCTTTAGAGATTGTAAGGTTGGGTTTAGGGTAATTATTTTGGGGTTGTTTCAGGGTTGAGGGTTTGGAGTTCTAGGGTTCAGGGCCTGGGGCTTACCCAAAACCGTCAGAACCCCCTACTGAACCCCAAACCCTCCTAAAAACCACTCTCAAGCCCGCCCTAAACCCTAAACCCTGAACCCGAAGATCTAAACCCTAAACCCTAAACCCTAAACCCTAAACCCTAAACCCTAAACCCTAAACCCTAAACCCTAAACTAAACCCTAAACCCTAAACCCTAAACCCTAAACCCTAAACCCTAAACCCTAAACCCTAAACCCTAAACCCTAAACCCTAAACCCTAAACCCTAAACCCTAAACCCTAAACCCTAAACCCTAAACCCTACCTTAAGCCCCCCCCCCCCCCCAGCGCTGGGTGCAAAGACCCCCACGAAGCCCCGTCGGCGTCGTTGGAGCATGGAGGTCCTGTCAGCCGCTCGGCTTCCCGGAGCTTGTGGTGCTTCTGTAGGGTTTAGGGTTTAGGGTTTAGGGTTTAGGGTTTAGGGTTTAGGGTTTAGGGTTTAGGGTTTAGGGTTTTAGGGTTTAGGTTTAGGGTTTAGGGTTTTAGGGTTTAGGGTTTAGGGTTTAGGGTTTAGGGTTTAGGGTTTAGGGTTTAGGGTTTAGGGTTTAGGGTTTAGGGTTTAGGGTTTTAGGGTCTAGGGTTTAGGGTTTAGGGTTTAGGGTTTAGGGTTTAGGGTCTAGGGTCTGGGTTTAGGGTTTCAGGGTTTAGGGTAGTTGCATGGTCCCTTGACCCCTATGAAACCTAAACCAAGGGACCACATAACTACGCTTCGATAAACCCTAGACCTAGGCGTCCTAAGACGTCCTATAGCTGTCCACCAGTCCTCCTCAAATTTCCCATGACCTTTCGCGTCGGGAGACCAGATCATCTTGGCCTTGGGATTGGTTTGTAGGTTTTCAACCCTAAACCCTAAACCCTAAACCCTAAACCCTAAACCCTAAACCCTAAACCCTAAACTGACAAGCGCAAGCTGAAAGTCAACGAGGGGTAGGGCAGCCTGAGCCACTAAGCCGCTCGCCAGGCTGTCGGCGAGGCTATCCCAGGGGTACCTGTTTAGGGTTTAGGGGTTAGGGTTTAGGGTTTATGGTTTGGGGTTTAGGGTTTAGGGCTTAGGGCTTAGGGTTTAGGGTTTAGGGTTTAGGGTTTAGGGTTTAGGGTTTAGGGTTCAGGGTTTAGGGCTTGGCTTTGGGTTCAGAGTCACAGCTCCATGTGAGAATGCCCGACAACTCCCAACTATGGAACCATACTAGGGCTATTAGGGCTGTTGGGGCTATTAGGGTTATTAGGGTTATTGGGGTTATTAGGGCTATTAGGGCTATTAGGGTGACTAGGGCTATTAGGGCTAATGAAAATAGTTTTAAGGTTGTCACGTCGCATTCGATGGTAGTTAATGAACAGAAAAATGTATTCAAGTGGAACGAATAGGGAATATTGAATATTCATGAACATCAAGAATATCGCTTTTAACAGTGAACATCTGTATATATGCATGTATTATTCACTTATCGATTTAAAAAGAAAGAAACTACATGTATTAAACTCTGATCCCAAGCGCGAAATCAGGGTTTAGGGCTCCTGGATTCGGCTTGCAAACCCTCCACCCTCAACCCTAAACCCTCAACCCTAAACCCCAAACCCTCAACCCTCAACCCTAAACCTTCAACCCTAAACCCCAAACCCTGAACCCTAAACCCTGAACCCCTGCGCCCAAAAACGCTGCGTGGTGCGCCACGGACCAAGACCGGGCTCCCAGCTGCAAGCGCTGCCCGTCTGTCCAGGCCTTACTCGAAGATTCATCGGATATTAACAGACAAGTTGAGGGTTTAGGTTTAGGGCTTAGGGTTTAGAGTCTAAGGTTGAGGTTTAGGGTTTAGGGCTTGGGGTTCAGGGTTTAGGGTTCAGGGTTTAGGTTTAGGGTTCAGGGTTTAGGGTGGGTTTCGGGTTTAGGTTGTCCAAGTCGAGGCGTGGGCTTAGAGATGCCCAGAGGAGATTTCCGCAGCGAGCAGCTCTCGCAAGTAACGTGAATCTGCGAATGGCCCCCACCTTCTCCCCATGGTTCTGAGTAGGGAATGAAGGAATTAGGGCTCTATATATACCCTTTAAGGGATTATATAGGGTAACCTTCTTATAGTGTTCTTAAGGGAGGGGGGTTCAAGGAGGGTATGTAACCCAAGGTCCCCTAGTACTCCCGACAACTCCCTAAGGCTCCGTAAGCTTCCTCTAGACCTCCACAACTTTCTCTACGAATGCACATGCAAGCTGCATCCTAAAGCAACCCTAAACCCAAAAAAACCCTCAACTCCTGAACCCCAAAAAACCCTAGACCCTAAACCCTAAAACCCTGTCCAGAACGTTTAGGGTATTTTCAACGCTAGAAAACCCTAAAAACCCCTAAACTCCTAAACCCTAAACCCCCAAACACGAAACTACCCTAAAACCCTCAACCCTAGACCCGAAAACCCCAAAACCTTTAAACCAACTGCCCAGAACAGAGCCTAAGCCACCGGGCGCCCTTGGCCTCATCGGGCATGACTTTCTGCCTCCCATTCAAGTTTTTGAGATTGCCGTTTGAGGTTTAGGGCTTAGGGTTTAGGGTTTCGGGTTTCGGGTTTAGGTTTAGGGTTTGGGGTTTGGGGTTTAGGGTTTAGGGTTTAGGGTTTAGGGTGTTAGTATACACGCAAAGGAGAATCTGCCTGGACACAGCCTGAGCCCTAAACCCTAAATCCCAAGCCCTCAACCTTCGAGTTCCCGTGCATTGGCCTCCGCCGCCCGTGCCACAGCAACGATCCCAGGGCCACGAACATCACCTGGGTGCTCTAACTCGGAGCAGCCTACGCAGGCGCACGCTTTTGCTCAAGAATGCACGTGTTTGCTAAGAACAGCATATGCCTCGACGCTCCGAGCGCTTGTCAGGCGCGCATCGCAAGCTCAAGAGACTTGTATGGACAGATTGGACGCAAGCCAAACCAAACTGCCGTCTGAAAAAAACACGGTGCAATCGTGATCTCAGAGCAGATATTCAAAGTGGCCAACAAGAAGCCCCCAAACAACATACAGTTGAATGCACTTCCCAGCATGAAGGACGGAATACGCTGATCAGAATGTTGCTCTGACACGATCCACCTCTCACCTCTCATCAGGCCTTAGGCCTCAGCCGGCGGGTCCAGCTGCCTCACCGAATCAACCGCCTCGCACTCGATGCCGACTCCCTTGAGGAAGTGCTGAAAGTTAGCACCGATGTACGCGTTCAAGACAGTGCTATCTGCCAATGCAGCATGAAGGTTTGTCTCTAGCTCATCCCGCTTGTCCTGCTCAGTCTCGTGACCCGCCACCGTGCCCGTAAAGAAGTCTTTGACAGCTCCAAAGAGTCCCCGCTTGATGTCCTTGTGCCTGACCTTGTAAATCGATTTCACTTTGCCTTCCATAACTCGGAACTTGCCATCTTCCATTTCCTTGAACGCACGAACCGTGAAGTCGAAGGTGTTCGTTTTTTCATTGTAGTCGGGGTTGATGTTGACGCCGGCCTTCTTGCCCGATTCGGCATCTAACCACAGGAGCACGCGTCGCCGGTCCGCTGCATCTTCCAACCCATCCGCATATCGTGTCACGAACGATTCCCATTTCTCCGGTTTGACGGTCCAGTCCTCCATGTCAGCGCAGCAGGACTGGGATATCTGAACACAGCAGGGGAGGCCACCGCCGAATCGGACATGCTGCTTGCTGAAAGTTAGCGGAGTTGAGACGTCCACCTACGTGACTGCACTGAGCATGAGCTGTGGCGAGTCGTGGAGAGCAAGTTGATGCTTAGCGGTGGGCGGCAGCAAACTCTTGTTACTACAAGTACTGGCTATTGAGTCCAGCCTACGCAGGCGCACGCTTTTGCTCAAGAATGCACGTGTTTGCTAGGAACAGCATATGCCTCGACGCTTCAGGCGCGCATCGCAAGCTCAAGAGACTTGTATGGACAGATTGGACGCAAGCCAAACCAAACTGCCGTCTGAAAAAAACACGGTGCAATCGTGATCTCAGAGCAGATATTCAAAGCGGCCAACAAGAAGCCCCCAAACAACATACAGTTGAATGCACTTCCCAGCACGAAGGACGGAATACGCTGATCAGAATGTTGCTCTGACACGATCCACCTCTCACCTCTCATCAGGCCTTAGGCCTCAGCCGGCGGGTCCAGCTGCCTCACCGAATCAACCGCCTCGCACTCGATGCCGACTCCCTTGAGGAAGTGCTGAAAGTTAGCACCGATGTACGCGTTCAAGACAGTGCTATCTGCCAATGCAGCATGAAGGTTTGTCTCTAGCTCATCCCGCTTGTCCTGCTCAGTCTCGTGACCCGCCACCGTGCCCGTAAAGAAGTCTTTGACAGCTCCAAAGAGTCCCCGCTTGATGTCCTTGTGCCTGACCTTGTAAATCGATTTCACTTTGCCTTCCATAACTCGGAACTTGCCATCTTCCATTTCCTTGAACGCACGAACCGTGAAGTCGAAGGTGTTCGTTTTTTCATTGTAGTCGGGGTTGATGTTGACGCCGGCCTTCTTGCCCGATTCGGCATCTAACCACAGGAGCACGCGGCGCCGGTCCGCTGCATCTTCCAACCCATCCGCATATCGTGTCACGAACGATTCCCATTTCTCCGGTTTGACGGTCCAGTCCTCCATGTCCACCTTGAGCAATGCATTCACAATGTTGAACTCGTCGAAGGCTCTGGAAACCATCTCCAGGCTTCTCGTTTGGGTCAGGCTCAGCGCAGCAGGACTGGGATATCTGAACACAGCAGGGGAGGCCACCGCCGAATCGGACATGCTGCTTGCTGAAAGTTAGCGGAGTTGAGACGTCCACCTACGTGACTGCACTGAGCATGAGCTGTGGCGAGTCGTGGAGAGCAAGTTGATGCTTAGCGGTGGGCGGCAGCAAACTCTTGTTACTACAAGTACTGGCTATTGAGTCCAGCCTACGCAGGCGCACGCTTTTGCTCAAGAATGCACGTGTTTGCTAAGAACAGCATATGCCTCGACGCTCCGAGCGCTTGTCAGGCGCGCATCGCAAGCTCAAGAAACTTGTATGGACAGATTGGACGCAAGCCAAACCAAACTGCCGTCTGAAAAAAACACGGTGCAATCGTGATCTCAGAGCAGATATTCAAAGTGGCCAACAAGAAGCCCCCAAACAACATACAGTTGAATGCACTTCCCAGCATGAAGGACGGAATACGCTGATCAGAATGTTGCCCTGACACGATCCACCTCTCACCTCTCATCAGGCCTTAGGCCTCAGCCGGCGGGTCCAGCTGCCTCACCGAATCAACCGCCTCGCACTCGACGCCGACTCCCTTGAGGAAGTGCTGAAAGTTAGCACCGATGTACGCGTTCAAGACAGTGCTATCTGCCAATGCAGCATGCGTCCGCGCTGGGGACCAAGTCGAATTGATCAAGAAAAGAACCAAGCTAAGTGTGCCAGCAACTCTTTGGGCACTCCGTGGGACTCGCACTGACAGTTCTTCTGGCCCAGGCTTCTAGAGGTCTTGAGTTTGTACAATGGATACTGTACCGCTGGTCTGGGACTGCAAGCGTGAACTGACAACGAAACCCCAAGGAATTGGATGCCCTGCACAGAAACAGTTGAATGTGAGACCTGTCACAGCTCACTATGCACTCTCACTGGTCATCTTCGAGGAACATCTGCGGCGAGGCGGCGCTGAGCCGTGACACATCTCAGCTCACGCAGCTTATACGCAGGACTGTGTACAAAGTCAAAGCATGTCAAAGCATGATGCCAGTCACCTTGCAGTCTCCAGTTATTCCACTTGCAATTGAGGAGCTGCTTTGGTTGACAAGTGCCTTTGCAGGTCTCTGATGGATGGTGGATGCCATGATCAGAGAGGACCGCGCCACTCGTTCTATCGGGCTCACGTTGTCCTGGACGAAGGGCTGGCATAAGCTAATTGAAATGAGATGATCTAATGATTGATGCATTTTCCAGCGACAGACGGGTGCAGGGGACTTGGTGCGCATGTATACATACTGCAGAGAGAGTGATCTATGCAATATAAAGATCGAGATAAACCTTTTACATATAGATCCATAATGCCATTACTGCTACGATTATTCGTTGTTAATACTTCAATAGCTCAGGTTTGTTTTTTTGAAGCCTGAATGCCTCGCACCTCATGGCTACAGACATAGCAAGCCAGCACCAGTATCGCCCAGAACATGCTGCGCAACAAAAATGTTGCTTCCCCACCAAGGCGTGCGCGACCAAATTTATCTGGCATCACAAGCTCGTGTGTTTGCGGGGAAGCTACCAAAGGTACTCAGTCCCCACAAAGCGCGGGCACGACAACATTTAGTATCACTTAGCTGCTCAGTTAAACATGCACGAGTTGCGGTTTGGCAACAAACCGGGCAGTCTTTGCGAAGTGATTCTTAGAACGACCTTGTCTCAGACCACAACAGAGAATCCAATGATGTTGTCGCTTCGACGCACAAGGCGTCATCTCTTGCATTTCAACGCCTCGCAGCCCTAATCAACCGAACTTTGCCCTAATCAACCGAACTTTGCCAAACCAGAAGCTGGAACAGCGCACTGACTTCCCAGCAGTCCTGGATGGCACACTCCGTAACCGTTTTGTCAAAGCCTTGGTCCACAGAGCACTGCAATGGTAGACTGGAAGACACTTGGCTTGGCATTTGCTCCTGCATTAAAACAAATGTACGTGTTAAATAGAAAAAATCTATATACATACGTATGTGTATGTAAATATACTTGCCTGTGTATATAAAATGCGGCCCAGCAAATAGGGGGCCATGACTTCAAACGATCGCCCAGCCACAATGCGTCGCCGCGATGACGATGTGGAGTGTGGCGTGGCTGAGCTCCAGAGCTCCCGATCTAGGTGGCAAAAAACTCAATTTACAATGCTTCAAGCTATACCAAGATGTGGACATGATCGAGGATGAACGAGGCTTCGGCACGCTTTGCTACACTTTGCTCAATACAAGAAGAAGAAGAAGAAGAAACGAGTGAAAGTGTCAGGGAACTCCGATATTCTGCTGGTGGAAGTTGCAGACTGAGCTATTTTCAAGCTCGCGGCTTGCTGCTGCTGATTTCGCTTGCGGTCACTTCCCAACTGCCAACTTGCCCGGTCAACGATCCGGACTGTGCATTCCAAGCTGCTTCGTTATGGCGTCAAGCAGATCGAAAGCTGCATCCTGCGGCTGCAGGGGCAAATGCAGCCAAGCCGAACTCCTTTCAATTAGCACATTACTCCTTTTAACTGGCACCAGGAGACCTTTTTGGGGTTTCGGAATTCCACTTTCCCCCACATATCCAGCGAAAACAAGAGCTCAATGTCAGCCGGCAGATAACACGCCAACATCCCGGACACATCCGGACCGCAAGACATTCAGGTGGAGCTGCCATCCTTCTCGCGCTTCTGGTCGTCAGTGCTGAGACTCGACGTGGCCGGCTGTGATAGCAAAGACTTCTGAGATGTCTTGCTCCATGTGCTTCCTGTCGGGTTTCAGTGACCGCTGCAAGCTTCACGCGTGCTTCCGCCTGACTGACTCACGTGCTCACATGGGTGTGTTGGCGAATCTGTCTGAGGCGTTTCGCGTGGCAAAGCGCAAGGTCACAGAAGGCGTCTCTTTGTTTTAGGTTGGGAGCCACCAGATACAAGCGCCTGGGTTGATAATCGTCGGGCGCAGCGCGCTGTCCGGGTCCTGGCAGGTCGCGGGCATGACTTAAACGACTTAAGGAGCTGACGATAAGGGCATCTCATGCAAGCTCAAATCCAGGTCGGAAGAATGCAGGAGCAGGAGTCCAGCTTCTCAAACTGCTCGTCCAGCTCCTGAGGAACCTGCACTGTGACCTGTCAGTGCAAGTTGCTCGGAAAGCTTTTGCAAACGCTTGCTGCTCCGGGGATAGGGAGGCGATTGCATCCTTGAACTCCTTCGGCGTAGGAATGACTGACAGCTCCAGCGGTATGGTGAGTTCATCCTTGTTCTGCACGATGGCCGCATAGGTTGGGTCAAAGGTGGTCGCCGAAGTAACTCTGCCTACCAACACGACCATCGAGCTGAACTGTCTGGCCCTGGACGTCAGGAAGAGCTTGCTGCCACTCTGCCCCGAGAAGCTGTGGGATAGCCATCCATGCAGGTGCACATTCCCGGAGAAGTTCACTGTAGTAGAGGCGTTGAGGTCAAACGACATGGTCACCGGCAAGGTTTGTCTCTAGCTCATCCCGCTTGTCCTGCTCAGTCTCGTGACCCGCCACCGTGCCCGTAAAGAAGTCTTTGACAGCTCCAAAGAGTCCCCGCTTGATGTCCTTGTGCCTGACCTTGTAAATCGATTTCACTTTGCCTTCCATAACTCGGAACTTGCCATCTTCCATTTCCTTGAACGCACGAACCGTGAAGTCGAAGGTGTTCGTTTTTTCATTGTAGTCAGGGTTGATGTTGACGCCGGCCTTCTTGCCCGATTCGGCATCTAACCACATGAGCACGCGGCGCCGGTCCGCTGCATCTTCCAACCCATCCGCATATCGTGTCACGAACGATTCCCATTTCTCCGGTTTGACGGTCCAGTCCTCCATGTCCACCTTGAGCAATGCATTCACAATGTTGAACTCGTCGAAGGCTCTGGAAACCATCTCCAGGCTTCTCGTTTGGGTCAGGCTCAGCGCAGCAGGACTGGGATATCTGAACACAGCAGGGGAGGCCACCGCCGAATCGGACATGCTGCTTGCTGAAAGTTAGCGGAGTTGAGACGTCCACCTACGTGACTGCACTGAGCATGAGCTGTGGCGAGTCGTGGAGAGCAAGTTGATGCTTAGCGGTGGGCGGCAGCAAACTCTTGTTACTACAAGTACTGGCTATTGAGTCCAGCCTACGCAGGCGCACGCTTTTGCTCAAGAATGCACGTGTTTGCTAAGAACAGCATATGCCTCGACGCTCCGAGCGCTTGTCAGGCGCGCATCGCAAGCTCAAGAAACTTGTATGGACAGATTGGACGCAAGCCAAACCAAACTGCCGTCTGAAAAAAACACGGTGCAATCGTGATCTCAGAGCAGATATTCAAAGTGGCCAACAAGAAGCCCCCAAACAACAGACAGTTGAATGCACTTCCCAGCATGAAGGACGGAATACGCTGATCAGAATGTTGCCCTGACACGATCGACCTCTCACCTCTCATCAGGCCTTAGGCCTCAGCCGGCGGGTCCAGCTGCCTCACCGAATCAACCGCCTCGCACTCGATGCCGACTCCCTTGAGGAAGTGCTGAAAGTTAGCACCGATGTACGCGTTCAAGACAGTGCTATCTGCCAATGCAGCATGAAGGTTTGTCTCTAGCTCATCCCGCTTGTCCTGCTCAGTCTCGTGACCCGCCACCGTGCCCGTAAAGAAGTCTTTGACAGCTCCAAAGAGTCCCCGCTTGATGTCCTTGTGCCTGACCTTGTAAATCGATTTCACTTTGCCTTCCATAACTCGGAACTTGCCATCTTCCATTTCCTTGAACGCACGAACCGTGAAGTCGAAGGTGTTCGTTTTTTCATTGTAGTCGGGGTTGATGTTGACGCCGGCCTTCTTGCCCGATTCGGCATCTAACCACAGGTGTCACAGGAGCACGCGGCGCCGGTCCGCTGCATCTTCCAACCCATCCGCATATCGTGTCACGAACGATTCCCATTTCTCCGGTTTGACGGTCCAGTCCTCCATGTCCACCTTGAGCAATGCATTCACAATGTTGAACTCGTCGAAGGCTCTGGAAACCATCTCCAGGCTTCTCGTTTGGGTCAGGCTCAGCGCAGCAGGACTGGGATATCTGAACACAGCAGGGGAGGCCACCGCCGAATCGGACATGCTGCTTGCTGAAAGTTAGCGGAGTTGAGACGCCCACCTACGTGACTGCACTGAGCATGAGCTGTGGCGAGTCGTGGAGAGCAAGTTGATGCTTAGCGGTGGGCGGCAGCAAACTCTTGTTACTACAAGTACTGGCTATTGAGTCCAGCCTACGCAGGCGCACGCTTTTGCTCAAGAATGCACGTGTTTGCTAAGAACAGCATATGCCTCGACGCTCCGAGCGCTTGTCAGGCGCGCATCGCAAGCTCAAGAAACTTGTATGGACAGATTGGACGCAAGCCAAACCAAACTGCCGTCTGAAAAAAACACGGTGCAATCGTGATCTCAGAGCAGATATTCAAAGTGGCCAACAAGAAGCCCCCAAACAACAGACAGTTGAATGCACTTCCCAGCATGAAGGACGGAATACGCTGATCAGAATGTTGCCCTGACACGATCGACCTCTCACCTCTCATCAGGCCTTAGGCCTCAGCCGGCGGGTCCAGCTGCCTCACCGAATCAACCGCCTCGCACTCGATGCCGACTCCCTTGAGGAAGTGCTGAAAGTTAGCACCGATGTACGCGTTCAAGACAGTGCTATCTGCCAATGCAGCATGAAGGTTTGTCTCTAGCTCATCCCGCTTGTCCTGCTCAGTCTCGTGACCCGCCACCGTGCCCGTAAAGAAGTCTTTGACAGCTCCAAAGAGTCCCCGCTTGATGTCCTTGTGCCTGACCTTGTAAATCGATTTCACTTTGCCTTCCATAACTCGGAACTTGCCATCTTCCATTTCCTTGAACGCACGAACCGTGAAGTCGAAGGTGTTCGTTTTTTCATTGTAGTCGGGGTTGATGTTGACGCCGGCCTTCTTGCCCGATTCGGCATCTAACCACAGGTGTCACAGGAGCACGCGGCGCCGGTCCGCTGCATCTTCCAACCCATCCGCATATCGTGTCACGAACGATTCCCATTTCTCCGGTTTGACGGTCCAGTCCTCCATGTCCACCTTGAGCAATGCATTCACAATGTTGAACTCGTCGAAGGCTCTGGAAACCATCTCCAGGCTTCTCGTTTGGGTCAGGCTCAGCGCAGCAGGACTGGGATATCTGAACACAGCAGGGGAGGCCACCGCCGAATCGGACATGCTGCTTGCTGAAAGTTAGCGGAGTTGAGACGTCCACCTACGTTACTGCACTGAGCATGAGCTGTGGCGAGTCGTGGAGAGCAAGTTGATGCTTAGCGGTGGGCGGCAGCAAACTCTTGTTACTACAAGTACTGGCTATTGAGTCCAGCCTACGCAGGCGCACGCTTTTGCTCAAGAATGCACGTGTTTGCTAAGAACAGCATATGCCTCGACGCTCCGAGCGCTTGTCAGGCGCGCATCGCAAGCTCAAGAAACTTGTATGGACAGATTGGACGCAAGCCAAACCAAACTGCCGTCTGAAAAAAAACACGGTGCAATCGTGATCTCAGAGCAGATATTCAAAGTGGCCAACAAGAAGCCCCCCAAACAACACACAGTTGAATGCACTTACCAGCATGAAGGACGGAATACGCTGATCAGAATGTTGCTCTGACACGATCCACCTCTCACCTCTCATCAGGCCTTAGGCCACAGCCGCAAGAATCTTCAGCAAACCATTTGAGTCACACTTCCAGGAGATGCCTTCCTGCAAGAACGTGTTTTCACTATGTGCAACCACGTAGTATCGCATGATGCCGGGGCTCATCAACTGTGCGAGGGCCTCGTCTTCTCGAGACTTCTGAGCCGTGTCTTCGAAGTGGTTCACCAAATTCCAGATTCCAAGAGTAGAGATGGCCTTAAGTGCCTTTATCCCGCCATCGGCATCCCAATTCTTCGGAGCGACTTGAATCTGGCAACCACCAGAGAAGTCAGCTTGGACGAATTGGACCTTGTCATCTTCGTTCATCTTGAAGCCCACAAACTTCACCTGTAGGCTAGTCCCGCCGGTGCTGGACAAATAAACAGAAGAGTCTTCAACGCAGACTTTGCTGTAAGTGTCGGCCACGGACGTCTTGTTGATCCACGCTTGCCATTGCTGGCGCTTCTCTGTCAAGTCAGCTCGCTCAGCCAACCACAGCGACTCTCCAAAGATATTGGAGAACAATCTGCGGAGACGGTGAAAAGTGGGCTCTTTTCGTGCTTCTGCTTCTTCTGGTTCTTTCAACTTGAGATTGAGATCTTGGAGGCGCAGATCGGCCTCGGTTATTTTTTCACGGAGGAGCTCGTGGAAACCCTCCCTTGAAAGTCCTTGCGAGCTGAAAACGTCCTTGGACATGCTCACGTGGAAAGTCATCCCCAGCTCTCGGCATGCGCTTATTCGTTGATCATACCCGTCTGGCTTCTGCAAAGGAGGGAGCTTGAAGGGCGCGGACGCGTGCAGCTCTTCTATACGCTGCAACGCAGCCCCCATGGCTGCGAAACAAGCTACTGATGGCTTTGCACAGGGGATGGACAAGCTTTATCTGCCATCAGAGCAGCAAACAAAGGTTGCAAAGCAAGTCTGCGTGTGTCCCACCGGCGGTAATTAGTACGGATTGCTCGCGTTAAGCATTCTTACAGCTAAGACAGATGTGTGCCGGTCGGCACTGCAGGGTAGGATATCCAACGAACACTCTGTCTATCTGCGTATCCGTCTGTCTGTCTGTCTGTCTGTCTGTCTCTCGATCTATCTACCTATCTAGCCTGCCTATCTCCTTACCTACCTCTTTATGTGTCCGTCTGTCGATCTTTTTGACTGTCTACATATTATCATCTATCTACCTACATACTTATCTACCTACCTTGCCTTCTACACTATGTGGCTTTGCCCCTGTCCTCTTTGCAGCGCTTGCTGCGTGGCTGCTGTCTGACATTGCCCGCTTGCTGTGTGGCTGCCGTCTGGCTTTGCCCGTATCCTGTCTGCAGCGCTTGCTGTGTAGCTGCTGCCTGGCTTTGCCGCTATCCTGTTTGCAGCGCTTGCTGTGTGGTTGTTGTGTGGCCTTGCCCCTATCCAGTTTGCAGCGCTTGCTGTGTGGTTGTTGTGTGGCTTTGCCTCTATCCTGTTTGCAGCGCTTGCTGTGTGGTTGTTGTCTGGCTTTGCCCCTATCCTGTTTGCAGCGCTTGCTGTGTGGTTGTTGTGTGGCCTTGCCCCTATCCTGTTTGCAGCGCTTGCTGTGTGGTTGTTGTGTTTCTTTGCCCCTATCCTGTTTGCAGCGCTCGCTGTGTGGTTGTTGTGTGGCTTTGCCCCTATCCTGTTTGCAGCGCTTGCTGTGTGGTTGTTGTGTGGCTTTGCCCCTATCCTGTTTGCAGCGCTTGCTGTGTGGCTGCCGTCTGTCCTGTTTGCAGTGCTTGCTGTGTGGTTGTTGTGTGGCTTTGCCCCTATCCTGTTTGCAGCGCTTGCTGTGTGGTTGTTGTGCGGCATTGCTCCTATCCTGCTTGCAGCACTTGCTGTGTGGTTGTTGTATGGCTTTGCCCCTGTCCTGTTTACAGCGCTTGCTGTGTGGCTGCTGTCTGGCTTTGCCCCTATCCTGTTTGCAGCGCTTGCTGTGTGGTTGTTGTGTGGCTTTCCCCCTATCCTGTCTGCAGCGCTTGCTGTGTGGCTGTTGTGTGGCTTTGCCCCTATCCTGTCTGCAGCGCTTGCTGTGTGGCTGTTGTGTGGCTTTGCCGCTGTCCTGTTTGCAGCGCTTGCTGTGTGGTTGTTGTGTGGCTTTGCCCCTATCCTGTTTGCAGCGCTTGCTGTGTGGTTGTTGTGTGGCTTTGCCCCTATCCTGTTTGCAGCGCTTGCTGTGTGGCTGCTGCCTGGTTTTGGCCCTATCCGGTTTGCAGCGCTCGCTGTGTGGTTGTTGTGTGGCTTTGCCCCTATCCTGTTTGCAGCGCTTGCTGTGTGGTTGTTGTGTTTCTTTGCCCCTATCCTGTTTGCAGCGCTTGCTGTGTGGTTGTTGTGTGGCTTTGCCCCTATCCTGTTTGCAGCGCTTGCTGTGTGGTTGTTGTGTGGCTTTGCCCCTGTCCTGCTTGGTTCTAGTTGGGTATGAGTACAAGTATAGTTGGGTTAATAAGTGCCATAAACCTCCCAGTAGTGAAGCAGGCCTTCATCCGGGTTAATCAAAGAATTGTCCAACTTCGGTCGGGAGCCACATACAGCTTGGCAAAAACTACCTTTAATGGGCACTATAGCAATGACACCAGCAACGAGCAGCACCATCGTCCATCCACCGTCTGGGATAGAGCATGATATGTCCTTTGGGCTGCAATGTTGCTACGCAGCTTGCCTGTCTAGTCTCTACTTCAAGCCCTCTCCCGCATTTCTTCCAACAGCCTTTCCACCAAAAGCTTACTCCTGTATCCATACCTGTTGTTGTTTATACTCTCCCGCGGCAATATTCCAATAGATGGATATCCGATTGTTCTTCAATGCTTAACATTCACAAACACTCACATGGTTGGGATTAGTGTTGCTATATTATTTCAAGCTTATTTCTTTATTTGTCTATTTATTGTTTTATTTACTACGTGTACATAGATATGTGTATTTATATATATATATATACATATATATTCTTGAAAGTCCCGGCCTTTCGATCATCAAACCCTACGCCTGGATGCCTGAGGGTCCCGCTGCGGCGGCACCGAGTCCCACAGCAACCAGGGGAGTCCCCTGAGGTTGCGGAGGGGTAGTTGAGGCTTTCGGGCTTAGATATCTTTTATAAGGTCTTATATGGAGTTATACGTGGTTTCTATCCGGTTGTTTCGGGTTGGTTAAGGGCTTAATCTTATGTGGCTCAGGATTCAGGAAGCCATGGCAACTTCCAGGCTACATGAGAAGAGGGAGCACTGCTGGAAGGACCTGAACCTGCACATACGGCCCAGAGCAGCTCTCTCTCGCTCTCTCTCTCTCTCTCTCACACACACATACACACCCGTGCGAGCGCGCACGCGCGAACGCGACAGCTGCTTTGGGCAGCTTGATTCTTTGTCTAGGCTTCACTCAGAGCTCTGGGTGTAGGGTTGAGGGTTCAGAAGTCAATCTCAGTCTCGCTGCCGAGTTGACCCGGCCTGTGGTGCATCCAACTCGCCCGCTCTGGGATCCGTCGGAGCCGGCACGTCGTCGTCCTGCCGATTTAGGGTTTAGGGTTTAGGGCTTAGGGCTTAGGGTTTAGAACGAAGGCTGACGAAAGCCTATCTTCATGGGGTAGTTACATGGTCCTTTCATAATGAGGACCCTTCATGGTATAAGAGACCACATTGGGGGACCATGTAACTTCCCTGAAGTATCTGAAAACCCGAAACTCCGGTGATCTAGTCTACGGTTGCCTGATTGCAGATGGCCTGTCTTTCCATTTCATCCCGTGCGCACCGTCTAAGGGGTCTAGCCCCAAATTCCCCTCAAAAACACATGTTCAACACGGGTTAAGGGTTCTGGGTTCAGGGCCTGCAAGGCTAAGAGAGGGGAGAAGGATTGCTCTGGAGGTCTTACTTCCCGGGCAGGGCTTAGGCAGAGGGTTTGAGGATATCGGATTAGGTACCGTGGAGGGAAGGTCCAGATACTTTGCCATTCATAGGCCAAAGAGTCTTTTGTCTTTAGGCCCTTGTAGGCGGCTGAAACGATCCATTTCACATGACATGTCTTCCGTACATAGTACCCCCAAAGCATGATAACCCTTTATATAGGAAACCCACAAAAAGGGTACCCCTAGTTTCGGAAACGCCCGAACGCCCGAATGGCAGGCAGCGCCCAAGTGGGGCAGTAACGATGGCCTTCAACGAATGGGGGGGTCAACGACCTTCAGCGCACGGCCCTGGAAAATACTTGGAGGTTCAAGGTACTTGCTAACCAAATAGTAATTGCACCTATAGCCCATTTATCACCACATTAGCGCAGTTGAGAGGCTTAAGTAGCTTAACAAGTGGATGATAAGTACAGTTATACTTCATGAACCTCCAAGTAACCCATCTGCAAACTCTGGACAGTTTCGCCTTGATCAGCCCGAGCAGCTCGGTCACATTGGAGCTTGTGCTGCTCCCCTGCGTCCCGGCAAGTTAAATGGAGGGCTTAGGGTTTGGGGTTTAGGGTTTGGGGTTTGGGGTTCGGGGTTTAGGGTTTAGGGTTCAGGGTTTAGGGTTTAGGGTTTAGGGTTTAGGGTTTTGGGTTTTGGGTTTTGGGTTTTGGGTTTAGGGTTTAGGGTTTAGGGTTTAGGGTCGGTTTCTGAGTACAACAAGTGTGGTAGTTCTCTGAATTAGGGTCCCTTTGTGGTGGTCCTGCTTACAAGGTGCCGTACTATAAAGGGACGCAAAGAAGTACTCATGTGCGGGCAAGATTTCCTGCATACTCAACCCGTACCCTAAATCCTAAGCCCTAAACCCTAAACCCTAAACATCCCGGAAGATGGAGAGCCCCATGGTACCCAATACCCTAAATACCCTGAAAACCCTAAAACCCTAAATACCCTAAATACCCTAAATACCCTACACCCACCCCAAAACCCTACATACCCTAAATACCCTACATACCCTAAAGACCCTAAAAACCCTAAATACCCCAAATACCCCAAATACCCCAAATACCCCAAACCCTAACCCTAAACCCTAAACCCCAAATACCCTACATACCCTAAATACCCTGAAAACCCTAAAAACCCTAAATACCCCAAATACCCCAAATACCCCAAATACCCTAAACCCTAACCCTAAACCCTAAACCCCAAATACCCTACATACCCTAAATACCCTACATACCCTAAAGACCCTAAAAACCCTAAATACCCCAAATACCCCAAATACCCCAAATACCCCAAACCCTAACCCTAAACCCTAAACCCCAAATACCCTACATACCCTAAATACCCTGAAAACCCTAAAAACCCTAAATACCCCAAATACCCCAAATACCCCAAATACCCTAAACCCTAACCCTAAACCCTAAACCCCAAATACCCTACATACCCTAAATACCCTACATACCCTAAATACCCCAAATACCCCAAATACCCCAAATACCCTAAACCCTACGCCTTTCGAAGTTCCGGCCTGGGAGGTGGTGGCTGCGCTGGTGGTGGCGGGCGCCGCGTCCCGCGCGGAGCTGGTGGAGGTGGTGGAGCTGGTGGAGCTCGTGGCGGCCTCAGGAAGCCCCAAAAGGAATCCTATGGGGGTTTAGGGTTTAGGGTTGAGGGTTGAGGGTTGAGGGTTTAGGGTTCAGGGTTCCGGGTTTAGGGTTAGGGTTTGGGGTTTAGGGTTTAGGGTTTAGGGTTTAGGGTTTAGGGTTTAGGGTATTTCCACATCTTGGTAGCCCAGGAACCATATTATCATAAGGGCACCCCTGTTTGGGGGGGTTGGTTACTATATAAGGGAACCTTGAACACCCCCCCCCCCCCCCAAATAAAAAAAACGAGTAAAGGGTACCATTGGGCTACCAAGGCATGGGGGGGGGTCCGCATGCGAAGACCCGGAATGGCGGAGTGAGGGAGCCCTCCTTGAAACTCGCCGTCAAAAGCCCTCAAGCGACTAATTGCTGAAGAACCCCCAAAAAGTAAAATTATATCATTCCTTACTAAGGGTCATATAGGGACGATTATTTAGATTTATATTATTCCTTATTACGGGTCATATAGGGACCATTCTTTTTTATGCTTTTGGGGTTCTTAAGCAAATAGTAGCAAGTCAAGCTTGTTGAGCTTCGGAGGGGCGGCATAGGCTTGCCGAAGCAGACTTCTGAGCGACTGCAATTCTGAGACCCTAAACCCTAAACCCTAAACCCTAAACCCTAAACCCTAAACCCTAAACCCTAAACCCTAAACCCTAAACCCTAAACCCTAAACTAAACCCTAAACCCTAAACCCTAAACCCTAAACCCTAACCCTAAACCCTAAACCCTAAACCCTAAACCCTAAACCGTTTTCAAATGCATCCTGGGAACAGCAGCCGACGATGTGGCTTCTGATGACCCGGTGGTGCTCTGCGGCGGCGTCGTCGTCCATCTAACTGTGGTCGTTGTGGTGGGCACACGTGCCTTACATCAATCTCACTGCTCTGCTGCACTTGAAGACGAATACTTGACCCTTCCACAACATCTGTTCTACCCCCTGTTTCAAATGCACGGCCTGGGCGTCTAGCCTGCCTGCCCTACCGCAACTGGGACAATGCCGAGCTGTGTGCCACCATCTGGACACCTGCGGGAATGCCGGTCGCAGTCAGCTCCTGATCCCCAGCGCAGGTGCAGATGGAGCACGGCCCCGCCAGAGTGCCCAAGCTTTTACATCCGAATGACATCCCAATGTTCTGAGTTCTGCCTAACTCATCAGAAGGTAGGAGGGCTATCTATCAAAGTGGTAGGAGTAGCCCCTCGTAAACGAGAATCAGTAGCAGTTTTTTTCAGCTTATTGACTCTAGTCGGGTGCGCTCACTTCCCCGAAGCGAGTCGCTTGCAAAGTCGGCCGCCACATTGCTGCTCCTACTACTTGCTAAAGAAGCCCCCCGAAATCAAAAACACATAAATCAGTATCTTGCCCTCCTGAGGAAGAATATTCATCTTTTTTTTTTGGGGGGGGGGGGGGGGTTCTGAAGCCGAAAGCCCTAAACCCTAAACCCTAAACCCTAAACCCCAAACCCTAAACCCTAAACCCTAAACCTCAAGGTTCTTCAGCAAATCATAGGCTCGCGTCCTGCGCCACGTCCACGGCAACGGCTTGCAAACTCGTCTCCGAGGAGAGGAACTCCGCCAGGCCACGCGAGACATCCCGGACCTTTGTATAGAGTTTAGGGTTTAGGGTCTAGGGTTTAGGGTTTAGGGTTTAGGTCTTAGGGTTTAGGGGTTTAGGGTTTAGGGGTTTAGGGGTTTAGGGTTTAGGGGTTTAGGGTTTAGGGTTTAGGGTTTAGGGTTTAGGGTTTAGGGTTTAGGGTTTAGGGTTCAGGGTTTAGGGTTTAGGGTTTAGGGTTTAGGGTTTAGGGTTTAAGGGCCTAGGGTCTAGGGTTTAGGTTTAGCGGCCTAGGGTCTAGGGTTTAGGGGTTACAGGGTTTAGGGGAACTGGTTGCTGCGACTGGGTGTCCATGAACGCAAACCTAAAGCTTCCCACAGCCCCAGGAGTCTCAGGCAACCCCCCTTATCTGCCCCCCCAACAAACGATAACCCTTATTCTTGGAACTCCCAAAAATGGCCCTTTCAGGGAAACCCCATATCAGCTCCAGTTCCGGTCCACTAGGGCGCAAGCGCCTAAATCGGCAGACAATCCCCTGGCCAGGCAAAGAATCTGCGCCACGCACCTCCACGATGAACTGCAACATTTGGGAGCTGGCCAACCTGCCGTTCAGGATCTTAGCCTTTCAAGCTTTAGGGCTTTCGGCTTAGGGCTTTAGGGTCTAAGTGAGGGTCCTGGATTTGATGGTGTTGGGTTTGGGGCTAGGAGTTTGGGGTAGTGGACGCTTCAGTCTTCAGCGCCAGACTACGAGCTGCGACCAGAAGCCTCAAGCAGGTATATGGTCAAGGGTGAAGGGTTTAGGGTTCAGGGTTGGGAGTTTAGGATTTTGGGGGGTTGACTGGAGTCTGAGCCACTGCGCCTTCTGCCGTTCTCCACTACCACCGTCTCCACAGAAACCGCCTGTCAGCTGCTGCAGGAAACCCTACCTACCCAAGGACGCCAAGGGGACTCCTCCACAAATTATAAAAAGTCAAGGGTCCTTATATGATTGACCCTCAACCGGGTGCTTCTAACTCTAAACCCTACTTTGTACTTACTTATCATGGGTTCCCCTACGACCTCCTATGTACTACTTAAGGCTATTTAGGGATAATTAAGATTGCTACCCCCCCCCCCTCTATACTACTTAAGGCTATGTAGGGACAACTAAGCCAAGCTTAAGGTCACTTAAGGGGGGAACCTAGGGGTGTGTGGAATAGAGGGGGGTTAGTAGGGGAACCCCTGAACTTGCTGCTGCAGGGGCCTTAATACTTTTAATGGGGCTTTGGGCCTTCTTATAGTATAATTATAAAGGAACGATAAGGAAAATTATTTGTCTTATTGTACTATACTTGTAAAGGAATATAAAGGGAAAACTGTTAGAAATGATTCCAACCCCTATATTAGGCTCCAGGATCCTCCTGGCAAGCGCATCCCTGTGCGGCCTCAACTGGAACCTGCAAGGACTCGGCCACGGCCTGGGCACACACACTCTAAACCCCAAAACCCTCAAACCCGAAAACCCGAAAACCTAAAGCCCTAAACCCAAAAACCCTAAATCCCTAAAGCCTAAAACCCCAAAACCCCTCAACATGTGCCCTTGATTGGGGGACCTGGGGACGTTCCCCCTTATACTATCCGTCCTTAATAGGGGTTATACTATATAATCCCTAGAAAGGACTTTTGACTGTTGGTATACGGGGGAACATCCCAAGGGGAACCCTGATGTACCCTAGAAAACCCGAGGGCGCATGCTTCGGAACCCTTGACAGGGCTTGGGGCTGTAAGAGTGAGCAGGGTCAGGGCATAGGCCCCTACAAGTAGAAGCAGAGAGGCACCTGAAACTCTCGAATAGATCCTGCTTGAGCCGTTCAGCATTTAGGGTTTAGGGTTTAGGGTTTAGGGTTTAGGGTTTAGGGTTTATCCTCGCCACCCATCTTGAGCATGAAATTGCGAGGGGGCGGCTCGGGTCTGCTGCAAAACCGCTCACACCCGTACGGTACGCTCTACGTGTTCCTGTTTACCCTAAACCCTACAGTAAACCCTAAACCCCAAACCCTAAACCCTAAACCCTAAACCCGTTCCTGTATTTCAAAACCGGGGCTACTCTCAGCTGCCAGCACTTTGAAGCGAGTCGGCGACCTTGCTGGCCTTGGCTTGCCAGCGCATAGGGAACTTGGGGAGTAGGTACCTTGCACCACCCTGAAAATGGCCCTTGTAGATATGCATATACAGTTTTCGCGATTACATGTGTCTTTGAATGTATATCGGGTACGAGATATTAGTTGTCTTTGTATTCTAGAACTCCCGATTAAGAGCGGCTTCGGGGTTTCGGGCCTACTTAGACTGGGCATTCTGAAAATTCTGTGAAGCTGATACTACATGTTTTTCAGGGATTTCTAACTGGATGATATTGGTAAGGATTCCTGAACCCCAAACCCCAAACACCTGAACCCCTGAACCCCTGAACCCCTGAACCCCTGAACCCCTAAACCCTAAACCCTAAACCCTAAACCCTAAACCCTAAACCCTTGCCTCGTGGCGCACTCCGGGCTTCGGGCGTTCGTCTCACTGCTGACTTCAAGAACAACGTCAAAGCTGGCAGATTCCGCAGCCGGCGCCAGGCAGACCTTCCCGGTAGCTGTGTGTTGGAGTTGATTTGTCAAAATAGCTGTTACCAAGATAACCCTATATTTCCCTTAAGATCCAATTCGAATCAATAGAAAACCTAGAAAATTTAGAAGGGTCTTTAGATTCAACCCCATATCTTAGAGACCTTGAGATTGGCGTGGCCTGTGTGTAACATGCTCGCTGTAATCGTTTGGGCTCCTGAATTAAGGCTTGGTGGCTTATTTGGTTTGGGCTTGGGGCTACTAGGTTAGGCCCCTCCTCTGCAGATTTGACCGCAGTGCGGGTCGGGGTTTAGGGTTCATGGTTCGGGGTTTAGGGCTCGAGGGTTTAGCGTTTAGAGAAGAAGGGTTTAGGCTGCTCCGATGTAGATCTTCGAACCCAGACTGCTCGTACGAAAAAAACCTTCAACCCTCAACCCCGAAGGGGGTTTAGGGGTTTAGGGGTTTAGGGATTTAGGGTTTGAGGATGTAGGGTTTGGGGGTTTTGGGGCTTCTAGGGCCTTCTAGGGTTTTGGGGCATTTTAGGGTTTGAGGATGTAGGGTTTGGGGGTTTTGGGGCTTCGAGGGTTCTAGCGCGGACGAAGGGTTTTAAGGGTTTACGATTTCGCGGCTAGGGTCTGGGGTTTGCGGGTTTTGTGACGGGGGGTTTGATGGTTGAGGGGTGTAAGGGCTACAGGTTTAAGGGTTTAAGCATTTTCGGAGTTGAAGAGTTAAGGCTTTAGGGGTTTGGCGGTTTGAGGGTTTAAGCTGTTGAGGGTTTAGGTTTCTATTTGTTTTTGGTTTAGGGCTAAACCCCTTAACTCCTAAACCCCCAAACCCTGAACCCTGCTCCCTAAAACTCACAAAAAAACAACTTCCCTCCATATCAACCAGAAGCCCTAAACCCTGAACCCTAAAGCCAACCTCGAGGTCGCACGTCGAGATGTTGGCAGGTCGGGACATCAGGCAGTCCTTCCGCCCGGATCTTTTCAGGTTGGTGTCTCAGAAATCTTGGGGTTTAGGCTTTGGGGTTTTAGGGTTTTAGGGTTTTAGGGTTGTAGGGTTTTAGGGTTTTAGGGTTTTAGGGTTTTAGGGTTTTAGGGTTTTAGGGTTTTAGGGTTTTAGGGTTTTAGGGTTTTAGGGTTTTAGGGTTTTAAGGGTTTTAGGGTTTTAGGGTTTTAGGGTTTTAGGGTTTTAGGGTTTTAGGGTTTTAGGGTTTTAGGGTTTTAGGGTTTTAGGGTTTTAGGGTTTTAGGGTTTTAGGGTTTTAGGGTTTTAGGGTTTTTTTTTTAGGGTTTTAGGGTTTTAGGGGTTTAGGGTTTTAGGGTTTTAGGGTTTTAGGGTTTTAGGGTTTTAGGGTTTTAGGGTTTTAGGGTTTTAGGGTTTTAGGGTTTTAGGGTTTTAGGGTTTTAGGGTTTTTTTTTCGGTTTTCAGGGTTTTAGGGCTTGAGGGCTTCGGCTTGCTGGGAAGGAAGGGCTCTCTATGCAATGGTTCTTTTGTGTGGTGCCCTAGATGCAAGGGGCACTGCTACACCAATGACCCCCCAAAAACAGGGACCCTAAATACCATTTGACAGCATTTATGGAACGACCAGGTCTTAAGAATGTGGAATACCCATAACATTTATCACATTCATCATGTTCATGCGCTTATCATATTCATAGCATCTAGAAAGTTGATGATATTTGTAGGACTCATAAACCAACAAAATGATGATAATAATGGTATTCGTATTTCATAACCACAGACAATGCTCAGGATGTTCATTGCGTTCAGCATGCTCATGATGTTCATGGTAGTCTTAATCTTCACAATCTTCATAATACTCGTAATTTTCATAGTTAGTACTTGCAACACTCAAAATATTCATAAGATTAATAATATGTATGATAATCAATAATACTCAGAATAGTCATGATATTCACAATACCCATTATATTTTACATACTATCCACATAATATTCAGGATATTCACGGTATTTATGATGCTCATAACATTCATAACTTTCATAACATTAAAACCTGATTCATACAAATCATGATTTTCAGAACATTCATAACATTCGCAATATTCTTAATCTTCTTGATATTCATGATATTCACAATGCCCATAATATCCATGATTTTCATAACATTCATAACACGCACAATGCTCTTAATCTTCATACTCTGAGAGAATGCTGAAGCAAGAATGTCCACAGCTGGTGGCCTTGGAGCGTCGGCTGTTTTCCTAACTTCAACCCTCAACAGGTAGGGTTTAGGGTTTAGGGTTCAAGGTTTAGGGTTTAGGGTTTAGGGTCTGGGGTTTGGGGTTGAGGGTTTAGGGTTTAGGCAGCATCGGGCTGCTCGAAGTTGCCGCTGCCCAAGTGCATCAGTCATTCTTGACTGGAGCACCCCTCTTGGCTTCTGAGGGCTTAGGGTTTAGGGTTCGGGGGGTTTAGGGGGTTTAGGGTTAAGGGGGCTTAGGGTTTAGGGCTTGGGGTTTGGGGTTTGGCGGTTGAATTCAGTTTGTACGTCTCTTTCGCACACCGCCAAGATGCAGCCGCTCTTCGCGTGTCATTGTCAGACGCCGTGGGTGTATGCCAGACAAACAGAAAAAGCCATAGCACTCACTTTATGCGATTCAAAATGTCCGCAATTTTCATGGTACCCGTAAGAATGAGAACAGTCGCAAAATGATTATCGACATCAGAATACTCCGCAATGTTCATGTTCACAAAATTCATAATGTTCACAGTATTCATAATATTCCTAATGTTGTTCATGATACATGAATATTTTATGTTCGCGAAAACTAGGAATAGCCTGTTGATATTGTCAGTACTAAGCATTCTGCGAACAATCAGAGGTGGCGGATGTTGTATCTAGAGTGGCACGCCTGTCTTCGCCACAGAACACCTCGAAGTCTTTGTAAGACTTCGGCCTCCCGATGCTGCGCAGGTACCCTTGCACGGCTGAATCCATGAGAAGGATATCAAAGCATGAGCAACCGTGCCAAAACCACCCGAATGCCTACACACCCCGAACCAGCAAGAGGTACATCCTCGTCTTGCCCGCTCTGGCAGAAGACGGCCCGCACCCGCTGACCGCATCCATCACCATCGCAGGATGACCAGCTTCCAACCTGTTTAGTTTGGGTTTATATAAGTTTTAGGGTATTCGGGTGTTGTATAGAGTTGTAGGTATGTTGGTGATAGGGTTGTACTGTACAAGGGCTGTATCAGGGCACTTAGTAAGTAGGGCTACAAATAAATTCCTTGGGCTTCTAGGGAATGATAAGGGCTGCAGGGCCCCTGGGGTTGAGGGGCCTTGGGGGGCGGTAGGATGTCAGCTTCGTGTGTCAGGGCCGACCTGCCAAAGCGACCCAAGAGGCCCTGCAAATTCGAGGGTTTAGGGTTTAGGCGTTTAGGCGTTTAGGCGTTTAGGCGTTTAGGCGTTTAGGGTTTAGGGTTTAGGGTTTAGGGTTTAGAGTTTAGGGTTTAGGGTTTAGGGTTTAGGGTTTAGGGTTTAGGGTTTAGGGTTTAGGGTTTAGGGTTTAGGGAGCCCTGGCATCACCCCCCAAAATGTTTTCTCTCGAACTGGGTGCACAAGTGGGGGTTGTTGGCCCATCCCGCGGAGCAAGATGCCCAGAAACACTTCAACGCTGAACCTTGGGATGGTTCTCCTTATACTAACAGTCCTTAGTAGGGATGATAGTGCCACTGATTATGATCCCTATTAAGGACTTTTGTATGGGTGTAATAGTGCCCCTTATTATAATCCCTACTAAGGACTGTTTGTATAAGGGTGTACATCCGAAGCTTAAACCCATTAGCCCCAGCAACAACCCACCCCCAAACACTCCGCTAGACAACCCTAAACCCTAAACCCCAAACCCTAAACCTTAAACCCTAAACCCTAAACCCCTAGCCCTGTCACGGCCTGCCATACACAGCCGCTCGTGTCGCTGCAAGCCTCATAGCTGGCCGGTGACTCGCCACAATCCTGGAAGAGCTGCAAAGAAACCCAGAAACGGACTGATTAGGGTTTTAAATTTTAGGGTTTGGGGTTTGGGGTCTAGGGTTTAGGGTTTGGGGTTCAGGGTTCAGGGTTCAGGGTTCAGGGTTTAGGGTTTAGGGTTTAGGGTTTAGGGGTTAGGCTTTAAGCTTCAGGCTTTAGGCTTTAGGGCACTCCTGCGGCATCGTCAGCTGAACCATCTAGGAAGGCAGCAACCGCAAAATCCCGCAACCTGACGCGATCTTAAGGCCCTCAACCAAAACCCTGACAACCTCCCAAGCCCCAAGCCAAAATCCTGAAAACCTTCCAATCTCTAAGCCCTACTAGCTCCCCAACTACTTGATGATTCGATGATTCCTCTTATTCTCATGAGCCCACTACTTTTATTCATCTATCACGATAATTCTTCACATCCTTCGCGTTTCTTGGTTGCATGCGGTCCTGGGCTGAGCCCGTCGGGCACGACCTTTCGGGGCTCCGGCTCTCGGGATTCCAGGGTGAGGTCGTAGGGGATGTTGGGTCCTAGACCCGGGAGTAACCTAGGAATAAAAAGGGTACCCTTTTTGGTTTTAAGGGGATTATAAGGGAACCCCAACCCTAACAAAAGGAAAAAAGGGCCTGCTCCCGGTCCTAGGGTCTGGGGCATGCGGGTTTTAGGGTTCTGGGGTTTGTTGGGCTTTCGGGTTTTAGGGCGTTCGGGCTTCAGGGCCTTAGGCTTTTTGGGCTTCGGGCTTCTTAGGCAGAAGGTCGGTTCGGGTTCGGGTTTGAGATTGCACGATGCCCTCCGGACTTCGGCGGTGCTGCGGCCCGGTGAGCAGAGAGGGGGGGGGGGGGGGGGTTGGTGGGGGGGGGGGGGTTTTTAGGGTTTAGGGTTTAGGGTTTAGGGTTTAGGGTTTCGGGTTTAGGGTTTAGGGTTTAGGGTTTAGGGTTGCCTTTCTGTGGTGCCCTTGTAAACAATTCATTATTCACCATACAACCCAGGAATAATACTGGTTTTTCCATACGGAATCCTGACGTGACAGGTGCCTACTACGTGGCCGTAACTTCCACATAAGGAAAGGGGCCTGAATAACTATTATACGGTTTTGGGGGTTTATTCTAGTATAATTCCAAAGGAGCCCCTGAGGGAATATTATTCGAAATTATTCCGACCCCAATACCCTAAGGGTCCATGTACCTAAATAGGGAATACTTGGGCCTTAACGTACCTCCCATATAGAGAATTTGGGGTCTAAGTATACAATAGTGAGGTACATGGACCCTGAGGGATATTAGGTCAGCGTGGATATTCGGCTTAGGCGGCGGCAAAGCGCGGCTGCGAACGCCGCTGCCACAGCCTTTGGCTGAGGGTTTGGGGGCCTCTTGGCTTACGTTCGTATGGGTATTTCGGGGTCCCCTTCATGTTCCAGTACCTTAATTGGGGAACCCTCATACACGCCTTATACACCCTATAAAACGCAAGGGCCCACACTGTGCACAACTTCCTTATTTCGTTCACTTGGAATTATTCTTCTTCCATTTGCTTGTAGAGCAAATCATTCTCGCATGTTCAAGACTAGTAATGCTTTAAATGCACGCCGACCAAAAGAACTCGTTAAGAAACAAACGGACTTACAATATTCTTGCATTTCATTTACTAACTATTGAGTTATACAAGTGGGAGACCCAAGTGATATGGATTTAGGATCTAGGTTAGGGTTTGAGGTTTGGGCATACAAAGTTGGTTTCAGGTTTTCATGATCATGTCATCCAGGCATACCCGGCATACCCTTTGTCTTGTGCCTCTTCTGGGCTATTCGAGAGGTTGCAACACGAAACAACGGAAACTCGACACTCTGCAGGGTGCTGGGGAACTGGATCCCATGCAAGCTCTGGTTGACGCCAAACGTCAACGTCTGCAGGATGCCGGGCAGCTGGACCCCCGCCAAGCTTTGATTGAACTTTCTGCCAAATGCCAACGTCTGCAGGGTGCTGGGCAGCTGGATCGCCGCCAAGCTCTGGTTAAATCTTGCTCCAAACGTCAACGTCTGCAGGGTGCTGGGGAACTGGATCCCCTCTGGGCAGTTGGATTCCCTACAAGGTCTGGTTGAAACATACATCGAACGAGACCACTTCATTGAGAGCGCATGCATCCGCAGGATTGAAGGCTCTCTTCTCAAGCGCTTTTTCAAAGCCCACCGCGGCCCGACCCGCACCGAGGCGTTGAGCAACGTACGTGACTTCGTCGTTCCTCACCTGTTCCAGCCCCGCCAGAGGTTCGCATGAGGAACTCCACTGGGCGGCCGAGTTTGGCTGCTACCGCTTCCACCACTTCCCAGCCCGTTGCCACAGGGTCTACATCGACCTGAACAGCATAGCCTGCGAGACCGCTGATGCTGAGGCGTCGCTTGCCTGTACTTCCGGACTGTGAAGCCACATGCCTGGCCTCTCCCAGCGTGGGGTCAGACTCTGCTGCCTCCTGGGCTTCGCTCATGTCGCTCCTGTCTCCTGGTGCGCGACCGGTCTTGGAACCTGAACGGCAGAAGGGACACCTGCACGTACACGCTCGTGCAAGTGCGGGGGAGAGGGAACCCCCCGAAAAAGCTGAGTCGACTGTAAGGCCTTCATGATGGGTGTAGGATTTAGGGTTTCGAGTTTAGGCTTGAGGGTTTGAATCTAGCGTGCGGCATACAGACTTTGAAGGCCTTTGAAGAGCAACAGAACCGACAAGCTACCTCACAACGCTTGAGGACACCTGGTTCAGACCAGGGTTTAGGTTCTGGGATGTATAGCGGATAGCGTTAGGTATAGGGCTGGGGGAAAACACGAGGCCGGTATGCGTTTTGAATTTTGGTGCTTGTTTGTGGGTTTCCAGTCCCCCGAAGCGGTCAACCCGCCTTAAACCCTCAGCCCTAAACCCTACACCCTAAACCCTAAACCCTACACCCCCAACCCTAAACCCTGAAGCCCATATCCCATGAACCCTAGACCCCAAGCAAAAGCCGCGAAGAACCACGGCCCTCGGAGCCTTCTGCGACGTTGCATCCTCTGTGATCTTTATCTATTATTACATGTCTCTATATTTATCTATTTATCTATTTATCTATTTATCTAGTTTTTTTGACTTATTTATTAAAACTTATGCTTACAAATGTAAATGTATAGAAATAAATAAATAAATATATATATATATATATATATACATACTTGTTTTCAACTTAGATGTAGTTAGAAACTCGTTTATTGCTTTTACATATAGACATATAATGCATATAAGTATCATGCAAGCTGCCCAACATGCCTAGTCTACTTAAGAAGAGCCTAAACCCCCAAACCCCTAAACCCCAAACCCTAAACCCTAAACCACTCGGTGGCCAATGGGGCAACCGGGCGACTCGTGCTGCAGTTGCTCCAGTCACCAGGCTGCCAGGAGCAGCCGGCGGTATTCACCTCAGGGTTTCGGTAGTGTTTAGGGTTTAGGGTTGAGGGTTTAGGGTTTAGGGGCCCGGACCAACCCAGGATCGGGTTAAAGGGGTTAGGGGTGACGGCTTGGGGTTTAGGGGTTTTGCGTTTGGCTCGGCGTTCCGCTGCAAACCATGCAGTGCAGACACACCCTAAACCTTGGACCCTAAACTCCTAAACCCCAAACCCCAAACCCTAAACCCTCACCCTAAACCCCTCACCCTAAACCCGAAACCCCTAACCCTAAACCCTAAACCCGAAACCCTATATAAACCTCACCGGGAGCCAGTTGCCAGGCAGGTGGCGCAGCTTTGCACAGAAGCTGGGCCTTGACCAGGACAGATGCCGGCCTCGGAACCCACGCAGGGTTTAGGGTTTAGGGTTTAGGGTTTAGGGTTTAGGGTTTAGGGTTTAGGGTTTAGGGTTTAGGGTTTGGGGTTTGGGGTTTAGGGTTTAGGGTTTAGGGTTTAGGGTTTAGGGTTTAGGGTTTAGGGTTTAGGGTTTAGGGCTTAAACCTAAACCCCAAACCCGCGTAGGGCTGCCTAGGGCTTGGGGTTCAGGAGGCCTTGGACGTTTAGGGGCTTAGGAAGATTCGAACTAAGTGGTGCAGAGTGGGAACTCAGCTCGACAGGATTTCTACTTCGATTGCCTTCGACGTAGCCACAAAGGGCCTGATCGGACAACTACCCGAATGAGCTCAAAGGAACCATAAACGAAGCTCAGGCCCCCAGATGTGAGCTCTTTAGCCGCATGCCTCGCAAGCGACGGTCCGCTCCTGAAAGCCCGCGCCGCAAGACACCTGGGGCCAACGCAGAGGCACCCAAGTGCTCGACACAGCTAGGAGACCCCAATGCTACCATACCCCATGTTCTGGAAGATTCCGTTCGTCGCATGAGAGCCCCTACGACGAGTCGGAAAATATACCCCTTTTGTCGAAGAGTAAACTGTCTTAAATCAATTTGGGACCCCTACTATGAGATAAATAATATTCTTGAATCACCGAGTCTTGGGGGTCTCTAGGTTGCCCGGTGCCACATGTCACTTGGTCCAGGGTCGTGGCATTGCAAGCCGACCAGTCAGATGCCTCAGCACTCAACCCTATACCCTGAACCTTGATCCCCTCAAACTGGAGCTTCCTTCCCCTGCAAGTTTGCAGGGTTTCTAGGGTTTACAGTAGCATGCGGCAAGGACACCCGGTCGCTTCTCTGCCTTCTGCACGGCTAGGGGAACAGGCCGCAACACTTTCTTGAGCTGCAGGACTCACAGACAGAACGCTTGCTACTAATTGCTTAAAAGAACCCCCAAAAAAATTGATTCCTTGCCAAGGGGATTATGGGGACTCTTATTAAATATTTACAATATTGCTCCTTACTAAGGGGAATATAGGGACTATTATTCCATGTTTTTGGGGGGGTCCTTAAGCCACTAGTAGCTTGCTGCCGCAAGATCCCACGGCAACATCGAAGGTGCGCTGAAGCCCCGGCCGTCCAGTTGCCTTAGCTCTGAGAAAACATTACTAGGGGGGTTCAGGGTTTAGGGTTTAGGGTTTAGGGTTTACGGTTTACGGTTTAGGGTTTAGGGTTTAGGGTTTAGGGTTTAGGGCTTAATCCCTCAGACTCATGGTCGAACTTGCCAGACTCTGACCCTCATCACAGCCACAGGAAGGATCCTCTCGGGCCTACTCGAATCCTACAGTCGGTGTCCTGAAGCTGATGGAAAAAATCTGCAGATGTGGGCTCCAAACAGTGCAAGAACAGGATACGCGCATACACTGCAAAATGGAAATCGCTGAAGGCTCATAGCGGACAGGTTCCGGAGCCCCCAAGGCAGTTTAGGGTTTAGGGTTTAGGGTTTAGGGTTTAGGGTTTGGGGTTTAGGGTTTAGGGTTTAGGGTTTAGGGTTTAGGGTTTAGGGTTTAGGCTTAAGTGCACCATCTGGACCAGCACCAGACTTAGGCGAGAGCGATGTGGTACATGGAGCGATGCAAAGCCACGGCGTACTATGGCAGTCGCAGTAGTAGTGATGGAAAAAATGCAACCGTCGTAGTCCTCCTCCTCCTCCGCCTCCTCCGCCTCCTCCGCCTCCTCCGCCTCCTCCAACTCCTCCGCCTCCTCCGCCTCCTCCGCCTCCTCCTCCTCCTCCTCCTCCTCCTCCTCCTCCTCCTCCTCCTCCTCCTCCTCCTCCTCCTCCTCCTCCTCTTCCTCCTCCTCGTCGTCGTCGTCGTCGTCTCGTACTTGTTGCACTATCAAACAAAGTAACATCAGCAGCAACAGCATTAACAACCAGAATGCGAACACACATATTGGTAAGTAAAGCGCTCTTGCCAAGAATTCCTGCAAAGCACCAAACAAAAGACATGCAAAAACAAAAAAACGCCTAACTACCCTTCAACCCTTGACCCTACCTAGAGGTTCATGAATTCCTCAAGTAGGGTTTTAGTTGCACTACATAAGGTTCTACCAGGGTCGTCCTACTTATAACCTCACTTGTAACTACTCAAGTAATGGCAGCCCAGGCGCCGCATCCCGATGAATCCTCGCAGGCCTCCGAGCTCGAAGGCTCCGCCCCCGAGCAATCTGCCTGACGGGGCTTGGGGTTTAGGGTTTGGGGTTTAGGGTTTAGGGTTTAGGGTTTAGGGTTTGGGGTTTAGGGTTTAGGGTTTAGGGCTTCAGGGGCTTTGGCGGTTTTCAGGTTCATTAGGGCTTTGGAAAGTTTAGAGGGTTCGGGCACGCAAAGTTTGTAAAGGGGAGCTTTTGGGATGGAGGTTGAAAGCCCCTCACAGAAACCCTAAACCCTAAACCCGAAACCCTAAACCCTAAACCCTAAGCCCTACACGAGGAAGGGACGGATTCTCCTTCAGAGCCGACCATCGAAGAAGAAAGCGTTGCGCCTTCACTCCGCTCTCGCAGGAGACTGCTCGAACGACGTAGCCCGTGCCACACGAACTGGAGCAGGCTGACCTCGGGCGGCGCACTTCCGGAAAATCTGACACGAGCTCTAGCCCCACATTGCTGGTTTACGGATGATGGCTACCTAGCTCCACCTGAGCGACATGCACTTTCTAAACTTGCAATTAGCTGCTAAGGGTCGAGTTCCAAGAAACGATACATAGACCTCTGCCTAAACCCTAAACCCTAAACCCTAAACCCTAAACCCTAAACCCTAAACCCGTACTACCGAGCCTCGTACAACCTTCCTTTTCGCAGCTCTCCGGTGCAACGTGCTCTTGAGGCGAGAGGGTTCACCATGCACCGGAAGATAATCCACGTCAGACTACGGGGGTATGTGTTAGGGTTTAGGGTTTCGGGTTTAGGGTTTAGGGTTTAGGGTTTAGGGCTGTCCCTAAACCCTAAACCCTAAATCCTAAACCCTAAACCCTAAACCCTAAACCGTAAACCGTATTTTGAGCACCAGAATGCCAGCGTGACGGTAACACGTGAGGCGAAACTCAGCCCAACGCCAAGAGGACACCGACCACTGGCATCCGGAGATCTGTCATCAGCAACAGCGATCATGGGACCCGTCCCCTAAACCCTAAACCCTGAACCCTAAACCCTAAACCCTAAACCCTTGAACCCCAAAGCCCTAACCCTAAACCCGAAACCTAAACCCAGGTGTACTTCGTCTTCCAAATGTGGCGGCGGCACATTGTGGCATGACTCCAGGCTGGCCGGTTGAAGCAGCAAGTCACAATCTGCAAGGATGCCTGTATGCGCAGCAAAATGATGAGGGTCATTCGGTTTGATGTAGGGTGTAAGCCTCTTTGTGGACACACCTTGATCTGCAAAGGACACCACTGGTTCAGCGCCGGCACACAGCAGCATAAGGCAATGGGGAAAAGAAGGACCATGAAGCACGTGCGGAGATGTGCAGAGATGTGGGGACCTGGGTTTTGGGTTTTGGGTTTCGAACTTAGGGGTTATGGGAACTTAACATAAGGAACCCTCTGACACCGGAGCATGCCCACACATGGCGCCTGATGAGCATGACACGTTCCGAGTGCGGTAGCCCTGGCCACACATGGTGCTGCAGGAGCTCCACCTGAGATTCTCAGCTCCTCAAGCCTGAACTCAAAACCCTAAGCCCAACACACCAAACCCTTCAAAACCTCGGTTCACAACATGCTCAGCGGCGCATCATCGTGGTGGGAAGCTTCTTCTGGAACATAGAAACCAGACCCTAAACCCCTAACCCCATGCTAAACCTTACCAAAAAGGTTGCAAGCCAAGAGGTACCTACTCTACTACTAAGACTCAGAAACCCCCTAAACCCCAAACCCTAAACCCTCAACCCCAAACTCCAAATCCTAAACCCTAAACCCTAAATCCCTAAACCCTAAACCCTAAACCCTAAACTGCCGAGAGTTCCGGGGCCGGCACTCTTCCTCGACCCAGCTGCAGGCTGACGTCTCATGGCAGACCTCCTGCGAGTCGGGGCGCCCCCGCCCGCAGTCCTCCTGGCGTCGGGGTTTGGGGGTTTAGGGCTGCAGGGTTTAGGGTTTAGGGTTTAGGGTTTAGGGTTTAGGGGTTTAGGGGTTTAGGGGTTTAGGGGTTTAGGGGTTTAGGGGTTCGGGGTGGTTTAGGGGTTGAGGGGTTTAGGGGTTTAGGGGTTTAGGGGTTTAGTAGGGTTTGAGGGGTTTAGGTTTTAGGGTTTAGAGTCTCGCGGTTCTTGGGCTTCTTGGGCTTCAAGGTTGGGGTTTAGGGTCTGTGGGCTTCTCGGGAAGAGGGCTTCAGGATTTAGGGCCTCTGCGCCTTTGGTCTTGAAGGATTTCGGGTTGCTAGGGTGTAGGGCGTAGGGTTTAGGGTTTAGGGTTTGGGGTTTGGGGTTTGGGGTTTGGGTTTTGGGGTTTGGGGTTCCAATTCCAGGCTTTAGGGTTGAGGGCTTCAGGGAGGAATTTGCTTAAGGTTCCTGGGCTTATGGTTTAGGGGTTAGGGTTTAGGATTCAGAATTTCGAGTTTAGGGATTTGGGTTTTTTTTTTTTGTTGGGGGGGGGGGGGGGGGGGGGGGGGGGGGGGGGGCGGGGGGTGCGGGTACGGTGCAGGCTTTGGCGTCGTAGGACCTTAGGACCCTATGGCTTGAGGGCTTTAGGATTGTGCAGAGTTCTAGGGTTTCTTGTTTGCTGTTGAAGTCTGGAGCTTCGGGATGTCGAGGGTTGAGACCCTAAACCCTGAAACTTGAGCACAGACCCTCGGCCCTGCAAGACCCTGAAAGCCGTAAACTCTAAACCCCTCAGGGCCCGCTCCCCTCCCCTAAGACAACAAACTCAGCGCAGGGAAGCTCCCTTTGGCGGTTCCTTTGGGCTTGGGGGTTTTGGGGCGTTAATGGTTTGGGGCTAGGGTTTAGGGTTTAGGGTTTAGGGTTTAGGGTTTAGGGTTTAGGGTTTAGGGTTTAGGGTTTAGGGTTTAGGGTTTAGGGTTTAGGGTTTAGGGTTTAGGGTTTAGGATGGTTGAAGACATGTTCAGTCCTCCGATGGGCCAGAGCATGTCCTGGGCAAAGAGTTGCGCGGCAGAAGCAGGAACTAGGCAACCCTAAGCCCAACGCCTAAACCTAAACCGAAAGCCCCTAAACCCTCAACCCTAAACCATAAACCCTCAACCATTTTCCCTAAACTCTCTCAGATCCCAAAATCCCGTACTCAAAGCCCCCCCGAAGACAAAACAGAACTTAACCCCAAAACCTTAAGCACCCAGCAGCCCGCTCGATGCCTCTGAGAGCCCGAGCATGCTCTCAAGCGGGTTTAGAGTTTAGAGTTTAGGGTTTAGGCTTTAGGGTTGAGGGTTTAGGGTTGAGGGTTTAGGCTTTGGGTTTAGGCTTAGGGCTTAGGGCTTTAAGGGTGCAGAGTTAGGGTAGAGTTGTTTAGGGTTTCAGGGCTCAGGGTGTGGGCCTATTAGGTTCTAGCAATCAGTGTTTTGGGATTGTGGGCTTCAAGGGTCTTGCTGTCAGGGTCTAGGCTTCAGAGTCTCAGGGCTCAGGGTTCAGGGGTCGGGTCTTACTTAGGGAACCCCTCAGCCCCCAGCGCCTTAGGGGCTTCCCGAAACCGAAGTTTAGGGACTCGAGGAGAACACTCAGGCCGCCGCACTGCTCGCTCCCGCGTGCCATAGCCGCACCTCAGTAGCTTAAACCCTAAACCCCTAACCCCAAACCTGAACCTACCTGAACCCTAAACCCCAATAGGCTTCCGGGGGATGAGGGGCTTTAGGGATTAGGGTTTAGGGTTAGGGTATAGGGGCCCAGGGTGGGCTTAGGGCAGTTCAGGGACTCAGGGTTCTAGGGGCTTGGGGTGTAGGGTTTAGGGTGTGGGGTTTAGGGTGTAGGGTCCAGGGTTTAGGGTACCCTAAACGACCCCAACCTGGGAGCCTATACCCCCAACCCTAACGACGCAAAGGCCAACAGGCTAAAGTGCCCTAAACCCCACCCTAAACCCTAAACCCTAAACCCTAAACCCTAAACCCTAAACCCCTAAACCCTAAACCCCTAAACTCTCCGTGGGCAAGAAGGCCCTGACTGACTGCTGCAAGCGGTCCAGTTTGATGCCATCCACATACAACCTGCTGTGGCCTTGGCGGTGGAGTTGAAAAGGTTTGGGGTTTAGGGTTTAGGGTTTAGGGTTTAGGGTTTAGGGTTTGGGCTTAGGGCAGAGGGTTTAGGGTTTGGAGCATAGGGTTGGGGCGAAAGACTCTGACAGCAAGTACGATCGCAGAAGCAGAGCATGTTGATTATAAATTAAAGCATGCAAGTAGACAGATATGTTGGGCGCAAACTGGGCACATCGTCGGATAAAACCTGTAAGACAGATAAGGTAGGCAAGATATGTAGGGGTGGATAAGACAGACGAGATTGAATGATAGACCAGACAAGCGACACTGAGGAGATGAGCAAGATAAGTAGATGTAAGCATAAACAGGTAGACCGACAAGGAGACAGATGGATAGGTAGACAGACAGATAGGTGGAAAAGTGGATGAAGTGAGATGAACCAGGCATGCAATTGGATACTGCCGTTCATTTACCCTAAACCCTTTGTAAATCCTGAGCCCTAGAACCCTAGATGCCTCCAATTCTATGACGTTCCCGGCCACGACCATTCCAACACCGAAAGAGAGAAAGATACAGATAGACAGATAGACACTTATAAATATATATATACCTTATGATGGTTGGCCTCCTCTTGCATCTCAACCGTCATCGGTTCATAATTTCAACCCATGGGCTCATTTTAAGTGGGACGCGAGAGCAAAAAATCCACAAGCCCAGGTCCCGCCCCTCGGTTTTTTTTTGTCTGCATCTGTCCCCCCCCCCCCCCCCCCCCCCCCAGCCCTATCGAACTCTCTAGTCCTCTACCTGTGCTGCGACCACCCAAGCTTGATGCTTCGGTTTAACTCACTCCAGCTGAAGTTCTGGGGGCGGCAAGTGTTCGTACACGCCCACGACGTCCGGTGCGTCATAATCATCCACAACACCGACGTACAGCGATCTGTCCTGAACCAGAAGCGCCACAGGGAACAATGAGTCCGGACACTGAAAGGTTTGGCTGCAAGTTGTGTCTCCTGGACGGACAGCAAACACCTTCCCAGCATCATGATCTGAAACATAGATGGTGTCATCTTCGGTTACGAAGAGGTTCCAAAGATTCCGAAGCACACCGGCAACACCGCCGCCTGTGTATAGCGGGATTTGTCCTACCACAATAGGTTTCAGCGACTCAGATGGATTGATGCGTAGAATCCGCCTTTGCTGGAACAGACAATCAAAGATATAGATCACCTCATCCTTGGTTACAAAAATTGCCGTCGCCCTAAACTGCAGGTCTTCCGGAAGACTCTCAGAGGCAATCACCGTCTGGAGCGTCGAGCCCACCAACTTCCACACTTGACTCCGCCCCTCATTGTGTTCCTCCACCACCCAATAGAGCACTCCGCTAGGCGAGCAGGACAGACATCTAGGAGTGGAAAGATCGCCACAGACCAAATGTCCGCATCCGTCTTGGAATCGAACAAGTCTATCTTTCTCGAAATCCAGGACGAAGATCTCCCCACTGGGAGAGACAGAAACGTCACAAGAAGACCCCATGTCATTGGTTCCTGTTGTTCCTACGCCCCCACCCACAACCTTTCGTACGCTGGTCGCTGGATCACCAGGGTGCCAACAAAGGACGTTACCTTCAAAGTCAGTGGCATAGATGTGACCTCGGTGCCAGGACAAGGAGTGGCATTGTATGGGCAACACTTTGCGCCAGCAAGCTGCAGCACTGGCACCCAAACCCGGGGACCAATGCTTGAGACACCGCCTCTTCGGCTGAAAGTCAAGTGAATTTGGGGTACTTTGCGCTCGCTTCCGTTGCCGCTGCAAAGCTTCATCAACGTTTCGGTGCAGTTCCTCGGCAGCTGGGCCGGATAGAGTGAAGCGGCCGACTCGAAGCAAGTTATCAGCAGAGAACGATTCGAAGTCCACATGCTGCAGCAGCATGCCCAACAAGCCATGCCTCTCTTTGGAGAAGCTGAACCAGTTGAAGATGCCCTTGAACACAACCTCCTCCCTGGACACCTTTAGATCTTCTCTTTTCAAAATTCTAGCCAACTGAATGGCACTTATCTTCCCGAAGTCGGGATGCTGGCTGCAAGTCTCAAACGACTCCGCAACTTTCTCCTCGCATGTGGCTTTCAAACCATGGAGGCCATGCGCCTCTTGTAGAACTCGCAAGGCTTTCACACCATCCAAGGAGAGAAGCAGGCCAGCCTCGATAGCACGAGCCAACTTTGGCAAGTCATAAGCCTCCGCCAGGTGTAGAAGTTCAAGGCCAGTTTCCAGGTCGATTTTAGGCTGACCACCATAGATGTAGTCAAGCAAGGCGGACACTGATGCCTTGGAAGCCGGGATTTCCACTGGCTGCTTTCGCTGTACCTGGTTCGCTTCCAGAAACGATCCACCCAGAAGATTCCTAAAAACCACGCTGGCTGCAGACAGCAGGGCTGTGTGGGCGCAGTGCTCAACACCATCGTTGCCCTTCAGTACAACGTCACAGAGATGATTTTCCATCCAAAAGTTGCGCATCTGCTGCACGATGCTGGACTGATGCTGCGCCAGGTTCGCGTGTTCAAGCTCTACAGTCTCTATAGCTTCCATGGCGCCGCCACTTGCAAGGCAGGTGACTGTCACCCCTCGGTCGAAACTTCTGTTGAGGTGCTTGGTTCATCTTGACGCCAATCAAGCCCCTCTGTTCACTATCACTGGTACCACTACCTTTTGGTTGCTGACAAGCAACGACTTGTACCCTTCACCCAACTCAGCTTTTCTTGACAGATCCCGGTGTCAGTTTGAACATCATGAAGAAGCGCATCAAAGATAAGGTCAAGCTTGCAATGCCTTTCAGCACGGGCTTAGGGTACTCCATAGGGTTTACTTAGGGTTTAGCGCTTAGGACTGAAGTTGCACAGCTCCGGGCGTAGCAGTGCCGGTACGTGGAGGGCAGAGCACCGCAGTGCGATTCCTCAGCAACTTCACTTCCATGCCATGCCTACCTCTATCATTTCTCATACAGTCATACTGGTACCCCTGAACCCTAAACCCCTTTTCTCCTGCCATATACCTGCTATATTCCTGGGGTTCCCTTTCCGGGGTTCCCGTCTCCTTTACAGTGGCCGTAGCTATGACTCGCAGAACAGACTCAACCCCTTGCATGTTTTCAAGAAAGGCACCCGTTGTAAATTTCTTTCGTAAGACAACCCTTTTGAAACGGACCCAACGATGACGTTGATCCAGAACAAGCCCATGTCAGTTGCCAAGATCAAAACCGCTCTTCTGAAAGCGCTTGATGAACCATAAACCTTGGGATGTGCCCCCCTTATACTAACAGTCCTTAATAGGGATCATAATCGGGGGTACTAGAACCCCGATTAAGGGCTGTTAGTATAAGGGGGAACATCCCAACATAAACCCATCCCTCAACCCAGCATTGAGATGTCACCATGTAAGCCCTAAACCCTAAACCCTAAACCCTAAAGCCTAAACCCTAAACGAATCCCACGGCCCATCCCGCTGCAGCTGCCGCTCCCTGCTGCTCCCCACACTTCTCGCTCTCCATTCCGCAAGATGCGTAAACACCTTTGCCCTTAATCCTACAAGATGTCCTGCAACCCGAAACCCTAAACCCTAAACCCTAAACCCTAAACCCTCAACCCTCAACCCTCAACCCTCAGCCCTAACCCTAAACCCTAAACCCTATCCCTGGCATCTCACGAACTCCGGGGCTTTGGCATTGCCTGTGGGGCAGGTCCATTGTAGCTCCTCGATCCCCGTCCCGCACCTGAGCGCTTCAGGCGTTTGTCTGTTATTAAGTTTAGGGTTTAGGGTTTAGGGTTTAGGGTTTCGGGTTTGGGGTTTAGGGTTTAGGGTTTAGGGTTTAGGGTTTAGGGTTTAGGGTTTAGGGTTTAGGGTTTAGGGTTTAGGGTTTAGGGTTTAGGGTTTTGAGCTTTATGGAGTTTAGGGCTTACGGTGCCTGTTTTTGCGATGTTTCAGTGATCTCGTTTTTCTTAAATTGCTTAGGGTCCCCCCCCCCCCCCCCCCCCCCAAACCCCCAACCCCTAAGCCCCTAAGCCCCTAAACACCTAAACCCTAAACCCTAAACCCTAATGTATTTCGTTGTTCAGAGCTAGGGTTGCCAAGGGCTTTTGGAGGTTTAGGAAGTTCAGGGCTTGCGGATGTTCCACTTTTCGGGGGGAGTGCATTGATTCAGGGTTGCTAGGGCTTCTATCAGTTTAGGGCTTAGTGTTTAGGTTTAGAGTTCAAGGTTCAGGGTTTAGGGTGGAGTGCATCGACCGGACGGGACAGGAACCTCAAAGAGGCTGGCCAAAGACTACGAGCCACAGCGGAGATGGGAGAAGCGCAGAATCACTGAACCCTAATTCAGAAGCCCTCAACCCCCCAGCCCTAAGCCCTAAACCCCCAAGCCCTGAACCCTAAACCCCTTGTGATTCCAGTAAGGCAAGGGCGTCGCGTTGCACTGCGTCCAGGAACTGAGAACCTAGGCGCTGTGGACTCTCGGGGGGCTCAGTGTGTGAGATGAGGTTTGTTTTGTTTAGGGAGTCTGGGGCTTTAGGGACTGGGGTTTCGGGTTTAGGCTTTAGGGTTGGGGGTTTTTGGGTTTAGGGTTTAGGGATTAGGGTTGCCAGGTCAGGGTCAGGTGCTTTCAGTGCTTCGGGTTCAGGCAAACCTCCCCTACACCCTCAAAGTCTCAAGCTCCTCCTCCTCCTCCCCTCTCCCCTCTCCCCTCCCCTCCTCCCCCTCCCTCCTATGTCTATGTCCCATAAACCCTGAACCCTAAACCCTGTTCTACCCCTGAACACCTGCAACCCTAAACCCTTAACCCTCAACCCTAAACCCTAAACCCTAAACCCTAAACCCCCTACAACCCCAGAGCGCCCCACCCAGCTACAGCTTTCCGTGGCAAAGCAAAGCTCCGCGGTGTCAGGCATCGGCTTGGGGCAGTCCTGGCTTCGTAGGGGTTTCGAGGGTTTCGAGGGTTTCGAGGGTTTAGGGTTTAGGGTTTAGGGTTTAGGGTTTAGGGGTTTAGGGGTTTAGGGGTTTAGGGGTTTAGGGGTTTAGGGGTTTAGGGGTTTAGGGGTTTAGGGGTTTAGGGGTTTAGGGGTTTAGGGGTTTAGGGGTTTAGGGGTTTAGGGGGTTAGGGGGTTAGGGGTTTAGGGGTTTAGGGGTTTAGGGGTTTAGGGGTTTAGGGGTTTAGGGGTTTAGGGGTTTAGGGGTTTAGGGGTTTAGGGGTTTAGGGTTCAGACATTGAGGGTCTAAGCGTTGAGGGGTTTAGGGGTTTAAGGGTCTAGGGAGATAGGGGCCAGAGTTGGGGCTTCGGGGTTTACGGATTGAGGGTTGAAGGGTTTAGGGGTTAAAGGGTTTAGGGATTTGGGCTTAGGGGTTTACGGGTTGAGTGTTTACTGGTTTAGGGGTTTCGGGGTTTAAGGGTTTAGGGGTTTAGAGGTTTAGGGGTTTAGGGGTTTAGGGGTTTAGGGTTCGGGCTTCGGGCTTCGGGCTTCGGGCTTCGGGTTAAGGGTTTAGGGGTGTAGAGTGTGGGGGCTTAAGGGTTTAAGGGTTTGGGGGTTTGGGTTCGGGAGTTTAGGGTTTAAGGGTTTGGGGCTTACGGTTCAGGGTTTGGCTTCTTGGGGCTTTCGAGTCTAGGTCGCTTTGGGGTGTAGCTGGGATTGAGGACTGCCTTGGAACAAAGCTCCCGCTGAAGGGGCGAACTCTGATTAGGGTTTGGGGTGCAGGGTGTACTTCGAGTGTGCTATCACCTGACATCATGGACCTCCGCGGCAACTGCGTTTAGAAGAACAATAGATGCTGCGTCCTCCATGACGCCGCTCGGGCAGGACACGGATCGCGTCCTGTGTGTTCCATGACATGCGTGAAAACGAGCCTACCTGAGTCTACCTTGTCTGCTGCAGCGGCAAACCCCAAACCCTAAACCCTAATCCTTGCATGAAGGGGTCCATCCTTGACTAAGCAGCGAGCGCCACACAGCAGTGCACAAGATCACAGCAGCTGCGAGCTCTGCGGTCCGTGTGCCCTCGCCACAGCCCGTCGAGCACTCCGACCTCGTTTGCCGCTTGTGAATCGCAAGAGATATAGCAGTGCACATTCTTGTTGTAGATCATAGTAGTCTGCTAGTATTGACATGTGCTACTACTATACCGATGTATTTCCATGTTAGTCCATTCGTATATGCTTGTACTGTTGAAGTGGCGAACACACCCGAGCTAACACTCCACCTGCTCTTGGCGCGGCACCATGCACCCAGCTCCCAAAGGCAGCCATAGACGGAGCACCCCCCAAGGCTGGCGCAGATCAATTTACGAAACTGGTATAACATGCGTGCTTACATATATATATATATGTATGTACAATAAGTATGTGTATATATATATATATGAATTTGTACAATACAGTATGATATATTGTAATGTAATTCATGTGCACATATACACAGTATTCCAAGCCTCTTGCTGTCTTTATGCAAAATCTGGCTGACCTGTATAAGCAAGAAAACCATCCCGAATTCTAACTACCGAAACCCGAAGCCCTAAGCCCTAAACCCTAAACCCTAAACCCTAAACAGCCCCACGTAACCTAAGAAGCACCTCTTGTCCGCAGCGGCGGTGACGTCGTTGGCACCAGCCTGTCGTGGTGGACACTGGGTTCAGCTAGGTAACGACGTCAGGATTCAGGGGCGTTGGGTTGAGTGCTTTAGGGTTGAGTGCTTTAGGGTTTAGGGTTTAGGGTTTAGGGTTCAGGGTTCAGGGTTTAGGGTTTAGGGTTTAGGGTTTAGGGTTTAGGGTCTTAGGGTTTGAAAATTCTCGGGTTTAGGGATATTTCCTACATGTTCATGCCTGAAACGAGTGCAACGACCGGCACAACCGCTGTGATCAACATCGCAAGCAGTATCTCGACTAACTCTGGCAGCTTGGTTCTTATTGTGCTATGGCCACCACTCCAAAAGGTATAGCGCCGTCGCTTCCGGTCTCGTTCGTGCCGATGCTTTCCTGCAGCCCTGGTTTTCCATGGCGCGACGCTCTCTGAGCAACTGAGACCATACCACGCCTCAGACATCACCAGCAATGCCTAGAGTCACGGCCTCCCGCTTGTCATGTCTGACAGTCCGAACTCGGCCAGCGGCAAGGCCTTCCCCAGTTTATCTGTCACGCACACAGGAAACTGCGGCCAGCGCCGCCAGGACATCGGGTGCTCAGAATCCCGAGAAGGCGCCTTCCTCGCAAGGGGCAGGTAGTAGCTGTCGAACTGCCAATATCGCTCCGCCACCCCGTGCCAGGTCTGGTCTCCCAGCTCACCCAACTCAATCTTACCTTGGTAGCCCAGTAACCATATCATAAAAAGGGCACCCTTTTTGGGGTTTGTTACTTTCTAAGGAAACCCAGAACAAAAAAAAATAAGGGTACCACTGGGCAACCAAGTTACAGATATCACACGGAAGGCCCAGGGTCTCGAGATCCTCCTGTGCCAGCCGGCAGAAGGCCGCATGCTCGGCGATGCTGTAGGGCGCCATGCCATTGAAAAACGAGAAGCGTCCTCCCGGCGCCAGGAGTCGGGAGACTTCGTCCTGAAACTGGCGAAGGTCCTCATAAGTCTCCGACCACGTGTCGAAAAAGATGGCATCTAAGGAGCCACTCTCAAGCCTTGGTACCCCCCAGTAACCAGATTACAACAAGGGCACCCTGCTTTGGTTGGTTAATTCATAAGGGAACCTTGAACCAAACCAAAAAAAAAGGAAAAAGGGTCACCACTGGGCTACCAAGAAGCTGGGGAACGATCTCCTGCCAGCGGCCTTCGTGCACCGCCACCCCAGGCCGCGAGGGCCACCCACAGCGCCTCAGCTCCGCCAGCACGTCCCCGTGCGACTCGATGATGTGATGCTCGCTTGGCCCAAGCTCTGCCTCTACTCCCCCTTAGAGAACCTGAAGAAAAAATGATATATTTTCAATATCCTCTTGGGTTTTTATATAAACAAAAATAGAGAATATCCTCTACTTGGGTTTTATAGAAACAAAAACTAGAAAATAGTTCCCAAGGGGGAGATAGCTGCCAGAAAGCCATCCACGAGCCCCAGGCCGAAGCCGACGTTGGCCACCCGCAGGCCTCGCACCGGGAGGAGGACCTCGGCATGCTTCTTCATCAAGGGGGCCTCCCAGCCCATCATCCTTACTTCTCCATAAAAAACCACGGGGAAAAAGAGGTTAACCTTAATTACTCCTACTAAACAAAGGGGACCCAAAAAGTTTAGGTTAACCTTAATTATTGCTGCGAAAATATGGAGACCCAAAAAGCTTTAAAGTTTAACTACTGGCTGAGTAAGCATCACCGCCTTCGAGTCGGCATCCAGAAGCCGGCTGCCCTCGTAGCGCAAGCGCTGGCTGTGGTAGGGATCTGGGGCGGCCGGGTCGGGTGCCCGACGCTTGCGAGGCGGCTCTTGCGGCGCCTGGCGGGAGACATAGTCAAGTATTAACCCCCCACCCTCCCCCCCAAACCAGGGACCTGCTAGCTGCAACGCAGAGACGAGTACTTGTCATATACTTTGGGCGATTCTTGCGGGGGAGGAGGATCGCGCAATGCTACACATACTGGTGCCCTTCCAAACCCCAGTCACCCGACAACAGAGCAAAAACGGCAACCTGGCTGGGCGAAGCTTTAGGGTTCAAGCTGAGGGTTTAGGGTTTAGTGTTTAGGGTTTAGGGTTTAGGGTTTAGGGTCACCTCCTCTTCTTCACGTCTGATGCAGAACACCCGGTGCAGAACCAGAGCTTCAAAAACGGCCCTCGGTGGAAGGCGGGCAAAGTGGAGAACGGGGTTCGGGTCGTTGTGGTACCTTAAGGGAGGATGGTTAGGGTTTGGGGTTTCGAGTCATGGGTGTAAAGAGTTTCTAGGAAAAAAAACACTACGAGAGGTTGGATACCCTCACTAGCCAGAAAGAACAAACCAGAAAGAGGCATTGACAAAAAGTTATAGCTTACCAAATGGCTGATGTAAAACTTTGTTTTTTTTGCCAATATCCATAATGAAACCCTAAACCCTAAACCCTAAACCCTGGACCCATAATGAAACCCTAAACCCTAAACCCTGGAGGAGGGCTGGGGTCTTTGCGAAGAAGGAACCCCAATATAAACCCCCCAAATGGTGGGACTCCCTTTTAATAATTAATTACCCCCATAAGGCACCCCTACTTTCGGAAGCCCCCATATAGGATGAGTCGCTGCTTGCCCGCACGAAAGGCCAGATCGCCAGCAGTCGCCTCCTCTGGGGGGCTTTACAAACATCGGGGACCCCCAAAAATAGATCCCCCAAATCAGTAGGATCCCCGTATAATAGAACGACCCTAATAAATTCCCCCCCGAACTTCGGAAACCCTCCTCTTGGTTCCGGAGGTTCGCGCTCGCGCCGCGCTCGAGGAGCAGAGCCGTGGCCTGGAGAGCGCCAGCCGAAGCCGCCCGGTGCAGCAAGCTGTTGCCAGTGCTGTCGCTCTGCACGAGGAGCTCGGGCCACGATTCCAAGGACTCCTCAAGACGCTTCGCATCATCCGCAAGTAGGGCGGCTAGAGACTCTTCCCATCTCTTCTGCGCGTCCAGGGCCGACGGCCGCGGCTTCCTCTTGAGGTCCAGAACCAGCGACGCCAGATCCTCCAAGCCCCTGCTACCCTGAAGCACCCGCACCGGGGCACCTGCAGAGATGGCCGCAAAAGCCATGCCACTTGCGGCAGCCAGCTTCCTCTCCTTGCTGAATGCCTCCGGATCTCTCGGCGACTCTCCCAAAACCAGGACAGCTTGGAGCTGGCTTGCGGTGGCCGGGATTGCCTCTAATGTCTCTAGCGACTCCAAACCTTCCACGGCCGCTGCGACGGCACAGCCCCGACTCACCAGGACCCGCCTCAAGCGCACGGCGGCCTCGGCGTAGGCCGCCGAGGCCAGGATGGCCAGCGCGTCCACGCGGCTCAGGAGCGACAAGAGCTCTTGATACTGGCTCATGAGGGTCGAAGAGTCCAAGGTTCTTCAAGTTCTTAGGGTTCTTCGGGCTTCGGGCTGCTTTTTGAGCCAGCTCGCTCGCAAGGAACACGCAGCAAAGCGAGGACATCCTGGCCTGAGGGTTCGGGTCCTGTTTGCAAGCAACCACAAGACTCTCCCAGAAGACCTGAACCCCATTGCGGTTCCTGTTTGAAACCAATTGTGGTTGAACACCGGCCCCTTGCAAATCTGAAGCAACCCTGCAGCAGCAAACCGGCCTGTGACGAAGACGCCGAAGCCTGTGCAACGGCAGGTTGTCTCAGCACCGGGAAATTGTGTGCAGACACTAGCTAACACTATACTCCCCTTAGAACCTTAATACTCCCCTGAGAACCTTAATAAACCTAATGTTCTTAATACCCTCTTGGGTTTCATATAAAAACAAAAAATACTTCCCAAGCGGGATATAGAAGAGGGAGCTCCCGCACAGAATTGTACCCTTCTACCACTCTCGGGCAAACTCTCACCAGACAACTGAACCTAGCGCTTGCCTGGCTGTCGTTGGACGTGTTGCCATAGGAGCTGTTTTCAAGCTCGTCCATGTCGGTGTCATTGTCGTCCGAACTATTCATCTCTGAGTCATTCATCGGAGTCTGGTTCATCTCGGCTTGGTCCATCCCTGGCATGCTCAGGCCAGCCATACTCTCGTTCATCCCGGTCATGTTCATCTCGGACATGTTCATCTCAGGCATCATCGGCTCAGACATGTTGGCTGCGGACATGTTCATGCCCATGTCCATCTCCATCCCCCCCATGACGGAATGATTCGTCGTCACATTTTCCATGCTGTAGTTCGATTCCCACCACTGCTCCAACTCCTGCGTACACCCGGCAAGAACTTTTCACGGGCCGCTGTCAACGAAACACCTTGAAGGGCTAAACCTCCCGAACACTAAGTTCACTAAGCCTTCTTCGCTTTCTTGATAGTCTCTGATAGTCACATGCCGCATGCAGACTGTTGCAGCAACATGCTCGCACAGAGACTTTTGGGGATTTCCGAAGTTAAGGGTACCTTATTGGGGTCCTTAGTATCACAAGGGGATCCTACTTTTTGGGGATCTATATTGGGGGGGGGGGGGGGGGTCCCCTACTTTCGTAAACCCACTTCTGGGTTTAGGCTTAGACTTCGGGTATAGGGTGTAATGGGCTCCTCCATCTCGCTCATGTTGCTGCTGTTCGACATGTTGGGGCCTTCCTTGTCAACCTTTGCAGTGGCTACAAGCAGCACCCTTTAAAACCTGCAAGGAGGTCGACCTACCGTGAGATGTGTGTTGAAATGACGAGAAAGCTCAGTGCCGGTTGGTAAAGCGCCTACTTGCGACAGGCGGCTGGGCACTATTGACCTTTAACAGGCTCCCATCTTTTGCCGAAGGCAATGGAGCCGTAAACAAAGCACTCTTATGAGCTCTGCACAGTTTCCCGATACCAAAAGCCCCACATCGTCTCTAAGAATTTTGCAGCTTAGCTTTGCCCACGTGCACAACAAGAACCTTCTTCACAGCACACATGCTCACACATCCAGGTCCCAAGGATTTGTAACCTGAACCCCAAACCCCCTTAAACCAAAACCCAAAACCCAAAACCCCAATCCAGGCCGTAAAACCCCAAAACCCCTAAACCCCAAACCCTCAACCCCAAAACCCCAAAACCCCGCACCCCGAAATCCCAACACCATCTACTATAGGGGCCTTACGAATTAGAATAGGTTATTATAGTATTCTTATAACGCCACCTAAGGGAATACTATTTGTAATAATTCCGACCCTTATAATACCCCTAGAACCCTCCCAGCCATTCCAAACTCCGGCCTGGAGGATGCTGCTCTCCGCCTGGCGTGCCGGAGGGGGCGCAGGAGGGAGGGGTTCATGGAACTCCGTCGCTTAGGGTTCAGTTTTTGGGGTTTAGGGATTAGGGCTTGGGGTTTTGGGGTTTGGGGTTAGGGGTTTAGGGTTTAGGGTTTGGGGGGAGGATTTGGGGCTCAGGTTTCAGGAACCCTGCACGAGCAGACCACACACCCCCAACTGCCCAAGGGACAAGGGCATGTCTTCTGCCAGCCCCTTGCGTCTTTGTGCTATATGGCACCTTGCTACCCTTTGGGGGGAGGAACCAAGCCCAAACCCTAAACCCCAAACCCTAAACCCTAAACGCCAAACCCTAAACCCAGACCCCCAAACCCTAAACCCCAAACCCTAAACCCGATGCTTCGTTTAGAGAACTGGGCCCCAGACCTTCAGCCCAATTCACTTGCCAACTCTCAATGGGGCAGTTCGGGTTTGGGATCTGGGGTGTAGGGTTCAGGGTTCAGGGTTCAGGGTTCAGGATTCAGGGTTCAGGGTTCAGGGTTCAGGGTTCAGGGTCAAGGGTTCAGGGTTCAGGGTTCAGGGTTCAGGGTTTAGGGTTTAGGGTTTAGGGTTTAGGGCCCTACAGCCCCCAAACCACCTCCTCTCCCCCAACAGCCCTAGACCCTAAGCCCTATGCCCTAAACCCTAAACCCTAAACCCTAAACCCCAAACCCTAAACCCTAAACCCTAAACCCTAAACCCAAACGCCCCGCCTCCCAGGCCGGCAGCGTGAAGTTCACCCATGGCGCCTCGAGCTCCCCAGTGCAGAGCTCCTGGACCTGGGCTTAGAGGCTTTGTGGGTTTGTGGGGCAGGGGGAGGGGGGGAATGTTCCTAAACCTAAACCGTAAACCCTAAACCCTAAACCCTAAGCCCTAAACCCTAAACACTAAACCCTAAACCCTAAACCCTAAAAACCCAAACCCTAAACCCTAAACCCGAAACCGTAAGCCCCTGGCGCTTTATGGCGCTGCCGGAATTTAGCATTTGAGGTTCCGATACGCAATTCGACGGAGCGTTACCAGAGACTCCACCCATTCATTAAGGAATATTCGGGAGGGGTTTAGGGTTTGGGCTTTGGGTTTAATGTTTAGGGTTTCTGGGCTTGCCATGGAGCAAAATACGGGCTGCGAGGGCGCCCTCGTGACACGCGGAAGAGGGCAAAGAAGCTGGGCAGTCACAGGGTTCAGGGTTTAGGGTTCAGGGTCCACGGCCTAAACCCTAAACCCTAAACCCTAAACCCTAAACCCTTGAGGCGCGTGCCCTCATCCAGTATTGGGCGTCCTCATCCAGCATGCTCACATCGATGTGGCACCTTGGCCGCAGGCAAACCATGCCCGCGCAGAGAGAGGAACCCTAAACCCTAAACCCTAAACCCTAAACCCCAAACCCTAAACCCTAAACGAGACCCGACTGCGTAAGCCACAAACGTCTTTCACCCTAAACTGCTGTTTGTTTAAGAACCCTACATAAACGCACAATGGCAATGCCCACATTGCCCTGATTTTTTTCACACCCTTAAGATTGACAACCCTAAACCCAACTGCTGCGCTGCAGATCGGGCCGGGTGCCGTGCTGCTGGGGGGTTCGTGCTCCAGGAACCCGGTCGCAGAGCGCCACAAAATGCCTCAGGGCCAACTTGGCGGCTTCTAGGGAGGGCTTTGGGTTTAGGGTTTAGGCTTGGGTTTAGGGCTTTGGGTTAGGAGGATAGACGCGTCCTTATCAGCGGCGCCCCTTCTGTCTGCAAGCCTCCTGCGCTACTGTCGACTCCTGGGTCCTACTTGGCTACATCAGCGACTGGGTAGATTCTATCTGCCCATGATCTCTACGTTGTTTGGCAGGGTGAAGCCGGCCGATCTGTTCGTCACTGAGTCGCCCTTCAACTTACTGGGATCTCCTTTCGGCGTATCTTGGTTCCGTGGCGACCTCTTCGCAACCCCCCATGCATGCCTGATTTAGCTATTCATCCCACCTGCTGCCAAGGTAACATCTGACTAGGTCGGACGACAAAAGACCGTTCTCAAAAAACTTCTGTGTCGGGGTTGAGAGGAGACACATCAGCCATCACGAAACTGACCACTTGGAGGCATCAAGCCCCGCACCATGACTCATTGAAGTACTCGATCAGCCAATCTTGCGGCGGCACGGCTGGAACGGCTGGAGCACCCCTTTAAACCAAACATTCAAAGTTAATGAAAGCTCCACAAGCGACGGAAACGAACGCAGGTCCCCAAAGAACCCACCCTTGCATCACTCGCGAAAGACTGAAATTGTAGACCGTGAACCCTAAACCCGAAACCCTAAGCCCTCCAACTAGCGGTTTCGAAGGGGAGTCATCAGATTGATCCGTACGCGACACTCCAGCCTTCCGCGTTGCAGTCGCCTGGCCTGGGGAAGGGTTGAGGGTTTGGGGCTTCCGGCTTTGGAGCTGTTGGTTTTGGGGGGGTTTGGGAGGTTTGGGGAGTTCCTGCTGGGGTTCTGCATTTCGGGGCTGAGGGCGTCAGGTACGGAGGCCTTTGGGCAGACTGCACAGATCCGGACTGGTTTCTCCCAACTTAAACCCTAAACAAACCCTAAACCCTAAACCATAAACCCTAAACCCTAAACCCTTAACCCTAAACCCAAAATTCCCATTTCCAGGACTTCATGAGTCCCCGGCTCGTCTCCCGACATGAAGCTGATGTGGGCATGGGTCTCCGAGCGGAAGACCACCTGCACGCTCCTGCGGCTGAGAGGGAGAACACTCGCCAAAGTCTGGCCCAGCCTGCCTGTCCCTCGCTCGAGGGTTTAGGGTTTGGGGTTTAGGGCTTAGGGTTCAGGGTTCAGGGTTTAGGGTTTAGGGTTTAGGACTGTACAAGTTTGATGGGTTCAACGTAAAACGGTTTAGGGTTCATCCTTACAAGTCTGTCCGGACGGCATCGGGGTGCATCGTCAGCGTGGTGTTCATGGCTTCTGCACACACCTCGGCCTCGGCGACGAGATTGCAATCCCAAAGTGGCCAGCAATCCCTTAACCATAAACCCTGAGCCTAAACCCTAGCCCTAAACCCTAAACCCTAAACCCTAAACCCCAAACCGAAATGTCATGCAAGACGAATGCCTCGCAATGCACAGTGCGAAGACCTCACGGGTGCTGGGCTTGAGCGTTGGTGCAGGTCTCGCAGACTCGGATGCGGTATGTGGTATTCGACATGAGCCTCGGCCAGGGTGAGAAGAGCCTGAGGGGTTTACCAAAATAGGGGACCCCGAAAATGTACCCCAAATAGTAGGATTCACTTGTAATAAGGACCCGAAGAAGGTACCCCAATTTCGAAAACCACCACATTTGAAGTACCAGCATGGTGGCCATGCCCCACGCATGGGGGGTTTTCAAAAGTGACCGCCCCCCCTTGATACACCCAGTACAGCAGAATCCCCCTTAATTACACGCCCCAGATTTTGGGAAACCCCCAAATTGCAGAAACCATGCTTGCAAGACCGCGCAAGCACTCGACGAAATGGCGCACTCTCGGCTTGGGGTTGAGGGTTGTTGTTGCATTGTGGCGCCCGTAACAATGATGCGATGGGTGGCTACCCATATATAAGAACAACGTCTCATATTTCAGGTTCGTACCTTGTGGCAACAGTCACGTCACGCAACTTGAACATGGAAGCCTCAAAACCTGAGATCCTGCTCTCTAAATCCTAGACCCTAAACCCGAATGTTGACGACTTTTTGCCCCTGTCAATCAAGGGGGGGTTATTCATGGGAGGTCAACGTTAAACCCATCGCTGAGTTCCGGGCCCTGTGAGCACACACTGCGCACCGACTCGAGCTGACGGCATGCAGAGCAACGACTCGTTGGCCGCGCGCGAATCCTCGAAAGGCTCAGCTTCTCCAGCAGCGAGAGATTAGGTTTTAGGGCTTCTAGGACTTCGGGTTTGGGGCTTGGGGGTTTGGGATTATGTAAGCACCTGTACACTCTAGTACACCCTGAGACGAAGTGGTGAGGGCACTCTGGTATCTTGCCACAGTGTTGCTTGGTTCCCGGCGCCCTCGTCACCACGCTGATATTCCACCACCTGATTGTTTCCAAGCTTTATCTAGGCAAAAATGACGAGCAGGGCATGCCGAGCATGGCAACAGACACACTCTCTGCATGTACCACCGCCTAGTGAGTTCCACCCTGCTCCATAGACCCCAAAAAGCTTCACTTTCGCAGCCCAACATCTCAACACACGATTCGGGCCTTGCCGCTCATGGCCTGCCATCAGCAAGGCAGATACTATGATAATTAGCACAGGGTTTTCGGGGGTTGTAAAGGACTGATAATATAGGAACCAGAAGGGAATAATATGAGTAATTACTCCGACCCCTATATGCTGCAGCGTATGTTTCATGGCAACTGACTTTATGCGCCCTCAAACCTGAACCCCGAAGTAGACCGATTCCGCATGCTGCTGCTCCCAAAAGCTAAAACTGACAGGGTCCTGCTGGGGGTTTAAGGTTGAGACACTCTAAGTCAAAAGCATCGAACCCCTGAAGGCCCCTCAAGCCGACTCCGACAGACCTCTAAGCCCACAAGAACTCCAACAGCCCCCTTATCGTCCCTCGATGAAATATCCAAGGCTAAACCCCAAACCCGAAACCCTATAAACCCGAAACCCTCCTAAACCCTAAGCGGCCTGTTTATGAACCCAAACACTCTGCAGACCGGCCGCCAGCAAGAGTGTAGCTTTCCCAATTGGAAACCCTAAACTCTAAACCCTAAACCCTAAACCCTAAAACCTAAACCCTAAACCCTAAACCCCAAGCGGCCTGTTTATGAAACCCAAACACTCTGCAGACCGGCTGCCTCGCTCAACTCGCCGACATAAGCCACGAAGGCACAGTCCCAGGGATCCTAGCTCTGAGGCTTTGAGGGCTTGAGGGTTTGAGGGCTTGAGGGTTTAGGGTTTAGGGTTTAGGGTTTAGGGTTTAGGGGTCTGAAAGTTTGAGGGTTTGAGGGTTTGAGGGTTTGAGGGCTTCAGGGCTTCAGGGGTTTGGGGGCTTAAGGGCTTCAGGGGTTTGGAAGGGTTTCGGCTCCCGGACTTGAAGGGGGGGAGGTTGGGGAGGGTTTCGGGGTTTAGGCTTTAGGCCTTAGAGTTCAGGGTTTAGGGTTTGGGGTTTAGGGTTTGGGGCTTAGGGTTTGGGGCTTAGGGTTTGAGGAGTTGAGGGCTTCGCTGGCCATGTCGGGAGCCGAGCAAAACTGAAGCTCCTCAGCAGGCTGGATGACCGAAGGCCACAACCCTAAGACCCTAAAGGCCCTCAAGGCCCCAAAGGCCCTCAGGGCATCAAGGGCCCTAAGGGCCCTAAAGCCCCTAAAGCCCCCCAAAGACCCCAAAGGCGCTAAGGGCCCTAAGGGCCCTAAAGGCCCTAAAGACCCTGAAGGCCCCAAAAGGTCCCAAGGGCCCTAAGCGCCCCAAAGGGCCCCAAAGGGCCCCAAAGAGCCCCAAAAGGGCCCCAAAGGGCCCCAAGCGCCCTACATCCAAAAAAGACCCCCCAAATGATCCAGACGATGCGTAAACCACTTGGCTCACACCTGCGGCTCCATGAAGAAGTTCATCTGGCGCCTTCATAGGGTTCAGGGTTTAGGGTTTAGGGTTTAGGGTTTAGGGTTTAGGGTTTAGGGTTTAGGGTTTAGGGTTTAGGGTTTAGGGTTTAGGGTTTAGGGTTTAGGGTTTAGGGTTTAGGAGTATGGAACTTCAACGGGGGTCTAGGAGGTTGCACGCAAAAACCGGAGCCACTTACGCATCTGCGTGTACTGAGTGGCAGACGGCCCAAGGGTCTCCAGACCTCAAATGGGACGGCAACAGACATGAGCCTTTTTGGCTTACTTCTCCAATAGCCAAGGAGTAACACGAGGTTCAACTTTCTTGTTCCTACTAAATAATGAAGCCCAAAAAGTTTAAAGTTCAACTGTTGGCTAAGTATGTTGGACCTTTGACACCCCGAAGTCCTAATCCTGAAGAACAGAGCCTGAAACAGCTACTCAATGTGGGGAACAATGTGTTTCCCTTGTCGAATATAGGGGTCGGAAGAATTACTCATGGTATTTCCCTTTATGAATATCCCCTTAAACCCTAAACCCTAAACCCCAGACCCTAAACCCTAAGCCCTAAACCCTAAACCCCCAAAACCCTTTTCCAATTCTTGAGGCCCCTATAGTAGACTCTGAAACACTGCACGAGGATGAAATTTTGAGTCTCCGGCCAAGCAGTGGCGGGTCGGCGGGAATTGCCGGCGTTGTGAACTCAGCCATTAGGGTTTAGGGTTTAGGGTTTAGGGTTTAGGGTTTAGGGTTTATGATCTAGGGCAGGTGACGCAGCAGCGCACCGCAAACTGAGGAAGTTTGCACAGTGCTGGAACTCAAACGCTGTGCAGCGAGGATCCAACTTCCACCTGCTGGACGTCATGAAGAGAACATGGCTTAGACCCTATCCCTGAGAAGGAAATCCCAATGTGGCCCCAGACTCCCTAGACTCCTGAACCCTAAACCCTAAACCCTAAACCCTAAAACCTAAACCCTAAACCCTGATGCAGCGCAGCGCTTCGTCGGGGTCCAGTTCACAGAAGGTTTCCCCCAAGAGAACTCCAAGGGCGCTTTAGTGATTAGGGTTTAGGGTTTAGGGTTTAGCGTTTAGGGTTGAGGGTCCCGGTTTAGGGTTTAGGGTTGAGGGTTTAGGGTCCCAAGAGCATTCAAAGTCGACCTCCTCACCACTGGAGCTCCGGACGTCCTGCATGCACTACGCTTGTACTACGAAAAGCGACTTTGGGGCCACGGGAGCTCCGGACGTCCTCAGTGTGGCATGTCAGTCTATTAAGTATAACATTATTTTCGTACGGCTTTGCAGATTTAATGATTATGTGTGTTCTACAGTATATTACTACATTATTCTCATACATATTACTCCATTAGTATGTTCTCATACACTATATTACTATATCAGTATAGTACTATACTAGTATATTACTATAGTAGTATCTAACTCTATGAGTATATATTTCTCCATGAGCATATTACTCTATTAGTATGTTACTACATTAGTATGTTCAAGGTTCCCGGCCAGTTCAAGGACTTCCGTCCAGTTGCCCTTGGCCAACGGGTCGAGGCAGTAGGCACGCACCTCGGCAGATTTGTGACCATGTCTAGGAGGTTTAAGAAACATTGCCCCCTGGTTTAGGGTTTAGGGTTTAGGGTTTAGGGTTTAGGGTTTAGGGCTTAGGGTTTAGGGCTTTAGGGCTTTAGGGCTTTAGGGCTTTAGGGCTTTAGGGCTTTAGGGCTTTAGGGCTTTAGGGCTTTAGGGTTTAGGGTCTAGGGTTTAGGGTCTAGGACCCTAAACGACCAGGCCCTGTTTACAAAGGCTCCCAGAAGGTCCAGCCTGACTGGCTGAGGTGCCGACCCGAGTGTCGTACGTTGTCTCCGACATCAGGCCTCGAGCTTCTAGGGTTTTTTACCCTGGACCCTTCAGGTTGTACCCTTGGGATTTGGGGACCCGTTTCTAAGATCCTTTAGGTCGTATATTAGGAGTACATGAAGGGGAACCTTTAGGGGTACAACCTTGTCTTCATCCCTTGAGAGCTTGAGGGAAGCTCTGTTCTAAGGTTCCAAGTAGGGGCCCTTAAATTTGGGTCCCATGTTAAATAACCCTTACATGTTGGGATGTTCCCCCTTATGCTAACAGTCCTTCATAGGGATCTATAATAGGGGGTACTATAATCCCGAGTGAGGACTGTTAGTATAAAGGGGAACATCCCAACTTATATACACTATACATAACAAGGGCCCATACTTAAAAAAAAACTCTAAACAAGGGTAAGGGGCCCATGGTTCCAACCTTAAATCCATGCAGCCCAGGGTTGCGGGTTTAGGGTTTAGGGCTTAGGGCTTAGGGTTTAGGGTTTAGGGTTTAGGGTTTAGGGTTTAGGGTGACAAAATGTATTGTAGTTCCAAACCCGAAACCCTAACCTCTAACCCCTAAACCCCAAACCCTAAACCCCAAACCCCAAACCCTAACCAAACAAAGGCCGAGCCTTCAGTGGCCGTGCAGTTCACATCGTCACGCAGAGACGTGATGCCTCAGGCGGTGTCGGGGTGTTTGGGTGTTAGGGTGTTAGCTCTTAGGCGCTCTGAAGCCTCAAAAACTTAAACCTCTGCCCCAAACACGTCCTAGACCGCTGCACTGCAGGCGCTGAAGGTCGACAAACTCTCGCTAAGTAGGCTTTCCAGGGCGACGCCTGCAAAAGCTGGTGGGTAGTGCTGCGTTGCTTTGAGATCAAAGTTTCGTGAATGATCTCCCTTGCAGGTACATGCAAACGTTTCGGACATTGTCCGCACAAACTGTTCATCGTTCGACATCAGTTTCCAAATCTTCCGGATTGGCAAACCATCTTTACCAACCAAGCCCACGAGACCCGGAACACCAAAATCTACACCCCCCCGAAAACCTCCTAAACCCTAAACCCTAAACCCTAGACCCTAATCCTTAAACCCCAAACCCCAAACCCCAAACCCCAAACCCTAAACCGTAAACCGTAAGCAAGGCAAGGCACACTCTTCCACCAGGAACCAGTCGCCGTACGCGGGACGGAGCTGCAGCTCCCAGCCTGCCGCAGTTGAGGCGTTTAGGGTTTAGGGTTTGGGGTTTCGGGTTTGGGGTTTAGGGTTTAGGGTTTGGGTTTAGGGTTTGGGGTTTGGGGTTTCGGGTTTAGGGTTTAGGGTCTAGCGTTTGGGGTTTTAGAGCTTCGGGTTTGAGGTTTAGGGTTTGGGGGTTTGGGAGTTTATGGCCTTGTTTTCCTGGTTTAGGGTTTAGGGATTGGGGTCTTGGGGGTTTAGGGTCCCAGGGTCTCGGGGGTTTAGGGCTTTAGGACTTTGGGTTTTGGGCTTCAGTTGGTTTTAGCGTTTTAGGTTGATAGGCTTGGTTAGGGTTGATAGGAATGGGGTTGATAGAGGATTGATTAGGGTTGATGTGGTTGATATTGTTAATAGGGTTTATAGGGTTGGTAGGGTTGGGTAGGGTTGGTTGGGGTTGGTAGGGTTGGTAGGGTTGGTAGGGTTGGTAGGGTTGGTAGGGTTGGTAGGGTTGGTAGGGTTGGTAGGGTTCGTAGGGTTGGTAGGGTTGGTAGGGTTGGTAGGGTTGGTAGGGTTGGTAGGGTTGGTAGGGTTGGTAGGGTTGGTAGGGTTGGTAGGGTTGGTAGGGTTGGTAGGGTTGGTAGGGTTGGTAGGGTTGGTAGGGTTGGTAGGGTTGGTAGGGTTGGTAGAGTTGGTAGGGTTGTTGGGTTTAGGGCTTCGAGTGGTTTAGGGTTCCGGCTTTTGAGCTTTTCGGGTTTTTGGACTTTCTGGTTGGGGGCGGTGGGGTTTAAAGGGAAGGGTTTAGAGAATAGGGTTTCCGTGGGTTAGAAACCCCCAACCCCAAACCCTAGAGGTTTACGGAGACTTGACAACCACCCCGTACCTTAGGCATCGGTGCTTGGAGAGGAAATTCGATAGCGAGAGCAGTTTTAGCCACGTGGCGGTTCTACGGGAACATTTCTCTCTATAGGGCTGTCCTCAATCGTATTGTTGCGCTCATTCTTCTTCTTCGTCTTCTTCTTCGTCTTCTTCTTCGTCTTCTTCTTCTTCTTCTTCTTCTTCTTCTTCTTCTTCTTCTTCTTCTTCTTCTTCTTCTTCTTCTTCTTCTTCTTCTTCTTCTTCTTCTTCTTTTTCTTCTTCGTCTGCTCGTGGGCTTGGGCCAGGGGTGACCCGCTCATCATAGGGGTCAAGTTCCCGGCAAGTCCACCCCAGTTGAGGCTGCTTCCGTCCCTCAATGTCCCTCCCTCCCTGGCCGCGCCCTCGCCCTCACTCTGTCCTTGGCCCTCTCGCTCTCTCACTCTCTCACTCTCTCGCTCTCTCGCTCTCTCGCTCTCTCGCTCTCTCGCTCCCTCGCTCTCTCGCTCTCTCGCTCTCTGTCTCTCTGTCTCTCTGTTTGTCTCTCTCTCTCTCTCTCGCTCCGTGCGCGCGCTGCAGTAGTCTTGTAGGCTTACTGCGTGCTTGCAGGCTACGGCACTGACACGCCCGACGCAGGCTGGCACACGCTTCGCCATGGATTGCCGGGAGGGGCTCGTGACGCTTGCAAGTGCGGCTGTACTCCCAAATCTTGTCGAATGCCCGAACGGCCCGTCGCCCCACGTCCAACATATTCCCTCTGAGAAACTTTCGAAGGCTTTACGTAGTGGATCTCGCCGGTGCTAAGTGCCAATGGCTCCAAACCACATCAAGAAGCGCAGCACGAATTCGGGGAACAAACTCGTCTCAAGAAATGCCCTCTGAAGCCAATTCTAGATACATTGGGTAAGCGCCGCAAAAGGAACTCTGGCAGCGAACCCCCCGCAGGAATCGACACGCCGCGGCAGCCTATGAACACGCAGTCGTTGTCTTCACCAGCCTCAGTGATGCGGAAGGGGATTGCTGGGCCTGCTTTGGGGGCGTATAACCCTAAACCCTAAACCCTAAACCCTAAACCCTAAACCCTGAACCCTGAACCCTGAACCCTAAACCTTCCATCCTCCGTCTGCTGCCAAGTGGCATCCCAGTCGAGAATCACCGAGACGTTGTGTCCTTTCACTGACCCCAAGCCTACCACCCCGAAGACCCCCCCCCTAATGGGGGCGAGTAGCTATTCAGTAAGGGCTTAGGGTTTAGGGTTGAGAGCTGAGGGTTTAGGGGTTAGATTTAAGGGCTTAGGGTGGAGTTAACCCCCAAATAAGAAGATGATTACAATACTATGTTTCAACCAGTTATAAGAACCCATGAAACTCCAAGCCACAAAGGTGCTGTTTGTTATGTGATCTTGCATGGTTTTCATGGAGAAAGGGGCATAAAATTTGGGTTTTAAGGCAAGGCTAGGGTAGAACCCCACGCCACATCCGAAACTCCTGTCAGGAAAGCAAAAGCCGTGAGGTTCTCGACATTCTCCGCGGGCAAGGCCGACCCCTGTTGGCTTTGGGGCTTCGAGTTTGCGAGGGCCATTGTTGTGCCTAAACGCTGGGTCCCCTTAAACACCCTAAACCCTGCACTCCCCACTCCCCCCCCCCCCAAAAAAAAAAAGAAGGGGAGAAACAAGGGCACCTTGCGTCCAGAGGGGCTTCGGGTTCACCGTTCAGGGTGTAGAGTTCAGCACTGCGGGCTTTTCAGGCACACAAGGTTTTCAAGCAACCTTTTTCAGGGACCTTAGGGCTATTTAGGGGCTATTGAGGTGCCCTCTGGTTTAGAGGGACTATTTAAAGTGTATATCTATATATATATATATATATTCACATACATATATATATATATACACATATATACATTTTGGGGTTAATAGGGGAACAAGATTCAGGGTCCCTTCTAGGGGTCCCTCCTTATGCCCCTCAAGGTTTAGGGTTTAGGGTTCAGGGGAAGTCTCCAAGTGTTTTGGCACTTGCCCTGAACCCTAAGCAGGGCAGGAGCGAGACCTCGGCCCCCCCTGAAAGGTGGGGCTTGAGGTTTAGGGTTTGGGGGTTACCCCAAACCCTAATAAACCCTAAACCTTAATAAACCCTAATTAAACCCTAATAAACCCTAAACCCCAATAAACCCTAAACCACCCCAAACTCTAAACCCTAAACCCTCCACCCTCCTTCAAAGCTCAGGCGGGTGCGGACGTCACCCAAATTGGATCTGCCGTGTAAGGGGAGTCTGCAGCAGGATCCTCGCACTCTTCGTGCAGACCTGGCAAAGGGGGGGGAGCCGGAAAGCGGTTTAGGGTTTAGGGTTCAGGGTTTAGGGCATTGAGGCCTAGCCTGACGAAGCACTCAGCAAACCCTCAGACAATTTGAGCTACACAGTTCCTCAAACTGCGTGCTCCGCAAACCCTGAACCCTAGGCCCTAAACCCTAAGCCCAGACCCTAAACCCTAAACCCGAAGCCCTCAGTTCAAACACGCAGACAGGAACGCAGCTGGTAGAGCTCTTCGCTCCAGATGACATGCACATCACACCTCAACAGATCACAGGCTGCTTGAACTATAATTAGTATGATCATACATGAATATACTCTTAAAAAGTATATGTAGGTATATCTATAGATATATCTGTACATATCTTAATATCCATGTATATATATATATATGTGTGTGTATAGTGTGTGCATATATATATATATATAGATATATATATATATACACATATATATATATGCATATCCATGGAAAAGCAAAATAGTATAACAAAACGTAAACTTCCACGGTCCCCTCAGCGCCCGGCCATGGTGTCGCACCTTGGAATCAGACAACTAAGACAGAAAGTTTGTGCACACAGCGAACGGTGAGGGAATGCTGTAAGACGTTCCTGCGCCTGAGCCGGGCAACCGGAGGCTTCACTTCGCCAGAAGAAGCCGGCTTTCCGCCAGCCGTCGGACTCTTGCCAGGAAGACTCTAGGGTTTAGGGTTTAGGGTTTAGGGTTTAGGGTTCAGGGTTTAGGGTTTAGGGTTTAGAGTTTAGGGGCTTAGGGTTTGGGGTTTAGGGTTTAGGGTTTAGGGTTTAGGGTTTAGGGTTTAGGGTTTAGTTTAGGGTTTAGGGGCTTAGGGTTTAAGGTTTTGGGATCTCTCGAGCAGGTGTCGGTGATTCGAAGGCATCCAAGGCACGCTGCATGTCGGCACAGGAGGTCGGTACCGTGTGCCACACCTGCCAAAGGGTTTAGGGTTTAGTTAGGGTTGAGGGTTTAGGGTTCAGGGTCTAGGGTTTAGTTTAGGATTTAGGGTTTAGGGTTTAGGGTTTAGGTTTAGGGTTTAGGCTTCAGGGCTTAGGGCTTAGGTGTTAGGGTTTAGGGTTTAGGGTTTAGGGTTTAGGGTTCAGGGTTTAGGGTTTAGGGAGTTCCCACGGTCAGTTGGCATCTCAGCAGCCTTGAGACCCCGAAACCTACACCCCAAATGGGGTGACCTAAAACCATGGACCCGTGTTGGCAGCCCAAACTATCAGGAATCTACTATGATAGAGGCTCTGAAAGGCCCAGAATGTTGACAACCCCCCCCCTTCCCCCAAATCCCATGGCCCACGCCTGCTCACAGAACATGGGGTACCGCCCGCAGTTGACAGGGCCATCGGAGGGCGCCTGCACAGACTGGGTGTAAGGGTGTAAGCTTGAAAAGGTTTAGGGATTACCGTCAAAAGGGGGGTGTGGTCTTCAAAGGGGCCGGTGGTCATCCTTCCACAGATCCTCAAAGAGGATCAAGAAACGACAGAAGCCCCTTCTCTACAAAAGGCTTAGGACGGCCCCCTCAACCCTAAACCCTAAGCCCGAAACCCCAAACCCTAAACCCTGAAACCCTAAACCCTAAACCCTAAACCCGAACCCTAAACCCTAAACCCTAAAAAGTGCCATGTTCAGCCTCGCTCTTGTTCAATCGGACCTGCACGCTCCAGCCCGTGAAGACCTCAGGATGTTAGGGCTTAGGCTGCCTGAACCTCCAGGCAGGGTTTAGGCTTGAGGGTTTAGGGTTTAGGGTTTAGGCTTTAGGGTTTAGGGTCTAGGGTTCGAGGTACTCTAGTACCCCTGATGAGAATCCTCATTAAGGGCTGTTAGTATAAGGGGGAACATCCCAACCCACCACAAATGAGGGTTTACAAAAATAGGGGACCCCTAAAATTTAAAATCGACCCCCAAAGAGTAAGGTTCCCTGATAATGAGGACCCCAAGAAGGGTACTTTCCTGTTTTTCGGAAACCCCCAAATCGGTAAAGGTCACCGATTTGGGCCATCCTGGGAACTCTGTAGCTGTCGTCACTTTTGGACCCTCCGTTTGGTGCTGACGTCTCAAAAGAGGAGAGAGAGAGAGAGAGAGAAAAAAAAAAAGAAAGAAAGGAAGGAAGGAAGGAAGAAAGAAACAAAGAAAGGAAGGAAGAAAGAAAGAAAGGAAGAAAAGAAGGAAGGAAGGAAGAAAGAAAGGGAGGGAGGGAGGAAGAAAGAGGGAGAGAGAGAGAGGGAGGGACAGACAGAGAGAGTGTGTGTGTGTGTGTGTTGGATGAAGAGAGAGCTAGAGGGAGAACAAGAGGGAATCGTGTCCATGTGCCTGAAAGGAATGTTGACCCAGGACAGTTTCTACGTGAACGCCGGAGGTTTTGTCCTAGTGTGTGGAATTGCATTGCATATGCGTCTCACGTTGTTTTTGTTCGGCTCGACTTTTGCTGGACCCATGTCGGTGTCGAAAAGCAGCACTGGCCTGGGAGGACGGGTGGCTCGTATGTGTCAGAGAAAGAGAAACAGAAAGAGACAGAGAGCGATACATAGAGAGAGATATAGAGACGACACATCAGGTTGGGTCTCGTGTCGCGCGTCGCGCCTGTTATGTTCGCCGTGTACGTGACGGGAGTCTGCATTCAGGTTGGCCCCTATCAGGTTTTGATGTTGGTTTGGGGTTCGTGTAGTGCTTAGGGAGGTTTAGGTTTTGGGAGTTCACGGTGTTGGGAAGTTTGTTGGCTTAGGTTTCTGATTTTGGGGGTTCTTTGGGGGCTCAGGGCGCATAATAGGAGGCTGTAGAATCTATGGGGCCAGCATAGATTGTTGGGAGGATGTCGCTGTACCGCCATCTGCAAGGCAGCAGGTTCGCGTGCCCGAGATCCCAGCGCAGTCCGTTGAGTCGTCCATCTCCAGGCGTGGGCCACCCACGCGAATCTGGGCATACAGGGACGGCCCCCTAAACCCTAAACCCTAGACCCTAGACCCTAAACCCTAAACCCTAAACCCTAACAACCCCTCCCCTAACGGTTGCTCAAGCAACCGAGATTACAACCCTACTGAGTATACCCTGAAACCCTACCAAAATGCCAAGTTTTGGGGTTTCCGTTTGGGCCATGGCTACCCAGCGAGTAGCCCGGAACCCTTAAGAGAAGCCCCACACTCTAAGCCCTGAAAGAGCAGAAACGCAACAGCAAGAAACAAAAACAGATAGAGAGAAGAAGGCCCGAAGAGCAGCCCAAAAAGGAGAAGAGAAATCCTCAATCCTCAGCCCCAATACCCTAAACCTTCAAGCCCCTAAACCCTAAACCCCCAAGGCCCTCGCTGGCATGTAGTCCCGCAGAACCCCTGGGGTGAAGCTAATCCTCAACGGCCGTGCGGCCAAGAGGGCTTTCAGCTGCAGGGCTTTAGGGTCTCGGGCTTTCTGTGCTTTAAGGCCTTCAGGTTTTGATGACTTATAGAGGTTTCACGGGCGGGTTTAGGGTTTAGGGTTTAGGATGTAGGGTGTAGGGTGTAGGGTGTAGGGTGTAGGGTTTAGGGTTTAGGGTTTAGGGTTTAGGGTGTAGGGTTTAGGGTTTTAGGGTTTGGGGTTTGGGGTTTAGGGTTTCAGCTGCGCGGCTCACTTCTGGCACTCCCACTTGCCCCTTTCTTGGGTCCTGATGGTGCGGCCATGCACCGAGTCCTCGACGACATCCTGCGGCTTGGGATGTACAGGGAGGTTTCAAGGGTTGTTGGTTACAAGTAAGCTATGAGTACCCTAAACCCTAAACCCTAAAAACCCTAAACCCTAAGCCCGGTTGCGGCTACTTTTCAACCAAGAGTTGCCCTACTTGTCACCCCAGATATACCCACCTCATGAACCTCCAAGTACGATTTGGGGGTTGCGGGTTTTAGGGTTTAAAATTTAGAGCTGAGGGGTTCGGGTTTAGGGCCCAGGGCACAGCCCTTCTGTGTGAAGAGTGCAAGTGCGTGCAACACCCGCCGACTTGGGGTATTCTTGGAGGTTCATCCGAGTGGTTATAGCTGGGGATGTAGGTGGGTATATACATATAGAGGGAGAGAGGGAGAGAGCAAGAGAGAGAGAGAGAGAGAGAGAAAAAAAGAGAGAGAAAGAGAGAGAGAGAGAGACAGATAGACAGAGAGAGAGAGAGAGGGAGAGAGACAGAGGGAGAGAGAGAGAGGTCCTCCAACATGCACTCAGCTATACTCCGCCTCATGGGACAAGCACTCCAAAGCAGACCGGGAAACCCCGACCCCGCCCGTTGAGAGAGAGTCAGAATGGAAAAGAATGAATGATATAACCCTTGTTCGAAATCCCTAAACCCTAAACCCTAAACCCTAAACCCTGAACCCTAAACCCTAAACCCTACACCCTAAACCCTAAACCCTAAACCCTAACACTCTGGCCTCGGGCTGCGTTGCAGGTCCCACGGTGGTGACATTGGGCCTGCATCTCTGGGCAGAAGGACAAGCCTTCAACCCTTCAGGAGGCACCCTTAAATCTTAAACCCCAGAAATCCAAACCCTGTCTCCCGAAACCCTAAACCCGAAACCTGAAACCCTAAACCCTAGACTCTAAACCCTAAACCCTAAACCCCAAATTCTCCCTGAACCCTAAATCCCGAGCCCGTTAGGGCTCTGGCGCCAAACCAGGTTCGACCACCGCTGGGCCTCAGCTTCTGTGCGGCCGTGCTGAAGGTCTGTTTAAGGGTTGACGGGTTAGGATTTAGGGCAGTTAGGGTTTACAGTTTAGGGTTCGGGGTCTCCTCGTCCACTTTTTTGGGACTTGCCTCCTTGGTGTGGCTGGGGGTATTGGGCTTGTGGGGCTAACGGTTTAGGGCTTAGGGAAAGGGCTTGTGCGTTCGGCTGAACTTGCACAGGCCGCGACCACCCTAAACCCTAAACCCTAAACCCTAAACCCTACATGCAGGTCTCGGGGTTCTGGGGATCCCATGTTTCCTCGGTTCCGGGCTGCTGTCGGCCTCAGGATCTGTGCAGCGATGGGCGACCTGAAACACCGGAACTTCATGCCAAGGCTTTAGAGCTGGGGGTTTAGGGTTTCGCGTTGAGGGTTAAGGGTTTAGGGCTTAGGGTTTAGGGTTGTTAGGGTTTAGGGTTTAGGGTCTAGGGTTTAGGGCTCGGGTGTAGGGTTTAGGGCTAGGGCTTGGTTTAGGGTTTAGGGTTTGAGGCTGGGGTCTAGGGCTTCGTGACCCGACAAAGCCCTCAAAAACAAAAATGACAAAGGCCAAACAAACCTCTGGTCAAGCACTTAAGACCCTACAGCCCCTAAGCAACAGGTCGGTCAAGAGAAGCCCCCACAGCTGCCGTGAACCGTCGCATCACATGGATTGACTCTGACCCTCTGTGCCAGGCGTCCCTGCTTGCCAATCCTATGAAACCCTAAACGCTAAACCCTATTAAACCCTAAACCCCAGAACCCCTAAACGCCTAAACCCCTACAGCAAACCGGTAAACCCTAAACCCTAACCCCTGGAGCAAATAGTAGGCAAACCGGAAACCCCAAGCCCTCAACAGGCGCGGAGACGGCGCCTGCACTTCATAGCCCGTCATACTGGCGAGCCCCAAGTTTCGAGCACAGCCTCGCAGGCAAGCTTGGGTTTGGGATTCAGGGTTTGGGGTTTAGGGTTTAGGGTGTATGGAACAATCTTGGGGGTTCAGGGCGCGAAGGTTTACTGGGGGCTTCGAGACTTTAGGGATTGGGCTCAGGGTCTCCCTATTTAGGGCATAGGGTTTAAGGTTTAGCCCCAACAACAACAACAATATTCCCTGTATTGCCCTTATAAGGGTGAATGACGAAGAGTTGATGTAGGGCTTAGGGCGTCCCAGGCGCCGTCTAGCCTGCAAATGCCCTTTCAGCGGAAGCTCGTGGACGCTGGCCAGGGCGCAAGCTTAGATTTCTCATCAGGGTTTAGGGTTTAGGGTTTAGGGCTTAGGGGTTAGGGTTTAGGGTTTAGGGTGTAGGGGTCAGGGTTTAGGGTTTAGGGTTTAGGGTTTAGGGTTTAGGGTTTAGGGTTTAGGGTTTAGGGTTTAGGGTTGAGCAGAATAGGGACTCTAAGGGCCATATGAGGAGTCTATTAAGGGCACCTCTTTTGGGTACATCCTCCCTAAACCCTAAACCCTAAACCCTGAACCCTAAACCCTAAACCCTGAACCCTGAACCCTAAACCCTTAGGGACAGGCCTGTCGTCTGGTAGAGGGGATTGTCGTTCAGCGGATTGTAGCTGCTGTCGATGAGCCAACAATGGCCGTAAGCTGCCTGAGGGCTGCCCCAAACCCTAAACCCTAAACCCTAAACCGGCAGAACTAAACACAGCAGTGTATGGCAGTCACATGGAGCCGCGTGCGGATGTGGCACATATGAGGGTTTCCGAAATTGGCGCGGTACCTTAATGGGGTCCTGCCTACTATTGGGAGGTTCCCTATGTTCGGAAACCTCATATGAAGACATGCTTGCATGTGTGTAAACGAAGGTGGCACTTTGGTTGTGATTGCTTTAGCGATCCCGTTGTGCTCACTTCTTGCTGCCATCGTCTGTTTTCTCTCCCAGTTCTGCTAATTGGCCCGCTGCTGAGTGCCACTGTGGTGCTCCGGCTCTCTCTCCCTCTTTTTCTTCTCTCTCTCTCTCTCTCTCTCTCCCTCCCTCCCTCTCTCTCTCTCTCTCTCTCTCTCTCTCTCTCTCTCTCTCCCTCCCTCTCCGTGTTGGAAATACAATGACACGGCCCGCCTGGAAGCGGAGCGCCCGGCAGGCCGGCTCGTGGCTGCAGAGAAGCTTGCAGTCCATGACCTGGGGATGCGCTTTAGGGTTGAGGGTTTAGGGTTTAGGGTTGAGGGTTTAGGGTTGAGGGTTTAGGGTTTAGGGTTTAGGGTTTAGGGTTTAGGGTTTAGGGTTTAGGGTCTAGGGTTTAGGGTTTAGGGTTCCTCATGAAGCCCCTTTGCCCACCATGCATAAAAGGAGAGGCTTCCCTTTTTCTGCCGAGGTCGGTTGGGAACGGGGCGCCTCAATGCAAAAGGAGTGCTGCTGGCAGTACAGGTGCCTATAACACAACACAAATGACTAGCAAGAGCAGTGGGAGTTGAAAACGCACTGGTGCTGCCCACGCCATTCTCATACTCAGAGTAAGAATTCCAGCAGCGGGCAACCATACATCCGAAACGCTCTCGGTAGGTGCCGTCGTCACTTGAAACTACCACGGAAGCCTAAAACCAGAATCCGACATTACAATGACACGTTGTAGTTGTTTTGCATCGGAGGTTTGTTTAATACTGGTGATTTTTTGTTAAGAGGCCCTGAACCCTAAACCCTAGACCCTAGACCGTAAGCCCTTCAGCTCCACAGTTGTGCTGCGCTCCCGGCGCTCGCCACATCCGTGATGGGGCACGCGACGTTGGGAATGCAGACCTGTCACGGAAGCATGCCCTAAACCCTGCACCCTAAATCCTAAACCCTAAACCCGGAATCCTAAACCTTAAACCCTAGACCGTCCTTGATGGCGGCTTGGATGCACAACACCACCTTGAGCCTTGCCTCAAACCCCAAACCCCAAACACCCGACGCTGAACCCTGCAAGCGCTAGTTTAGTATAGGGGCCTTCATAACCCACTTATCAGGCCCATAAGTACCCCAATACGGTTGTAGCTGGGCTATAAGTACACGTCTAGCTGGGTTAGTAAGCAACAATGCACCTTCACGTAGCTTTGGGCCAGGTGAGACTTGGACTGCAGACCCGGACGTCTGGATCGAACCCTAAACTCGAAACCCGCAACCCGAAACCCTAAACCCTAAACCCGAAGCTTGCCGGGGAGGCGTCATAGAAACCGCTGTACTTCCGGTCTTGGAAGCAGGAGTAGCTCTCGGTGATGTTGCAGCTGGTGGTGCTTTCGGGGACCCTTAGAGACAGAGGCAAATGGATTTGGAACTCGTGAGGGGGTTTTAAAATAGGGTGTATGACGGGGTTTCTAGGGGCAGTTCTTCTTAGGGTGATTACATGGTCCTTAAGGTGGGCCCAGAATTGGGGAACCCTTCAAAATATTGACCCCCTTAGGTACCCTATGAAAATCAAGGGTCCAGACTTCAGAACCCCTTTCAAGAAGGGAAAGGACCATATGAAGGGACCATGTAACTTCCCTCAGAGTTATAGGAGTCTATGGGGCTTATATCTAAGCCCGAAACCCTCTACCCTCTACCCTAAACACTAAACCCTGAACCGTAAGCCCTAAAACCCTAAGCCCTAAGCCCTGAACCCATTCCTGGCTCTCCAGGTCTAAGCCGGAGGCTCATCGCACACGGCCACCTCCTGGAATTTCTCCGTTCCTGTTTAGGGTTTAGGGTTTGGGGTTTGGGGTCTAGGGTTTGGGGTTTAGGGTTTGGGGTTTAGGGTTTAGGGTTTGGGGTGTGGGGTTCGGGTTTGGGGTTTGGGGTTTGGGGATTGGGGTTTTGAGGGCCCTGGAATCAGCGGCTTGGATTCTGGGATCTTTCAAGGGGTTCTTCTTGCAGGTAGAACTAGGTACCCCTAATTTTGGCAGACCCTTCATATTGACTGATAGTGACTTGCTTCAGCCTGCGCACTGCACCGGGATGTGCCCGAGACTCTAAACCCCTAAACCCTAAACCCTAAACCCTAAACCCTAAACCCTAAACCCTAAACCCTAAACCCTAAACCCTAAACCTCCAAGAAAGTACCTTCGCTTGACGATGACCCGGGGATCATGAGAGGCGCGCCTGTCTTCCGAACAGTCACGTCCCAAGCGCGGAAGGTGCATGTGCCAGGCCTTGTCGCGTTGACATACAACAGAACTTGCTGCGGTTTGATCCTTTAGGGTTTAGGGTTTAGGGTTTAGGGTTTAGGGTTTAGGGTTTAGGGTTTAGGGTTAGGGTTTAGGGTTTAGGGGTTTAGGGTTTAGGGTTTAGGGTTTAGGGTTTAGGGTTTAGGGTTTAGGGGTTTAGGGGTTTAGGGGTTTAGGGGTTTAGGGGTTTAGGGTTAGGGTTTAGGGGTTTAGGGTTTACCCAGATACGGCACGGGTGCATCATGCTCCGACTCTGCACCTTCCGGTGCCTCTACAGCTGGGGACGTCGCTGGCCAGCAGCCCACTCAACATTAAGCCAGTACGGTCCGGCCTTGGCGATGTGAGGCTTAGGGCTTAGGGCTTAGGGCTTAGGGCTTAGGGCTTAGGGCTTAGGGCTTAGGGCTTAGGGGGCTTAGGGCTTAGGGCTTAGGGCTTAGGGCTTAGGGCTTAGGGCTTAGGGCTTAGGGCTTAGGGCTTAGGGCTTAGGGCTTCGGGCTTCGGGCTTCGGGCTTCGGGCTTCGGGCTTCGGGCTTCGGGCTTAGGGTTAGGGTTTGGGTTGAGGGTTTAGGGTTGAGGGTTTAGGGTTTAGGGTTTAGGGTTTAGGGTTTATCGTGTTTATCGGGTTTAGGGTTTCGAGTCCCTACCTAAAGGCCAACAAATCCTGCACAATGATCAAAGCCCTAAACCAGCAAATCAACTGAACCGGGAACAGCCATGGATGGCCCGAAACCCCGAAACGCACCCCAACATGCCCTGAACACCTTTCGGATTTAGGGTTTAGGGTTTGGGGTTTAGGGTTTAGGGTTTCGGGTTTAGGGTTTAGGGTTTAGGGCTTAGGGCTGGCTGTAGCGCGCAGGGACCTTAAAAGAACCACCCCATTTAGCAGAATGGGTGTAAACACACAGCCACGCTGGGAGGCCCTGCGGCCGTGACGGTGGGCTGTCGCGGATCCTGCATGGTGGAGTTTAGGGTTCAGGGTTGAGGATGGAGGGTTCCGGTTCTAGGGCTTAGGCTTAGATGAGTTTGGTGGCTCAAGGCTCGTGGTTTAGGAGGAGCCCAGCCGGGATCAGGTACCAGCGGGCGGGGGTGCTGAATTTAGGTTTAGGGGGGGTCCTTTAGACCCTGAAAGCTCCCACCTCTGAGACCTCGACCCCTTCAAGGGTTTAGGGTTCACTTGAGGCCACGAGGGATTCGGGCTTGAGCCAGGAGGCGGGGGTTCCGGTTTGGCAGAGCCTGGGGCTTGCCCGAGGCGGCTGACGCTCTGAGCTCTACGTGGACTAAACCAGCAGACTTCTTGGGTTATGAAAACCCGAAACCCCGAAACCCCTAAACCCTCAAACCCTAAACTTCCTAAACCCTGAAAACCCGAAACCCTAAACCCTAAACCCTAAACCCTAAACCCTAAACCCTAAACTTCCTAAGCCCTGCAGCCCAAGTCCTCTGCAGGCTTTGGCTTCGTGGACACCAAGGCCTCCGTAGCCTCTCAAGGAAAGCAGTTTGGCGCATGAATTCCCCACAGCAATCCTCACAACATACATGACGTTTAGGGTTTAGGGTTTAGGGTTTAGGGTTTAGGGTTTAGGGTTTAGGGTTTAGGGTTTAGGGTTTAGGGTTTAGGGTTTAGGGTTTAGGGTTTAGGGTTGCCCGATCTGTATTTAGGTCCCCACCCCCTCCCCCTGCTTCCTTTCAGCATCAGTAAGGTCGACGTCGTGTCTGTCGGGGCTTGAGGATTTCTTTCGGCCGCTCTTTTTCACCAGAGATTCCAGGCTTAAGGGTAGCCTTGCGACACCTCCTCGCCCCCTCAGGATGAATAAGCCAAGGGTTGGGGTTCGAGAGATGTTTCTGGAAACTCTGGGCATCCAATTTGAGCCATTCTCTACTGCCTATTCTGCGAGGAGCGGATCCAGAAACACGCGCCTAAACCCTAAACCCTAAACCCTAAACCCCGCTAAAACCAAACCCAGAGCCGAAGGAAGACTCTGACGTTCAGCTGCCTCGCTGTTGGCCAAAGGGTTCTCGCACCTGGGCAGCGGCTCGAGGCTTAGGTGTTAAGGGGTTTAGGTTCAGGGTTTAGGGTTTAGGGTTTAGGGTTTAGGGTTTAGGGTTTAGGGTTTAGGGTTTAGGGTTTAGGGTTTAGGGTTTAGGGTTTAGGGTTTAGGGCTGAGGGCTTGCGGGCCAAGGGGAGTTCAGCTCCAGAAAACCCTGCAGTCTAGGGACTAAGGGTTTAAAGCTTAGCGTCGAGGGAGCCAGAGATTCAGCAAAGCAGCACGCTATATCCTAAACCCCAAACCAACCCAATTCTGAACCTGAAAACCTATGCATTGTAGTTGATAGCACATACCAACGACTCATAAAGAAAGCTCATACGAATATACGAATAGTCACTGCCATGACAGTCATGCAGTCATGCGCATGCTCATACGAACATGAGTACGAACGCGAATACGAATACACACACTACCGCGAATGCAAGCAAGCTTACAGAATCACAATAAACTTTCCACCGCTTGGAATCCGCGCACTTCTGTCACGAAGACCTCGGCCAAGCATGAAGGCAACCCTCCTAAACCCGAAACCCTAAACCCTAAAGCCCTAAGCCCTAAGCCCAAAACCCTAAACCCTAAACCCCAAGTCCGGAGAAACAATTGGGAGGTTTCGTGTTTCGGAAGCTGCTGTCAAGGCGTCAGGTTTCGGGGTCTCGGGTTTAGGGTTCAAGGTCCGGTGTCTGGGGTTTAGGGTTCATGGTTCTAAGGTTTAGGGTTTAGGGTTTAGGGTTTCGGGTTTAGGGTTTAGGGTTTCGGCGCAGAGTGTGGGGCTTGAGGCGAGTGCACGGGGTGCATTTCAGAGTTCAGGGCTGGGTTTAGTGTTCAGGGTTTCGTAAGAGGTTTAGGGTTGAGGGTTAAAGGTTTGGGACGAAGAATCGGCCTGGAACGATGTGCCGTCCGTCAATCCGGACCTCGGCGTTGCCAGATAAATGAGGGTTAGGGTTTAGGGGGTTTGGCCCAACCTAAACCCTAAACCCTCAACCCCAAACCCGAAACCCTGAACCCGCCTGAACCCCAAACCCTAAACCCTAAACTCTCAAGCGGGAACTCTTCAAAGGAATTCCTGTACCAGTAAGCCGACCCTGCTGGCAGCTGTACTACTATTAGGGGGTCTATACTAGCGGCCCCTGACTATCGCAAACCCTGTATAAGTACCAATAACCCTACCACCACCGATGTCGTTTGGTATGTTCCCCACTATACTGACGGTCCTTCATAGGGTTTCTAGTACGGGGTACTACAATCCCAATTAAGGACTGTTAGTATAAGGGGAACATCCCAACCACTAGCACTACCACTACCGCCTACAACTACGAATAATAGCAGCAAAACGCGCAACAACCATAGCATCACCAAAGACTGCTCGAAGGAGGGACGGCTGCTGGCCGAAGACTATGGTTTAAATGCCATCCGAAGCCCCAGTCTGGGCTCATGAATCTTGCCTCTAAGAACTCTAACCAATTTCCACTATTACACTCTTCCGATTGATCATGACTCTTGCTACTGGTAGTACGAAGATTTCTCGTTCTCACGAGTATTACAACTATGCTTTTGAGTGTGACTACTCTAATGACTCAAAACCCCTGATGTCAATTCCTACTGATATTTGTGTTAATTATGGCTGAGGCTTCCACATGTTCAGATAGGCAGGTAAGCGCGTCTGCCCGACTGTGGTGAAAGTACGGGTCTCGCCACCTGCTGCAACCGATACCAGCATCAGCTCCAACCTATACAGTAGGGTCTGTATTCCTTGTATCCCAGCAACGACACCCAAAAACGAACTCACCAATATTTAGAAGCAACCCGAAAACACTTAGCGATAACAGTTGTAAAGGCCGAATATTGATATGACAGTACCGCTGGACTACTAGACTAGTAGACATAGAAGTTGTAGAAGTTCGTGATATGAACATCATCCTCGTCGTAGTGGTGGTCGTCATACATAGTAGCACCTCAAGCCCTCCACCAAACGGGACGTGCTCGATCTCCACAAAAGCCCCAAATCCTAAACCCTAAACCCTAAACCCTAAACCCTAAACCCGACCGTGCCTGCCACGGCCACGATCTGCCAGGCAACGAAGATGCAGTCGTTGGGTTCTCCAGGTGTCCAGGTCACCTGGGCAGAAGATGGGAGTTCGGGGTCGAGCGTGCTTTTGTTCCTAAGGGCTCCGATTCCGACTTCAAGGGTCTGGGCTTACATCACATTTAGGGTTTAGGGGCTTAGGGTTTAAGATCTTGAACTTGCAGTGAGGGTACTTGCGCGTTTTTTTGATTTTTTTTCGGGCCGCTTTTTTGAAGGGAGTCCTATCAGAAACCCTCTCCCACAAGAGGTCTGAGCCTAAGACACAAGAAATCAGCAAAGCACCACAACTGGAGGGCAAGACTATGGCCCCCGCATTGATCCAGTAGATGTCCCGATGGGCCTCAACCACATCCTGCACCTTGGACAGGAGCATGACGTCTTGAACTCCCCTACTTGGAGCTTCAGGGTACTCAATAAACATCTTCGGGTACTTCAGGGGCGTACAAGGCGGCTTATAGGTACATATGATTGCTGTAGAAGTAAACCTAACCCAAAAGAAACAAGAAAATCCTAAAAGCCCTAAAGGCCCAAAAAGAACGCCTAAGAAACCTAAAAGCCCTACAAGCCGTAAACTAAACTACCCTGAAATCACATAAGCCCCAAAGCCGGGCAGTCTCCCAGCCCCATGCAGCAGCTGAGAGGAGAAATTGCAGGCGGGTAAGCTCTCGAGGAGCAGACGGCGCCAGCAGGAAGGGGATTCACCTTCAAGTTCAGCTTCTAGGGAGTAAGGTTTAGGGTTCAAGGTTTAGGGTTTAGGGTTTAGGGTTTAGGGTTTAGGGTTTAGGGTTTAGGGTTTAGGTGGTTTAGGGTTTAGGGTTTAGGGTTTAGGGTTTAGGGGGGTAAGGTAAGGTTTAGGGTTCAGGGTTCAAGGTTTCGGGTGCAGGGTTTAGGGGAGTAAGGTAAGGTTTAGGGTTCAGGGTTCAAGGTTTAGGCTGTAGGGTTTAGGGGAGTAAGGTTTCCAATTGCGGGAGTTGCGGGGGTTGGGGGGTGTTGGACAAACAGGTTGCGGCTTCTTTTTTGAGGGGTGGAAGCTACCTTAAGAACCCAGTACCTACTTCTTTGTAGGTTGCTTTCATGGCATCCTGTAAAGCCGACACAGATGTTTAAGGCACACAAGGTCTTCCCAAAACCTCCAAGCCCGAAATCTAAGCCCTAGTTAGATCTCGAACCCCTTGAACCCTAAAGTCTCACGGCTAAACTCTAGACTCTAAACCGTAATCAAACCCTACGGCCTTAAGACCCCAAACCCCAGCAAGAGGCGCCTGCACGAGCCCGGGAAACTGCAGGTAATCTCCGTTGAGATCATCATCCTGCCGACGGGCGAGCATCTTGGGTCAGGTGCAACTATACTTCACTCCAAACCCTAAACCCCCTAAACCCCCCGACCCTAAACCCCAAACCCTAAACCCTAGCCAACCCCTGAGGCCCTAAAACCAATCCCTCACTCAACACTTAACATGGAAACCTGGTGGAGGTTTTTCACCCACCAAACCCGAAAACCCTGCAGCCAAACCCCTAAACCCCCGCACCCTAAACCCTAAAACCCCTAAACCCTATACTCCGCGACCCCGAAGCCCTTACCCCCCGAGCAGGTGCTATGAGGCCCCGACGTCGCAAACCTCTCGGACGCGTAGATTGTAGCGCGCATTGCTTGGCAGACCTCTCGCCAAGCAAGCTTTTGGGCCACACAGGGCTGAGTACTGCTGAAAGGGTTTAGCACGGTTATGTAGGGATACCCCAAACCCTAAACCCTAATCCCTAAACCCTAAACCCTAAACCCTATGCCCCAAACCCTAAGCCTGGTTCTGTAAGGTTGTTTGAGTCCAGGGGGTCTCCAGCCTACAGGGCCAAGCACGACCTACATCGAAAGCTCGGCTGGCGATGAGGCCTGTGATGGTGCAGACGGTGGTTCTCCGCTCCTTCGAAAGCTCCGCGGATTTTGGGAAACAATGGATCTTCCTCGGGTTCTGTGGGGCTTCATACGGTCATGGGCTGTCTAGGGGTTAGGCACCATAAGAAGATGGGTGTTTGTCCCAGATCATCAACCTCAGCTTCTCTCCACTTTGGACTCGGCATGGGATTGAAGGGCTTGGAATGGGAGGATAGGAACCGATGGGCACAGCATACTCGCGTACAGCCTCAATCAGCCGCGATGCCCCACACCACACATATGCCCTGCGAGTCCTTGCCCGGCACGCTTTGTAGGATTGCGCGTGCAGTCATAGCAGACCAAAGTATATATATGGTGTCGTGTATCGCGCCTACTCCACCCTTCGATACCCCTACACCCTAAACCCTAAACCATAAACCCTAAACGCTAAACCCTAAACCCTAAACCCTAAACCCTAAACCCTAAACCCTAAACCCTAAACCGAGCCCTCGGAACTTGCAGCCCGAAGCCACAGCTCCTGAATGTAGCACTCTGGGGCAGCAGTCCACTCTGAGCTCCTTAAGCACGACATGTTGGGATGTTCCCCCTTATACTAGCAGCCCTTAGTAGGGCTTAGAATTCTTGGGTACTATAATCCCTATGAAGGACTGTTAGTATACGGGGGAACATGCCTCACGAGCATCATGGCAGTGGCGGGTACAGGTTTTAGGACTTAGGGCTTAGGGTTCTATGGTTCTACCTATCATGACAGTATGTCGCAGCCAGCCTTGCTACTCACAGCGCACTCTAGTTCAAGTTCACGTTGCATTCATGCCAAGGGCAAGGCCAATGCTCGAAGAAGTACTGGCTCAGATCCACTTGCCACCGCCGGAAGTTGCACGGGTAGTACGTTGTATCCTGAGCAGGAAGGCCGCCGCTCAAAAAACACAAAACCCTAAACCCTAAACCCTAAACCCTAAGCCCTAAACCCTAAACCCTAAACCCTAAACCCTAAGCCCTAAACCGCATGATCCCTGAGGTGACCTCTTGGCCCCCAGAGGCCCCAACACCCCAAACCCCCCACTGGAATACTGGACAGGGTTTGTTCGCCTTGGGGTTTGGGGTTTGGTTTTAGGGTGGGTTCTAGAGCCTAGGCACCCTGCAAGGGTTCAGGGTTTAGGGTTTAGGGTTTAGGGTTTAGGGTTTAGGGTTTAGGGTTTAGGGTTTAGGGTTTAAGGTTTAGGGTTTAGGGGTTTAGGGGTTTAGGGTTTAGGGCCTAGGGTTTGGGCAAAACTCCCAAGCCCTGGAAGCGGGGACCGGGGTCCCGGCTGCGAAGTCCTGCTCCTGAACGCGGGCGTTGGGCTTCAGGACTCTCGTGGGCAGGGTTTAAGGGTTTGAGGGCTTAGGGTTTTAGGTTTTATGGTTTAGGGTTTAGGGTTTAGGGTTTAGGGTTTTAGGGTTTGGGGTTCAGGGGCTTGTGTACATGAGGGTGTTGGATTGAGGGTCTAGGGCCTTGTGGTGGTTTAACTTATGGGTGCTGCTTTGTCCAAAGTTTCTACGGAGGACTGCATGGATATTCCATTGCATGACCGGTATGAGGGTTTGGGGTTTGGGGTTTAGGGTTTAGGGTTTAGGGTTTAGGGTTAGGGTCGTGTAAAATTTGGGTCCATCGCAGCAAGTGTGGCAGCACCCGCCTGCCAATCTACCGTCAGCGAGTTCGGCGAAGAGGAGGTCACGACAATATCAGCCTCGGCTTGGCACAGCTTGTTGGTGTACAGTTTGGTTCAAGGTCCAGGGCTTAGGGATTTAGGGTTTAGGGTTTAGGGGTTTAAGGGGTTTAAGGGGGTTTAGGGTGTTAGGGTTTAGGGTTTAGGGCTTCGGGATCAGGGTTCAGGGCTCAGAGAAGTTTAGCGTTTAGCGTTGGCTGCTCGCCAGTAGGGAATGAAGGGTGCACCATTGCTACCAGTCCTTCACTTTTATAGGGTTCTTAAGGCAGGGGGGTCGGGGGGTATGTAACCCAAGCTTCCCTAGTACTCCCCCTACTCCCGAAGGCTCCCGAAACTTCCCGAAGTACCGACCCCCGCTGAACCCCCTCCCTCAAGAACCCTCTAAACTTTCCATACTAACCAGCAACCACGCCGTGAACCCAAAACTCAGGAGGGCCCGCGACATAGAAGACTGAAATCTAACTTCTAAACCCGAAACCAACCTGGAACCTACACTTCGCCACCCTGAACAGCCTAAACCCCAAACTCTTAACCCTACATCCCCAAAACCCTAAACTCGAATCAGCCTGAACCCCCCAAACCTTACACCCCGCCTTGCTCCCCCACCCCCCAAGATCTTGGGGTTTGGCGTGTAACGTTTCAGCTTGAGATCTTTGTTTCAGGGTTTGGGGCTTCCGTTTTTTGGGGATTACAGCTCATAGGGTTGAAGGATTCCGGTTGCAGCTTTCCTTATCCCCAAGCCCAAGCCCGAAAGACCCTAAGCCCCAAAGCACTGAACCCTAAAACCGCATATGCGCATATTCAGGACGCGGGGCTTCGGGTTTGAGTTGAGGGTTTGGGTTTGAAGGTACAGGGCTTAAGATTGGGTGTTGCGGGTTTAGGGCTTTCGTGGTCATGCAGGCATACCCTCTGTCACTTCTGCGCTCATCGAGGAGGCAACAACAGCGGAAACTGGACAGTCTGCAGGCCCACTCCAAACTCTGGTTGAAGCGTCTTCCGAACGTCAACGTCTGCAGGCGGCTTATCCTTTCTAAGCTCTTGAAGTCACCTCCAAACGTACGTCGGCGGGGTGCTGGGCAGCGGGAGCCACGCCAAGCTCTCGTCGAAAGCGCCGCCCAATTGGCAGCGCACTCCGACATCCTCCTGGTGCGAGCAATTGTGAGAGCCCCATCCTGCACTTCAGCTTCAAGAAGTGGCAGAGGGATGTCAAGGATGTTGCACAGCTGCACAGCAGTCTGTGCGCATCAAATTCATGACTGAGTTGAAACTTGAAATCCCACATTTCTCATCTTCCCGTCTCTTAGAAATTGAGTCAACACAACTTGACGGATCATGACAGTAACCCTTGTTCTTTACAACTACTATCAACTCTAATGATGCTTTGGCTTTGGGGCCTTGGCGGGTCCGCAGTGCCCGGCAGCTGAGTCTCAAACGTCCACAAGTCCTTGAAGTGCCTTTCAAACGTTAACGTCTGCAGTCTGCTCCAAGCTCTGCTGCCTGGAGCCTCATCTCTGCTTTCACCAAACGGTGTTCGAGAGCGAGGATCAGAGCGTTCTCAACTGTTGTGTGATTCAGAGTAACCGGTGGTCTGGCACGGAGGTGACCTTCCGTAGACCTCACCGGATAGGACATCCAAAGCTCACCGCGATCGACTGACGGAGCGCCAGGATCAAGAGCGGAGGCCAACGTTGCTTCTGTCAACGTGGAACCCAAAAGCCAGAGGTCAGAACGAGGGACTCTGCGGGGGGGAGGGGGGGGGGCCGACTCTAGCTGTTACTGCTTCCACAACTTCCCAGCCCTTTGCCATAGAATCTACATCGACCTGAACGGCGTAGCCTCCGACCGCGGATGCTGAAGGGTCGCTTGCCGGCCACACTTCCAGAGTGTGAGGCCACATCTCCGAGCGTTGGGTCAGACTCTGTCGCTTCCCGTGGGCGGCCGGGTCTTGAAACATGAACGGCTGCGCGTATACGCGCACGTATAAACCTTAAACCCTAAACCCAAAACAGCCCAAAGCCCTCAAAACCCTGCACCTACCTTTTCCGCCCAAACCCTCCCATGGGATCCCCTACCGGCGGCAGCGGCCGCACCAGGCACACGCGGTCACCGCCATTTCGCGAGCCGCAGGGCTCCGTCATGCAGCAGTGGTCCTTTTTTCGGGTTTCGGGCCTAGGGTCCCAAAATGAACAGGCTTGAGGGGTAGGTTGGGATCTGTCGGATCCCTAACTCCCAAACGGGTATGCAAATGGGTCCGGGGCTGGGGAGCTTTGAAGTGGGGGATTGGCGACTTTGCGGCTGAGGCTTCAGCATTCCGGAGTTTGAGGTTTCGTAAGCCCTAAACCCTAAACCCTAAACCCTAAACCGTACACCCTAAACCCAGAATTTCGGGTGTGTGGGGTGAGAGCATCTGGTGACTGCGTGCACTCCACTCTTGCGGTCCGCTCTGAGACCACCTTCTTGAAGGGAGTCCACCTGGTACAGATCGTAGGGGGTTCAGGGTTTATAAGGTTTAGGGTTTAGGGTTTAGGGTTTAGGGTTGAGGGTTGAGGGTTGAGGGTTGAGGGTTGAGGGTTGAGGGTTGAGGGTTGAGGGTTGAGGGTTGAGGGTTGAGGGTTGAGGGTTGAGGGTTGAGGGTTGAGGGTTGAGGGTTGAGGGTTGAGGGTTGAGGGGGTTTAGGGTCTTAGGGGGGGATTAAGGGGGGATTTTGGGGTTTTGGGGGGAAGTTTTGGGGGGTTTTGGGGGGGGGGGGGGAAAAAATTACTAAAAGGGGGATTCTCAGGACTTACTCATCATTCGGTGCCCCCCTCCGCTGTTATTTCAATTCCTAACATACCTTCTTCATTTTCTTCCCCCCTTCCACCTTATTCGCTTTTCAGAAGGGGCTTCTAGGGGTTATTGACCAATATTGCCCTTTTACCCACGGTTTTCAGCATTTTTTCACCAATTCATTCCACCTCATTCATTTTTCAACTCCACTCCCTAACATTCTTTCCAATATTCCTACCACCGCCCTTCATTCATTTCCCCTAATTTCCATCCTACTTTTCCAAAGCTCCCTAACAATATTCTTACCAAAGCTCCCATTGCCTGAAGTCTTTTATCCATTATAATAGGAACCGAGTAAATCAACAACATCGGCGACGACTTCTTCAAGATGGCACGCCTTGCTCGTTTGAAGGGTTTTTTCTTTTGTTAGACCGAGCTTCTGTTCTTGAAAGTCAGCAGTTGCGATGATTGTGCGACATTGACCACTTTCTTGCCGTAGCGGTTTTATCATTCAAGATGGAAGACCCAGTAGACTATGGCGATGTATATGTTCAGCTCTACGACAGCTTCATCAAAGACCAGCAGTCAGTGGCAGTTCTACGAAATCAGAGCGATGTTCTTGACAAGGTCTTTGCGTCGGGGTTCCTTTGCAGTGAAGACGACCTAGCAAACGTGATAGCCAAAGACATTGAAACATCCTTCCTCGGCAACCTTCCCGAAGACAGAGACGACGGCTTGATTCTTGAAGACTATGACATGGAGAAAGAAGCAGAAGATTGGAAGCGCTATGCCATCGAGCTTGTCCGAAGTGCTGACAGACCAACTTCAAAAGAGGAGTTTAATCAAGCAGTGTATGGATACCTGTATGCTAACTTTTGGAACTAGCAAAGGGTCTTTCCAGCGAGGCTTGAAAATGTCCTGCGTGAGCGGTTGCCTTTGTGAATTGCCGATCTCACGCTATATTTCTTGCTTCTGAACTTGTGAAAGACACTTTGAAAGCACCTTGCTTGGTTTATATAGCAGTTTCCAGTGCCCGAGCAATTCGTGAAGCTTCCTTTTGTCACACCGACAATGTCCGAGCCAGCATCCAGCAGTGGGTATGCTAACCCTACAGACATCTTTGAGGGTGTGACTTTTCCACCCACCGAAGATGTTTCCAGCAGCGGTTCCGAGGAAACGGGAAACTCAGAACCTGAAAGTGACACCGACGAGACCGAGAGCCAGAAGAGCCGGGACGATACTAACGACAAGGACTTCTTTGACAAGGGCAACGATAAGAACGACGAGGGAGGGAATGTGACGCAAACTACGTCATCTTCCCAAACCACGTCCCAGACAAAGATGACCACCTTCACGGACGCCGAGTTGGACGAGATGCTGAAGTCAATCGAGCAGAGGTTGAGTGAGTTGAAGGTTCAGGAGAACGCTATCAAGAAGGAGAAGGCAACAGTCAAGAAGGAAGTTTCCACCCGTGAGAAGGAAATTACCAAGAAGAAGAAGGACGAAGAGAAGAAGGTTGCAAGCGACAAGAAGAAGGCGGTTCGTGAAACCACCTTCCAGATAATCATCAAGCCAGTCGGCATTGATAACTTCCCGAACTCCTTTGAGATTGAGGTTGCCAACGGCGATTGCTTCCCCGACATCCGCAAGATCGGCGCCAAGAAGATGGGCATTAGCAACAAGAAGCTCAAACTGACAAGCGATGTCTTTGACCTGTCAGTCAACCCAAGGACCACGATCGGCAAGCTCTTTTGTCCGTCAGACCCGCCCCGCAAGGTCAAGGCAGGTGACACTTTCTCGCTGTCAGTCATTGCAAAGGGCGGTGCGAAGAAGCGCAGGAGCAACGACGACATCTTCTTTGACTTGCCATCCAACCACGACGTGAAGGAAACCACAGAGGAGAAAGACCTGTGGGGTAGGGTCTTCAAGTATTGCACCGAAATCACCACCAACAAGGAGTACAGCACCGTGACGATTTTGAAGACGATTGACAAGACAGCCCTCGACAAGTGCGCCAACGACCTGGTGTCAAGCAAGGCTCGTGTGTCGGACAAATTGATGAAGTTGGCAAGTGCTACACCGATGGCAAAGGAGATGCAGAAGGTGTGCGACGATATCACCTACAACCTTGAAAGGTACAAGAAGCAGCTGGCAAAGAGCATCTATGAGTCCGGAAGGATGACAGGCGACACCTTCGAAGCCGGCGTAGTGGCGGGAGCAATCAAACAGCTTGTGGCAGGTGGGACACAAAGAATAAAAAAAACATAATAGGATATGATAAAAAACATCATAGGGTATGATAAAAATCATCATAGGGTATGATAAAAATCATCATAGGGTATGATAAAAATCATCATAGGGTATGATAAAAATCATCATAGGGTATGATAAAAATCATCATTTTAGACCATTCCCTTTGGAGGTGCTGATGAGACGCCAGCCTGAAAACGTGGCTCACCGTTGCTATCAAGCAGAGATTTCGCCGAAACACTGTTCATCCTGTGAGAGAGCGGTGTAGGGCGAAGACCCTGAGATTTTCGCTGAAACGCTTCTCATCTTGTGAGCGAGTGGCGTAAGGCAGAGACCTTCTCAACGTGCATTTTGCGAGATTCCGAGTGCAAACTCGCTCTGCTGTTGCTTTGTGAGGTTCTTACAGCTCCACATATCAATGACAATGTAAAAAATCCTCTTCCGTGCCAGGTTCAGAAGTCATTGTCATCCGCGACTTCTAGAAGCCACGCGCCCGCTCGGTTTTAAGATAAGGTTGTTTAGGATAGGGTTTTTAGGAAACTTCAGGAAAAGAATTAGCTCCGAAGGTTGAACAACCATCTCAGAACCGGAGCGTACAAACATCCGACTGTTTATTTAAAACAAAGCATTTAGGGTTTAGGGTTTAGGGTTATTTAGTTTAGTTTAGTGGTTCTGCACCGCCCTCAGTCCGTCTTGCATTTAGGGTTGTAGGGTTTAGGGCTTTCGGTTTAGGGCTTTCGGTTTAGTGCTTTCGGTTTAGGGCTTTCGGGTCTTTCGGTTTAGGATTTTTTTTTTTCATTTTTTATTTCGCCTTGTCAGGCGTTAGGGGTAAAAACAACGAGTTTTTCTTTACAACCTGTCGGTTGATTTTTATTCCGCCTTGCCGTAGGTTCTCACAACAAACCCTTCACGCAACCACACACGGAAAGAAAACACCAACGAAAAAACATAGGGAAAACACTGACAAAAACAAGCGGAAAAATAGAAAACATCACTTTTTAAAATACTGATTATATAGGACGGACTTTTAAACACCTACCCGAGGGAAAATCACAATAAAAAGCAACAAAAAACAAAACACCAGCGAAAAAACATTTAAAAACACTGACAAAAACAAGCGAAATAAACAAAAACAACAGTTTTTAAAATCGTATTTATAAAGGAGGTACTTTTGAAACACCAACCCGAGGGAAACGTTGCAACCTCAAACCCAAAAATCAAAAGCGCCAACCCCAACCCAAACCCAAAATCACTTAAAGAAAAGACACCTTATATTATAATGGAGTCAGGGGAGTACCGTTCAGTGTTAAATTTCTTATTTTCAGATAAACAAGCAAACATAAAACGTAAGGGTAATAAGGAATACAAAAAGTTATTATAAATGATGTTGAATATCCATATAACAAAGAAAAGCCAATAGTTAAAAAATTGAAAACAAAACTAGAACAGGTTTACAAAACTCCACAATACAGACGCTTCAAAATCCTTGAAAAAGCTTCCAAAGGCATTTTAGTAAGAAAGGCTTTAACAAACTACGCTATTAAACAAAAAGCCACAATCACCGACGAACAATCGGCTTTAAAATCTTATGCCAACACCTACTCAATATCTAACATAAAACTTCCTCATATGAAAGGCTTATCTTATTTCATACACCAAAAGGACAAACTAAACGAATACCTTAAAAAACACAAGTCAATGAAAGTTATAGCTTTTGTTGAAATTGTTTTTGATGACATAGAAACAGAAGACGAAATAATACACTCAATAAAATCTAGACGTTACAATATATTTAATGAAGATGATTTAGTAAATGCTTTAAAGAATATGGGTAAGGATATAGAAATAACAGTAGCAGAAAAACAAATAGAAAGGTCAGGATTAAGAATTAAAAAAATTCATAAAATCACGATACATTATGATAAATACGACCCTACACGAGCAGGAAAATATTTTGACTTGCCCGAATGGATTATGAGAAAGAAGGCTTGCATCAACATAAACAACGACGATGATATGTGTTTTAGATACTGTGTCTTATGTAAGTTTTACGAAATATTCAAAAAAGACCACCCTCAACGAATGTATCATTATAAAAAATATATTGATGAAGATCATTTCATAAAATGGGATGATATGAACTATCCAGTTTGTAATGATGACATTGACCATTTTGAAGAAATAAACGGAAGAACAATATCAATAAATGTTTATACCATAGATGAAGAAAAGAAAACAATAAGACCCGACAGAATAACAACAATTTCAAAGCCAGTTTGCCACGTAAATCTTTTACGAATAGACCACGACGACGTTTTTAATCATTAGGTTTTAATAAAGGACTATTCCAGACTTATGAGTTCACAAACCAACAACCACAGAGAAAAGATATTTCATTGTATGTATTGTCAGAAAGGCTTTCAACAAGAAACGCTTTTAATAAATCATATCACGAAAGGTTGTCTAGCTAATGAAGTCCAATCAACACAGATGCCAGAAGAACACGAAAAAATGCAGTTCAAGAACCATTACAAAAAACTAAAAGCTCCTTATGTAATATATGGTGATTTTGAATGTTTAACAGCACATTCAAAAGAGGGATTAAAAGGGGTCTACCAACATCATCAACCGTCCGGCTTTATGTTAAACGTTGTAAATTCAATAACGAACGAAATGACACCTTATCTATACCGCGGAGAAGACTGTATGAATAAATTTTGCGATACAATGAACCAAATAAGAGAAGACGTTTTTGATAAAATGGCAGATGTTAAACCGTTAGACCCAACAGATGAAGAAGAAGCTCAGTTTAAAAAAGCTACTCGTTGTTTTATTTGTAATCAAAAATTCACTGATAGCAAAAATCAAAAGAAAGTTCGCGACCACTGCCACTTCACAGGAAAATATAGAGGTGCCGCACACGTAAAATGCAATCTTGATTTTTCTTTCAGATACTTTAAAATTCCCGTTTTCTTCCACAACCTTAAAAACTACGATGCTCATCTCGTTATATCTAACTTGGAAAAGCTAAACACAAAGAAAGACCAAATAAACGTCATAGCACAGAACAGTGAAAAGTTCGTAACTTTTGAACTTAAACAGTTGCAGTTCAAGGATAGTTTCAGTTTCCTATCTTCTTCACTAGACAAGCTAGTAAAATTAACGAAATATGAAGGAAACGAAAAAAGAACCGACTGGCAGGACAACTTCAAATACAGTAAAAACAGCAAATACATAAAATCAGATGAATGTCTAGACTTATTAACTGACAAAGGCGTTTATCCATATGACTATTTTGATAACTTCAACAAGTTCAACGAAAAAGAACTACCACCAATAGAAGAATTTTACAGTAAGCTTACGGAAGAGCACATAAAACAAGAAGAATATGAAAGGGCACAGAAGATATATAAACATTTTAACATACAAAACTTGGGTGAGTATCACGACCTTTACCTTCAAACAGATGTTTTATTATTGACCGACGTCTTTGAAAATTTCAGAACAAAATGTCTTGAAGATTATCATCTTGACCCCGCTCACTACTTCACTTTACCTAACTTCGCTTGGGACGCTATGTTACTAAAAACAGGAATAAAACTTGACCTTATCTATGATGAAGAGATTTATAAAATGGTTGAGAAGGGTCTTCGTGGCGGAATGTGTCAGGTCTCACACAGAAAAGCCGAAGCAAACAATAAGTATATGGAAGAACTTTACGATGAAAACAAACCGTCATCTTACATAAATTACCTTGACGCTAATAATCTTTACGGTCTGGCGATGTGTCAGAAATTACCTTATAAAGATATAAGATGGATTAAACGACAATTTACCGAAGACGACATCAAAAATTATTCCGACCTTTCCACTGGCTATATTTTAGATGTTGATTTAGAATATTCAAAAGAGCTACACGATAAACATTCTGATTATCCACTAGCACCTGAAATTATGAATGTTACTGCTGATATGCTTTCAGAAGCGCAAAAAGACATTTACAGAAAAACCTACACAAAAACCTATAAAAACGGTGAAGTTGTAGGTCTAGACCCGAAAGACGAAAAGACCAAGAAATTAATATTGAATGTAAATGACAAATCCAATTATGTTCTTCACATTAACATTTTAAGATACTATTTGAAACAAGGGCTGAAACTTAAAAAGGTTAATAGAGTAATAGAGTTCAAACAGAAGCAATGGCTAAAACCCTGGATTGACTTCAACACAGACAAGAGAAAACAAGCCACATCGGACTTTGAAAAGGATATGTATAAATTAATGAATAACGCTGTATATGGAAAAACGATGGAGAACGTAAGAGAACATATAAATTTTGAACTGGTTGATACACCCGAAAGATTTCAAAAGTGCGTTAATAATCCTACTTACAAGCACAGACATATCATAAATGAAAATCTCGTCGGAGTTGAAAAGTTAAAGGAAACAGTTAAGCTTAACAAACCTATATATGTTGGAATGTCCATTCTAGACTTGTCCAAGTTACATATGTATTCGTTTTATTATGATGTTTTAAAACAAAGATATAAAGAAAATATTAATCTGATCTACACTGACACAGACAGCTTCGTTATACATACAAAAACGGAAGATATATATGATGATTTCAAAGAGCTTTCTAAACATATGGATTTCAGCGGTTACGACAAAAATCACAAATGTTATGATCCGACTAATAAAAAGGTTCTTGGAAAATTTAAGGACGAGTGTGATGGAAAGATTATGACACACTTCATAGGCTTGAAACCTAAATCTTATGCTTTCAGGATTTTCAAGGAAGACAAGGAAGAAAAGAAATCAAAAGGCATAGTAAAACACAAAGTTAAGAAAGAACTGACCTTCAAGAAATACGAACAAACATTAGAAACAACACAATCTGACAAAGTATCTTTCAACAGCATAAGAAGCAAGAACCACCAAATCTACACAATAAATCAAATAAAACAATCATTGAGCAGTTATGATAATAAAAGATATTATTTAGATAGTGTAAAAAGTCTTCCCTTCGGGCATTTTTCAATAAAATAATACAAAAGGACTTAAAGACAAAAAGCCCTAGTATATTAAGAGAGAATATGAGTTTATTCAAATTTGATAAGGATTGTTATGTTTGTAATTGTCATAGGATTAGAAAGACAGCAGTTTTAAATTTGATTTTTGATGCTAGAACTGTTAATAACATTGTATCTTATCTGAGTTGTCATATATGTTCTGATATGATGAAGTGTGAGCTAGAATATGAAAAGGAAGAATATAAAGAATATTGTAGAGAGGCAAAGTTGTTTAATTTTATCTACAATCATCTAGACACCAAATACAACAAACTAAACACATTGAAAGATAAGAAAACCTATATGAAAGAATTAATCAGAAAGTCGGAAAGTTGTAAGAAAGGGATGCTTGTAAAGTTTGTTAATGACACTTATTATCTGAAAGGGTTTGATGAATATAAAAAATGGTTTTCAGAAGGTTGTCCTAGTAAAGGGTATTCTATTTTTGATGAAACTGACCTAGAAGATGAGTTTTTTTATTATAGAAATGATGGAATGCCTTTCTATGATGTTTTAAAAAATCTATTCTATCAATACATAAAACATCACGCTAGAAGTTACAAAAACTATTTTGATTATATTGAAGTTATACAGTGGGTGCAAAGTATTTTTTAGGTAAATCATCAATAATAGAATTGTTGAGTGATATTAAAAAAAGGACTTAAAGACAAAAAAGCCTTATTATATTAGTGAAATCAATATGAGCGAGACAGAGAAGACTGTTAAGAAAGTGAAATCTTTTATTAAGAATAACCCTTATCCAAAATATGAAGAAATTATAGAAACATTAAATAGTATTGCTCGCGCAGTGCCAATTGATAACTTAAAACAAGAAGTGTTCAATATGATAAGTGAATATGGAAGAGAAAATCACAAATGGATGAAAGAGATATATGAAAACATAATGGATGAAGAAGTAATAAAAGAAAACGGTAAAAAGATTAACAATAGAGGGGGTAAAGTAGCAATGGTTGAAAACTATTATGTTATAGTTAATATTTTAGGCGATAAAACAGACAAGTTAAAAATGAAACACGATGAAGTAGTAGAAATTTTATATCCTATAAAAACGCAAATTAGTGAATGCTGGCACGGTATAGGTGATTGGAAACACTAGAATAGTTAATATTATTTCTTTAAATAATATTAATTATTGTCTTCTGCTATAATCCTATCCCGAGCCAGAAGTAAATGTTTCATATGATACATATGCGACATATCTAAACACCTTCTACACGTTTTATTCATTCTAATGTTTTTCGTCTTATGCTGAAAGTTGGACAAGTCCTTAAATCCACCACACTTTTCACATTGTTTAAGTATTTTACCTTCGTCTCCTGTTATTCTAGGCTTTTCATTAAAATCAATATTAAAATCTTCTTTCTTCATATTATACTATTTTACAAACTTAATATTATTTTTTGTAACTTTACTTCTTCAACTTCCTTCTTTATTTCTTCAACAGTTGTTTCTAGCTTATCAACTCTTTCATCAAGCTCTTCTGGCGTAACACCTTTTGACCCCCAACCGGTGTCACATATCTCAACGCTTCCACTTTGTAAAACACTCTCTGGCTTGAAAATTTCATCTGGTGAAGTATGTCTCCCAGTTGAACCGAACTTCATATTTCTCCTGTCTTCAATGGTGTTAGTTGTTGTTACATTGTTTTCAGTGATTGTTTTCGTTTCCTTATGATAAAATTGTTTCTTGCATCTACACGGAATGCAAGAGATGCCTTTTGTATCAATGCGAAATCCGTTCTTATCAGACTTACCATCATCGCTCATTATATTATTAATAATTACAAATAATTATTAACAATTCCCTAAGATTTAATGGTGTTGTTCCTGTTTCAACAAACGAATTCTGAATTCTTTGTTATAATGTCTTACTCTGTTATCATTTGTAAGTATTTATAACAGTATAGAATATTGACAGGGGGGCTCGCAACGGGTGACAATAAACACCATCATTTAATAGAAATTAATTTCTAAATATTATTAATGAGTAATATTCCAATAGTCAAACCGATAAACGTAAAAGAGTACGATTTTAAACAATCCAAATATGAAGTAGCTCCAAAGTTGCCGTTCTCAATGATTATAACAGGTCCATCAGGAAGTGGTAAAGGAGTTCTTTTACAGTCACTTATCTTAGACATTTACAGAGACGTTTCGCAAGAGTTTACGTCTGGTCGCCCTCAGTTTCAATTGACCCTAACTGGACACCTGTTAAGCGCTACATTGAAACAGAATTGAAGGTTGATATGGAAAAGGAAAAGGTCTTCTTTGATGAATACAAGCCCGAAGAACTGGAAGCCGTTATATCAAGACAACATAAAATAACCGAATACCAAAAGAAGAACGGACATAAACAATTGCATTCAATATTAATAATTGTAGATGACTTCGCGGACTCAAAGGAATTTTCAAGAAACTCACCTTTACTAAACCAATTATATGTGAGAGGCAGACATAAAGCCTGCTGTATTATAACAGCCACTCAAAAGTTCAATTCGTTAAGTCCAATAATTCGTGTCAATAGTCGTCAATTGTTCTTCTTCCGTTTAAGAAATTACAAAGAAATTGAAACAATGGTTGAAGAATTGAGCGCCGTATTGATTAAGAAGTCGTCCGTGGCAGACGCTAAAAACCTTGCCGAAGCAAAGAAACTTATGTTAGAAGTGTATAACATAGCTACGGAAGAACCATACAGTTTCTTATTCATTAACCTTATGAAGCCAGATGTCAATGATATGTTTTATAAACGTTTTGATGCTAAATTAGTCATTGATTAATAATATTATCTACTAACAATATTATTAATCATCATCTTTAATTTTCTTTCTTAATTTCGTTATTTCTCCCTTCATTGTTGTTATTTCTTTTTTCATCGTTTTCACTAAATCTTTTAATTCTTCTACTTCATTTATTGTTGTCTGTAAAGCACTCCATAAAACTGGTGTTGTCATTGTATAGTCAAACTTTAAATATCCATCTTTGCCTTCTTTAACTATATTCTGCCATTCATCTGGCATCTTCTTCGTTTCCATAAAATCATTAGCAATAAATCCAACACACGATTTACCTTGTTGTCTGTCATCAATAAAATGATATGTTTTTGGAACAATGTATTTAACTAATTCCACTGCCTTTTTTTGGTTAAGTTCCTTAATGTCTTTTTTCAACCGTTTATCAGAACTTGGAATTAAAGACCCAGTATATTCAATATCTCCATTAACGAGAATGCCACCTGGTGAAATTGAAAATACATCATTCGATACTGAAACGCTACCAAAATAAAATGCATACTCGCCACCTGCATCGGTATTTAAAAACTGTATCTGGTCTACGGTGCTTATTGTTTCTTGTGTTATTTCTAAATTATTCATCTTAACTTTACCATCTGTTATTTTAATTTCTGGCGTGCTACTTTCTAATCCAACAGTTAAATTACTATCTCCTAGTGTATCACCATTCCTAACAAATAATTTATATTGACCATCCAAGACTTCTTTTAATTCGCTACTGTTCTGAAACATAAAACGCCCCCAACTTACAACATCGCTTTCACCAACGATATTTCCAATGCTATTAAAAGTAAGATTATTTGTAACTGCTCTATTTATTGTTATTCCGTTAGTGTCGTTCAATTGCAAAGCAATAGTAGCAGTTGTCGGGTCAGTTGTTCTATTTGATTGCAATGAGAAGTTAATTTCTTCCGTTGATATTACATTCAATGAATTATTAGCGTCTGCTCTTTGAAATATTCTACCTGAATTATTAACATAAATATCACTATTAAAAGTTGCTATATTTTGAAATGATGATGTGCTACCGAAATTAGCATTACCACCCGATACATTTAGTTTATTTGAACCTTGAATAACTCCTATGCCTAAACTTAAACAATATACACCGTTGCCATTAGCAGTATTTAATAACAGTAATGAAGAACTGTCGTTGCTTGTGTTATAAGCATTGATATTAAATGAATTAAATTTTAAATATCCTTGTGCGTTTTTTACTGTCATAACATTAGAAGCATCCGTTGTATCTTTGTAAAATGTAAGCCCTGAATTATTAGAAATATTATAATTTTCACCATAAAAATTTAAATCATTTGATAAGTCTAAATTACCATCCACTCTTAAATTTTGTCTAACGATAGCATTATCAACAACATCTAATGTATAACCGCCTGTTAATGTATTAGCTCCTGTATCTACTAATAACGAATGCGATTTAACATATTGATTAGCATTATTATTTAGATTTAATATTCTTCCTGTATCACCAACAGAATTATAACAATCAATACTGTCATTATTAAAGGTAAAATAATTATCAGTGTTCCGAACCGTAAAAGATAAATTAGCATCTGCTGTATTTTCTACTACTAGACCACCTGTCGGCGTTTCTATCTTTCCTGACATTTTATAACCTGCATTATTATTTGTTAAATCTAATTGTTTAATAGCATCGTCCGACGTATTGTTACAAAATATTTTATCACCTTGTAAAGTTATATAACTCGTTGCATTTTTAAACTCCGCTAAAACTTTGTCACCTCCACCTGTTTGATTACTGAAAGTTAGTCCTGCTACCGGACTTATATTTACTGTTGAATTATTTAACGTTAAACCGCTATGAATAACGGTCGGGGCGCTACAATCAATAATAGGATTAGCACTAAATCTATTAGTAAAATCACTTAACGGAACTCTTAAAGCAAGTAAGTTATCAATTTCTGTATCGGTGTAGCCTCCGCCTGCACCTACTAAACCATCTACCTCTGTTTTATTATAATAATTGGTTGCTAGTTGCGTGTTAGTCTGAAAATTAGTTGATAAATTAGTGTCTATTTGAGTTTGTGTGTAATAATTCGTAAAGGTCGTGTCTATTTCTGTTTTATTGTAAAAGGTGCTGTTTAAGGTGGCGTTTGTTTGATATTTTGTATCTAATAAGTGAGTTAAAGAACTGATGTTCTGAAAGTTTTGAAGCTGTTTCGTGTTCAATACTGCTATGTCTGCTGTATTTGTTGCTATGTCCGTTGTGTTTGCTGTGTTGATGTCTCCTACTTCTGTTTTTGTTGCATATAACTGTGAAATGTCCGTTCCACCGACAATAACATTATCTGCTGTAAGTGTATTTGTGTTGTTTAAAGTAAGAACCATTATTAAATTAATTTAGATAATTAATTTAACAATGTTAATTTAGTCAAAAACCTTTAAACCTAAATCTTTTATCTCAATCACTTGCTCACTCAATAATGTGACAAAAAGCTCATCCGGCATATCATCAGCAGGAATTGTTGCTCCCGCAGGCTTCACGCGTATAAGCATCTGTTGCCCTGCTCTTGTGTTTATACCTGTATATGAACTGTCCGGCACTTTTTCAAAAGAGAAACCAAAAATAAATTGGCGATCACGATATTGCTTAAAATCAATTGAAATACTGTGTTGATGGAAAACTGGAAGGTTTAACGCTTTTCTTAAATGATAAAAGCACTGAGTTAATGAATTACAAGGATACTCTGGATACAATTTAGAACCTAGTTGGATTTGGAACTCCAAGTCTTTGTTGATGTCGTAAATTCCTTCCACTGTGGCATCGTGGGTTTGATGAGGATGATAAAACCTACAAAACCGTTTATTCGCATATTCATATCCAAGGCTGGGGTCATCGTCTCTATAAAAAGTGATGAAGGAAGCAACAAGCTTTGAAACGGAGCGAATGACTGGAACGCTAATATCAGTTAATCCTACCACTGATTGAGATTGAGTAATATATGTTGTATAAGTGATGGGAAGACCTTTTCCTTCTAAACGATGCTTGACGTATTCATTATTTAAATTATTATCAAGGGTGCAAATATCACAGGAAACGAAGCAGTTGTTGAGTTCAAATAATTTAGAAGTGTTAGTGGCAGCGCCACCTGGTAATGCGTAAATCTTTCACGAAGGTTTTGAGCAATACCTGCATCAGCTTCATCATAGTCGTCTGGATTAATAATACAATCAAGGTCGCTATTTACAAGTTCTAATTCAATGGTTAGATTTCCCATATATTTTAACGGTAAATACTTAAATTGAGAGAAAAGACCACATAACGGTTTAAACCCTACTGTCATTTGATTTTTGAAGCCTTTACAATTAGTAGAATTAACCTCATAATCTAATGCAGTTCCAGCATTATTCACTAATGTTTTCACTTCGTCATCATATCTATAACCGAAGCCTTCGTTTGCTTCGTCTTTTCTTGCTCCTTGCGACATTAATTTAGAAAACATCTGATGAACTCGGTTGTAATTATCAAAGTCTTCAACTACTTGATTACCGGCGATAATTCGCATTCGTCTGAAAAAGGAATATGGCGGTGCTAATGGACGAAGTTTTCGGTCAAGGGTCTGGTCTAAATTTTGAACTGTAAAGAATACACGAACCGATTGAGGGTCTAGCCAACCGTTGTCTTCGGCGTTTAATGAGAATTTCAATACACGGTTTCCCGATGTAGGCTTATAAACATTACTACCACTTGGATAAAATCTTACGCTTCGTCTGTCAGTGATATAGCTTGCTCCTTTGTTTAATTTAAATGAAAGGTTATCAACTAAAATATCCTCGGGGCTGAAAGTTTCCATTATATATAATCAACAATAGAAAATTTAATTAAATATAATTTTTAAACTATATTTAATCAAATAATTTAAAACTATATGTATTTTCATTTGTATTCTTCTTTTTCTTGTTTTTCACTATACTATTTATTTGTTGCCTTTCCACATCATTTTCTTCAACTAACTTTCTGATTTCCTCGTAGCTGTTCTGTTTAAACTTCTTCTCTGGCTTCTGCTTTTCCATCTTCTCGTAAGTCTGCGCTTTGTAAGAGAACATTATTTATATTCTTTAGATTTTTTAATCAAACTGTTGTAAAAACTCTTCTTCTGTTATAGGTAGGTTTCCTGATTTATTATGGACGTTACCTATGTCTTGATATGAATGATTTTGTAGCGGGTCTAGCGTTCCTTTATTTAATGTTATACTACCTCTATCAAAAGCGCTGACTGGGTCTCCGGCTTTTCTTATTCTCAAATTTGTCCCCGTGTCTTCCGGTCGTTGTCCTGAAACAAAAGGCGAACCGTAAGACCTTGAACGAAATATATTTCCGTAATCATTATTTATTTGTTGTCCTACCGCCGAACCTAAACTATGGCTTATTATATCAGTAATTCCGTAATGTTTTTTGCCGTCAATTTCAATAGCGTCGTCTTCAATGAACTTATTAACGTCTTTGTATCTCTTCGTGTTTCTTGTCTGATAAAGCGGTAATTTTAAATCATCATAAAAGTCAATCGGGTCTTTTGTTCCAGCAATGTATAGTTGGCTTCCGTTTCTATACATCCTGTTAGGGCTTTCATAAGCTAATCTTAAACCTTGCGTGTCAGTTAGGAAGGTTTCAGTTCCAGCTAATTCTTCTTTAACTTCATTATGTATCTTGCTTCTTGTATTTGGTGCTTCATACAAAACACCTTCATTTCTTCTTTTATCTTTATGCATTATAAAATAACTTATAAATTAATTTTCTCTGTTAAGTAATAATGCTTAAGTTCAAAAAAGTATATATTGACAGCAGTTATAGAGTAAGTGGCACGTCGTCCGATTTTACTATTGACCTACCGGAAACCGTTCAACTTGAAGAAAATATGTTGTGTCAAATACATGAGGTAAGCGTTCCTCATTCTTGGTATTCAATAAACAGCACAAACAACAATCTGTATTTTAGACATCAGGTCATACCACCAGGTGTTGTAGCAGGTATAACTTATCGTAAAATTACAATTCCAGAAGGCAACTATACAGCAGTTGATTTAGCACAGACAATAGAGATTGCTTTAAACTTGCTGGTTGATACGGTTGATAGACCAAATACATATTCAATACATTATAACACTTCAACCAACAAATATACTTTCTCTTCTAATTATGCCACTGCTATTTTTGTTGTTCTAACTGATGGTGAAGTAGCCCCTTTATCTGGTTCGTTTAGTGACCCCGTTGATGTTAATAATTTAAGTTCAATAAACAGAGTGATAGGAAATACCACACCTGCTACTGACGCTTACACAAATGTAGCTCCTTACACAACAAATTTTATTGACCTTACTCCTGTTAAGAATGTTTATTTACACTGTAATGAAATAAGCAACTACAACCAATTGACAGTGGCTGGCAATTCAAGCATCATCAAGAAAGTCCCCGTAAATGTTCCTTATTTAGGTGTCATCAACGATTTAGAGTTAAGTTCGGTTGATTATATTGACTGCTCTAACAAATTATTTCGTAGGTTAAATTTCAGATGCACCGACCACCTTAACCAAAATATAAATTTAAACGGGGTGGACATTTCATTTACCCTTACCTTTTTTAAGGGCTGACGATTATCTAATTAGAAAAATATATACTATATTAATTAATGAGTGGTGAAGAGGTTGTTGAGATTAAAAATGAAGAAGAACCTGAAATGACAACTAACGAAAAGAATGAAGAAGAGCCTAATAAAGAACAGAAAGAAGAACCGAAAGAGGAAGCTACAACTGAATCAACAAATACTGAACCAACAAGCAATGAAGCAGTTGAAGAAGCGAAGCCAAAAGCAAAGGCAAAAGCAACACCAAAGAAACTAGCGAGAAGTGTTAAAGTAGTGGAACTAGCCGAATGCCCTGATTGCTTGAAAAAAATGTTACCAAAAAGTTTAAGAAATACACATCCGCATTATTGTAAGGGTCAACCAACCGAAACATTACCAGTCAATAAGCAGAAGGCAAGTTATGGTTCAAAGGTGGAACAAAAATTAAGAAAAGAAATTGAAGATGAAATGAAAGCAAAATATGCGAACAAAGAAAACGATAAAAACGCTCAAAATGTAAAAAATGAAGTTGTTAATTATTCAGAACACGAAGTTGCGTGTAGTTCCGCTACGCTACACGAACCTATTGAAGTGAAGACGAAAGCAAGTGTGCCAAGTGTGCCAGTTAGAATGCAAGATACACCACCACCTAAACAACTATCAGCAACAGAGCTTTTACAACAACATTACAACGAAATTAAGAAAGCCAAGCAACAGGAAAAGATTGAAAAAATTAATAGGTTCAAAAGCAGTATGTTTTGAATGAATATTAATATTATTTTTATCTAAATAATATTAATAATGAGTATGTTTAAGAGTAAGCCAGAGTTTAAAAGAGCGCCCCAAGTCAGCAGGTATTACGATTTAGAAGAGTCAATCGGTGTTAGTAGCCGGAAAAAATATTTAGAGGATATGAAGTTAAGAATTGAAGAGGCGGAGAACCGAGGCAAGAACATTAGGTTAAGGAATGACTGGCTGGAACACCAGAAGAAGAGCCTTTACCAAGGAGAACTGGATAGTATTAACAGACAGTTAGAGAGACCTATGATGCCGGTTAGAACAAAGGAAGAGCTACAAAAACGACAATCTGACCTAAAAAATATTATAGCAAATATAATCTAAGTTAATAATATGATTAAAACATTGAAATCTGAATTAAAATTACGTCCTACGTATGACGAGATGATAGGAATGATTGAAAGTCAAGGAGACGCTAATAGACCTTCAATTGAAAACATTATTGACAGACGAGCCACCCTATTCAGAAACAATCAGTTTGGAAGTCAGTTTGACAACGTTGATTTTCTAGGATTGAAGAAGCAGGAAGAAGACAAGGTCAAAAACGAAATGCGACAAGCACAATTAAGACAGAGGTCAATGGCAACGGGCTCATCAATGGGTGTTTTATCTGCTACTTCAAGTAGCGTTTCTGTAAGTGGTATCAATACACCTAGGGAAGTTGAGTTTTATGACGTTGACGATTTTATCGCTGAGGAAATAGCCAGAGTTCAATCGGAAATAGACGCTCACAATCAGAAAACACAAAAAGCAAGAGACAGGGCTACTAGTAGCGCTAGTAGTGATTTAGCTGACGTTCATTCTCAATCATTACCAGTAGGTGTTCCGGTTCATTCAATGGCTTCTGACGAAGGTAGTGATAAAATGCCAGATTTAGAGTCTGTTAGTTACGGCGAACGAAGTTCGCCCTCAGGGCGAAGCCGTGACGAGGAAGAAGAAGATGAAGGAAGCCTAACCGATAAAATAGGATTGGTAGGAGACTTTGACCCAGACAATCTTATCAATAATCAAGACATTAAATCAACAGGTTTGTTGTTTCAATTATATGTTCGCGATTTGTTGTCGCCCGAAATAATGGAATTAACCGACAAGTTGCCAAACGAACAGAGAAAGAAGCAGTATCTGGTTTCCATCATTGAAGGCTTGAAAGAAACAGCGGAATGGCAACAATCAGGCTTCGCAGGTAAGACAGTTAAACAAGAAGCAAAGAAATTTAGAGAAATGAGAAAAATGATGAAAAAGAAACCTACAAATCAAGAAAGCGCTTCTTCAAGTGGTGGCATTGGTTCAGCTATTGCTAGTGGAGCAAAAGCAGTAGGTGGTGCGGTTTTAAATGCAGGTAAAGAAGTTGCAAAAGACGTAGCTCTCGCAGTAGCGCAAGATGCATTAGCAAGTATTATATAAACAAATATATAGAATGCTTAAACTTCGCCCTACATATGAGCAAATGTTAAAGGAAGCTAGAACGAGAAGGTTAAAAGTATTACCGGAAAGAGAAAGAAGAAGTTTAATGGGTATTTTACTAGATGATGTTGATTTTGATGAGTTTGATTTAAGTAATTATGATAAGAGAATAAATATTAACAATAATGATAATCCAAATAAAGCAACACAGACGGATTTTAATATAGCTTCTTCTTCAAATTCTTCTGTTAGTGAAAGTATGAGAACACCCGAAGAAGCAGTGAAGGAAGAAGTGAGTGAAGCATCTAGTATAGTAAGCAGTGCGAAATCAGTTGAACAACAAGCAGAAAAACAAAAAGGAAAGCAAACCGAAAAAAGTTTGATGAGAAGATTGTTTGATAGTATGTTCGGAGATGATGAATACGAAGAAGGAAGAGAAGAGTTACGAAGAATGAGAGAACAACGACAGCAAAGAGAAGAGGAAGAAGATGAGGAGAATGTAGAGCGTTTAGCAACAGAAGAAAGCCAAGCGAGTAGTTCTTCTTTACCGATGAATGTTAAAAAATCTTATGAACCATCATCATCTTCATCAAGTTCAAGACGAAGTTCTGGAAGAAGTGCATTGTTACCAATTGAAGAAGGGGCATTGAGTGAATATGTTCAATCTAGCCCTCCGGAAACAGTTCAAAGTTCAGTGCCATCAGATAGAACAGTGGAATATTTACAAAGTTCAAATCCCGTTAGTGTTGCCAGTTCGGAAAGGACTATTGAATACATAAGGTCTAGGAGTTCGTCAGGAAGAAGTAGATAAATAAATATTTCTTTCAAATGATTTTTATCCTAAAAGAAAAATCACTTAAAGAAATATTTATATTTAATAGATAAGATAAATGAATTCTTTTCTTGTTTCAGAAAATGGAGAAAAATTATGTATTGATGAAGACTTGTTTGATGCAATGTGGAACTCAATTGAATCAAATGATGAAGTAATGGCTCAAAGGAAGTTGAAGAAGAAATCTCATAATGACCGTTTAAATGCAAAATACAGAGAAGAAGGATATTTTAAGAATTACTTTAAAAACAACAGTCACGAATATGAATGTGAAAGATGTGGTAGTATGCTATCAACAAACACAATAAGAAGTAAGCATTACAAAAGCGTTAAGTGTCAAAGACTTTCGGAAGAAAAGAGACAGGCAGAATTAGGAGAACGAATTGTAAGAAAGGTTTTGTTTGGATGATTTAATATTAATAAAATATTATTAATATTAAATATGAGTAAAAACGAAGTTCTGGAAAAGATATATTATGATTTAGAAAGGGGTTATGGAAGCGTTAGAAATTTGTATGAAGAAGCGAAGAAAGATGGTCTTGCAATAACGCTAGATGAAGTTAAGGAGTGGGTTAAAAAACAACCTAACAAACAAAGAAGAAACTATAAAAATTCAAACAGTTATTCGCCTCCTTTTGCGAGAGCTGTTTATTCTATTGATATTATGGATATGACTAGTTTGATGAAAGACACTGACACCTTTAAAGAAGAATATAAAAGATACGGTTTGATTTGTATTGATAATTTTAGTAAGAAAACTCACGTAGTGCCGATGGAAAACAAAGATGGAGAAGATGTTTATAAAGCTTTCCTAGAATGTTTCAAAGTATTAGGACAACCGCAAAGTATTTATACTGACCACGATGGAGCATTTAATTATAAGAAATTGCAGGATTATTTCAAAGGTGAGGGTATTACGCACATTGTAACACTAACTCACGCTAATGTAGCAGAAAGAGCGATTAGAACATTTAAAAAGATGATTGGTGATAGAGCTTTACAAACAAAAGGGGCTTGGACTATATTATTAAAACCTGTTATGGATAAGTATAATAAAAAGATGGTTCATTCAACAACTGGAATGATACCAGACGAAGCACATAAAGACGATAATTCTGTTGAAGTTAAGGCTAACACAGTGTTGAAAGAAAAGTATTTAAGGAGATATCCAAAGATTGAAGTCGGAGATAAGGTTAAAGTTTTTGATAAAGGCAAAGGCAACTATACCAGCAGGAAAGAGACACGCATTCAATGGTCTGAAAGAACTTATGAAGTCAAGGAAGTAAAAAGAGACCCGCAACTTAATAAATATTATCTTTTGGAAGGTAGGGAAAAGCACTATAATAGACACGAGTTGTTGTTGGTTGATTGAAAATATAAAATGACTTAAAGACAAAACGCCCTATAATATTAGTGCAATGAGCGAGAAACGTATTAAGGAGAAAGAAGAAGAACTGAAAATATATGAAATTGAACTTGAAGAATTAAATGAGGACATAGACAATATTTATAAGAAAATATTTAAGTATAGTAGCAGAATAGAAGCATTAGATGAAGATAATTCAGAAGAACTTGTTGTGTGGCTTAATAAAAAGTCATCGTGCTATTTTGACTTGTCAAAAAAGATATCTGACAAAAGCTGTAAGTTGAAGAGTATCAAATGTTGTAAAGAAAATATTGAATTATGGAAATAAAATCTGTATTTGAATTTAGATGAAATGGATTAGATAACTATCATATTAAAATAATTAATATGATGGATAAAAGACTTCAAGCAATGGGAGCTTTGGTAAGAATATTGTTAGGGAGCTTTGGAAAAGTAGGATGGAAATTAGGGGAAATGAATGAAGGGCGGTGGTAGGAATATTGGAAAGAATGTTAGGGAGTGGAGTTGAAAAATGAATGAGGTGGAATGAATTGGTGAAAAAATGCTGAAAACCGTGGGTAAAAGGGCAATATTGGTCAATAACCCCTAGAAGCCCCTTCTGAAAAGCGAATAAGGTGGAAGGGGGGAAGAAAATGAAGAAGGTATGTTAGGAATTGAAATAACAGCGGAGGGGGGCAACGAATGATGAGTAAGTCCTGAGAATCCCCCTTTTAGTAATTTTTTCCCCCACCCCCCTGTGGCCCAGCCCCCCCCCCCCCCCCCTCCACCCACCCCCCCTTCCATGCCCTTGAACCTAAGCTGAGTCTTAAGTGCTCCACCGAGCCCCCCCCCTGAGTTTTAAGGGCTCCAATGCACCCCCGCCAACCCCCCCCCAGCCCCCCCTCCCCTAAACCCAAACCCTAAACCTCAAACCCTAAACCCCTGTGCCCCCCCCCCCCCCCTCCACCCACCCCCCCTGTCCATGCCCTTGAAAACCTGCTGAGTCTTACTCCCCGCCCAAGTCCCAGCCCCCCCCCTGAGTTTTAAGGGCTCCAATGCATTCCCCCTCCCCCCCCACCCCCCCCACCCCCCCAACCCCGTCCCCACCTACTCCCCCACCCGCCCAAGTCCCGCCCACCCCCCCACCCGCCCAGCCTCCCCTACCCCCCCCACCCCGTCCCCACCAACCCCCCAACTTCCCCCCCCCCTACCCCAACCCCGTCCCCACCTCCTCCCCCACCCGCCCCAAGTGCCGCCCCGCGCAGCCTCCCCTCTGTGGCCCCCGCCCCCCCACCCCCACCCCGTCCCTACCTACCCCCCCCAACCTCCCGCCCCAGTCCCAGCCCCACCCCCCTTCGTCAAAGCTGAGTTTTAAGGGCTCCACGCCCCTTCCGCCCCCACGCCCCCTCACCTACCCCCCGCCCACCCCCCACCGCCCAACCGCCCAAGCCTTGCCCGCCCAGGCCACCCACTTCCCCCCCACCCCCCCGCCCAGCCCCCTCAAACCCCCCCAGCCCCTCACCACTGCCCGTCCCCACCTACCTCCTTGCACCCCGCCCCAGCCCAAGTCCCAGCCCACCCCCCCAACCCCCCCACCGCCCACCCCCTGTGCCCCCCCACCCTTACCCTACGCCTCCCCCACCTGCCCAGTCCCCGCCCCCCCCCCCGCCCCCCACCCCCACCCCGTCCCACCTCCCTCCATGCCCTTGAACTCCAGTGCATGCCCATGCCCCCCTCCGTTTTCCCCGCCCGCTCCGCCCGCTTCGCCCTTCCCCCCCACCCCCCCCCTCCCCCCTCAACCCCCCCACCCCCCCCCCACCCCCCCATCAACCCCACACCCCCCACCCCCCCCCCCGCCCCCCCACCCCAACCCCCCCCCCCACCCCCCACCCCCCCACCCCCCCCCCCCAACCCCCCCCCCCCCCCCCCCCACCCCCCCCCCCCAAGCACCACCAGAAGGACTGTCAACTTGTTGGGTCGGCGGCTTGAGCCGGAGGCTCTTAAATCCGGCCCCCACGCCGCCCGTGGTCCAGGGCGGAGCCCGCGTCGCACTAAAGCGCTAGCTTTAAGGGGCGAGCGCCCGAGCCGCCGACCCCGCCCAAAATTGCTTCAAATTCGCGCGGGGCCCTTCGGGAGGCCTCCAAAACGGCATCCAAGGGGACGCAACACGCGGTGGTGCGAAAAGCACGAAAACCTCGTAAAACCCATGGGTTTTTACGAAAAACCGAGGCCACAAAACACCCGCAGCACCCCATTAAACCCTCACGGGCGCGCATCATCGGCCCTAGCTTTTCACATGGGGCGCGCGCCAGGCCGAAACCACGTTTTTCAAGGTTTGGGGGGGGTACCGGAAGCCCAAAACCAGGCGAGCATCATGAGCATCAGCAGCCCTGGCCCGCGGGCCCAAGGCAATAAAAAACGCTGAAAAACGCTGAAATCACCGTAAATACCGTGTTTTTATGAGGTTTTTCACGCGTGCCTCCGACCCCCACCCCTGTTGCCCTTGACCCGCCCCCAAAGTGCGCATCATCGAAACCCACGTCCGGGGGGGGGTCTGCTGATGCTGCTGATGCGCGGGGTCCGGGCGCATCATCGAGCCATCGCTTCTCTTGGGCTTCGTGGGGGGGTCCGGGCCCACGGCCCAGAGACCCAGCTGATGCTCATGATGCTCGGTTTGGGGGGGTGTTCCAACAGCAGAAAACCTCGTAAATACCGAGTGTTTTGTGGGTCCACGTAAAAACGCCCCTAAAATCGCTCATTTTACGCGCTCGAACGGCTTCGTGCCTACAAAACACCCGAACAGCAGGACCCCGAATGCCCTTAAGGGCATTCGGGGTCTTGCTTTTGGGGGTTTCGTGGGCACGCAAGCGTTCAAGCACATACAATCGGCGTGTTTAAGGGGGTTTTGGATGGCCTGGGGGAGGCCGCTGATGCTCATGATGCTCCCTTTCCTGGGTCCCAAAAGGCTTCCCAAGCCCAAAAACACGTGTTTACAGCGTTTTCTGAAGGTTTTTCGAAGGCAAAACGCATGCATAGAATGCTTTTAAGGCCCCCAAACCAACCCCACTGATGCTCCTGATGCGGGTGCGCGTGCGCGCGCGCGCGCGCCGGGGGGGGGGGGGGAGGGAGGGGGGGCGAAGGCAGGAGAAAGAGAGACAGAGAGAAGGAGAGGACAAAGACACGGGAAAGAGAAGACAGTGCCAAGGTTCAAGGTTTCGTGCTTTGGGGGGCGGGGGCCGGCCCGTGCCGCTAGGCCTGAAATATAATCTAGTGTAGTTGCGTATCAGTATGGTCCCCACTTTCACTGCGGCTTTCGACGAGGACAGGCGGCCTTCTCCCGGACATGTATGCAGTCATCGCCAAGTGTTTGTGGGTTTTTCCTGGTTTCTTCTCTTTGTTGTCTCTGTGTGCCCTGGATTCTCCTCAACTTTTTCTTACTTTCTTCATCCGATATTGAACAACAAGAAAAACTTGTAGATAACATCTGGAAAATTAAACAATGCTTGGTTCATTCCCCCCAACTCCTGACTTACCTGCTGTGGTATGCAGGTGCTCGGGAAGTGTTCCTAGAAAAACAGGTCATGGCCGAAATCCTCGGCCCTAACTACAACCTAAACCCGAAATGGTCGAGCCTCTTCCGCCATGCGATGCTCTTTAACCACTTCAAGGACACCAATGACGGCGCGCATGACCGTGACGCTCTTTGGATCATAGAGGGTGCCCGAACAGCGCAACTTCACCCGAGAAATCTCCTCAAAGCAGCTTCAAATCATATTCATACCAGGTAGAACTGACAAGCTCCGTAGAACATCAATAAACACAACTCGAGCCAAGTGGGGGCTTAAAACCTTACGAAATAAGGGACCCCTTACTTGGACCCCCCAAATAGTATAGGGTTCCCCTTTTCTAAGGACCCCAAGAATGTACCCTTGAATTCGGAAAGCCCCTTAAGTTAAGAAGCCCAGAAGCGGCTTCGGCACCAAGATCCAAGAAGAGGCAATGCTCCGGTGGACCGTCGGTCTCCCACCGAGGTCCTACACTCATAGGGCTCCCGCAGCCCTCGAGCTCGGCAACTTGTCGCACCTCCGCAAAAGAGGGTACAAGTTGTTTCTTTCGAAACAGCTTCTTTTTTTATACGTAGTTCTCTAAGTCCTGATCTCCTTTCCCTTCCCCTAACCTGATTCTGCGACGCAACAGGCCTGGTCTTCCGGTTGCTGCTCCAAGTTCTGCGCGGCGCATCGCTGGCCCTGCTTCTGGGAACTCCAACCTTGGTGCACGACTTGTCAGCAAATCCCGTTGCAAAGCTTTTGCTTCAACAGTGCGGTTGTGGAGCTGATGATGTGGAATGGAAGCGGGCCCTTTTCCGCAGATTCCTTCTGCTCCAGTTGCTCCGAGCCCCCCTTTCCATCGCCCACGGCCACGCGGACCTTGCCCTTTGCACCTTGGCAAAGCGTGCCTCCCAATGCGACACCTCTGAGAGCAGAAGCTATAGAGGCTGGCTTAAACGTTAAAGGCAATGCAGTTGGCCGACCTTTCTTTGCGGACTTGTTGACCTTCGCTTTCCGACCTGCGACATGGGTGAGGGACCTCTACCACAACCCCACCTCGACGCTGCAGACTCCACGCGCGTGTGCACATGCGTACGAAACATCCATACAACATTCAAGCACAAGGCAGAGACTCAGGTACTGTGGTGTTGCTAGCTGCGTCATGGCGGGGGTGGGCCAGGCAGTGCGCTTGCTCGATAAGCAATGCTCTGGGTTCCGAACCCGGTCGAGGTGTGCGAAGGTCATCACCATCACCTCCTGCGCATGCAATCACAGGGCTCATGGCTACAGTTGCAGGCAGACATAGCATGTTGACGCAGGTGGCATTTGCACATCAGTGTCCTCTTGGAGTCCGGCCCTCATCTGATAAGACCCCAGATCTGGAGAATCCTTGGCAAGACAGCTGGATGATCCTCCTGAACAGGCCGCAATCTGCTTGAACTTTTCTCTTTCGCTCTTGCTTCCCTCGTTCCGGTCGTCGCAAGCTTCTTCCTTCCAACCCCTCACCCGTGTCGAGATGCTTCCGTTGACCATTCCGAATCGGTCACGTATCTCCTGGCAGGAGCGAAAACGAGCATTTGTGAGGGACAAAGACTTTGTTCAATGCCAGCGACGAGTAAAACCAATCAGCGAGCGGCAAACCATGGCAAACCAACCTTTCATGTGCGGCTCCAGGTGGAGCAAACATCTGAAGCGATTTGTTCTTAGATGCCTACCTGCATTCGGCCGCCCCCTTGAAGATAAACACATCTGGATTCTTCGACATTTTCGCCGGAACTCAAATAAACTTCGTATGTAGGGTCACCAGCACAAAACAACAGAAACGGAATCCCTTAGTCATCCTCTCTAGTACCTTCCTAGTGACCAAGTGCTCGCCTACTCCGTTCTGATAGCTCTACATTTCCGCTCTCTTTCTGCCTCTTCAACGTCAGCTCTCAATCCTTTCTAATAAACTACCGATTCGGCTCGCCTCCGCAAATTGCCGAGTTTTCCTGATAACCTGCCGGTCCCCCTCATGCGCGTACAGTAAGTGTGTGGATGTCTGGAGCGTCGGTCGCAGCGGCCTGCATTGCAGCGTTGCTTTGCCTCACGCTGGGCCAAAGTTAGGGGGCAACCAGCACCAACAACTTGACCGGGGCAGCCCAGAGCCGGCTTGACAACTGTGCTGGCTGCTTAGAAGCTTACACTAGGCTTACATGCCACAACTTACCCAAGCATCTTCCAAGCTCATGTGATGAGCCATTGAGCTCAGCGACATGTTGCTCATCAGTGTCGCCCGGATGCTGGCCCGGACGTTGCGCAGCCGACCCTGGGTGTCACCTTGAGCCGTAAATTCTGTTCTTTCGCTGCCACATTGCAGTTTTCAATCCAGGTTGGGAAACCATGGCAAGCTCATAGAAAATCCAGGTCTGACTGCAACTAATGACCATGCCCAGTGCTTTCCGTTGCTGCGTGAATTCTTGAGATGGCCTCACTTTGTTGTTTACTGCGTGAAGAAGAGTCGGAGAATATGGTGCCCCTTGGCTCACTTGGTCTTCATGTTGTGTTCATGTTGTTTTTGGAAACCCGTAAAAATGCGACACTGCCATGCCTGCCTGCCAAAACATCGAATGTTCGCAGATTCTTGTCACGCGCTTTGCACACTGACGTCCAAAGGCTTGGTTGGTGCCAATTGGTGCCATTGAAGCCGTCAATGCGGTGGATTCGAAAGGCCGCGAATGCCGTGAAGCTGTTGACGGTATGGATGTGGGTGACGCTTTGCTCTTCGCGTCTGCGACGCCTTCTTAAATGCACGTCTTCGCAGCCCTAGTTGAACCTTCTTGAGCTGTGCCGCTGTGCCCGTTACTGGCTGCCTGGTCTTTAGTCCATTAAACTGGGCGTGTTGTTCGTGCCCCTGCAGCTTTCACGCCCAAGCGGGTCATTAATCCCTCTTGGATCCCTGGAGTGTGTTGGTAGTATGCTTTACCCCTCGTCTTCTGCTTGATTCTCTGCGTTCGCTGCATCGCAGTCGGCTGGCAGTGGCAGGTGAATCACGACCCACCCCACTGCTTTGTCGAAGTCTCCACCGTTCCTGAGTGTGTTTGAGGCATACCGTGATACTCCATGTGCCAAGTCCTAGCGAACTGATCCAGGCTGTGCACGGGTTCAACGGTTCTGTGTGGCCTGTTGCCGCCCGACCCCCCCGTTTGTTGTCACCTCGTAAACTGCAGATTCCGCAAGTCATGGCCCCCAACGTCGCACCTGCGTCCTGCAACGTTGAAGATGCCCTTTCAACTGAAATGACAACTTCCAACTTCCAACTCCCAACCGCCCCCGACCCCCTGCGAACCCCTGGGGTTGATTGATCACTGCTGACAGGCACCATTGTCCGTCGATGCGCGCCGGCATTTGGGCGAGCTGTCGGGCGCTTGACCAGAGCAAATGCCTGAGGCTGTCTCTCGGAGTGTCCTCTCTCGGCTGCGGGAGTGGTGTGCCTTGATGCATGATGTGGTTTCTACTTCCCCCCTGCGATGAATGCCATGAAGCAAAGGGGAAAAAAGGGATCAAAAGGGTCTGTCCATGTCTTACCTTCATCTTTCCGGTCTGAGGCTTGGAGCTTGGAAGAAGAAATGGAAGCTGCATTCCAGGCACTGTCTTGGGTTGCAGTCCGGGAACCCGTCGGAGAGTCAGCCAACCCCTGCCCAAGCATGCTCCAGGAATTTTAGGAGAATGCTGATGCTGCACCAGGCCAGTGACATCTTCAACAGCATGGCCTGGATGTGCAGGCGACCCATGGTGCCTCAACTGAGCGTGCAGCAACCTCCATTCTCTCCACGCAATCACCCAGTACTGTAGCGGTATCATGCGACGTCCACCTGGGACGGTCCATTCGATTTGTTCATCTCTGGAGCTGTGGTTTTGACTGGTTTTGCAGTCTTGGCAGCTTGCAGGAAGACAAATGTAACCGTTTTTGTCGCAGGCAGTGGAGCCTGCGCCTGCATTTTGAGATCGAGCAACTGAGCATTGCTGTGGGTAGCTTAGCTTAAGGATATCGTTTAGCGAGGATGGAACAGCTTGTCTTTATCGTATCGGCTCCTGTTGCTAACATGTACGTACAGAGAGGCAAGGACACGGATCCAGGCATGAACGCATTACAGCTGGCCATGAAAGGATGCAGAGCCCCCTCCACTAAAGACACGGCAGAGCTCCGTGTCCATGTCGAGACGTCTTCTGGGGCCCGTGTGGGGCCCCTGTGGGGGACGATAAAAATCGCACAGGCCCGCAATGTTTATCGGCGCCTTCCTCTATTCTTCCAAACGAGAACTCCCTGAAACCTCTGAGGAGGCTGCTCTGCACACAGGCAAAGTCCACAACATTTCTGCTGCCAGGCACCATTGTCCGTCGATACGCGCCGGCGTGTGGGCGAATTGTCGGGCGATTGACCAGAGCAAATGCCTGGGACTGTCTCTCGGAGTGGGGAGTGGTGTGGCTTGATGCATGATGCGGTTCTACTTCCCACTGCGATGGAGCATGGGGGTCTGAAATACGTATGTCTTGGGAAGGCTGGAAGGAACGGGAGCTGCATTCCAGGCGCCGTCATGGGTTTCACGTCTGGAAAGAATCGCCGGAATCGACACCTGCCGGCGTTCCATTAGTGATTTGTCTGGCTCGCCAGCTCCTGCTTCCGCCTCCTCAACACAGTCTCGACGCTGCGTAAAGCATCTGCAACACACGAGCACGGAGTCACGGAGTCCTTAACTTGGTAAAGCGCTTCTTCCGCATCATCGCTGCTTGCAGACGGGCAAGCTCCTGACCGCACATCGCATCTTGGAAGCCAACGCCATGTCCCAACACACTCAGCAGGCACACGCAAGGCTCCTCCCAACTCGCCTCCGCCATCTTCTTCGTTGTCATCGTTATCAAGCTCTCTTGGGGTGAGAGTCGAGTTGACTTCCTGTGTATTGGCCGGTGTCGGCGATTCCGCTCGGGATGGCTCAGCCGCCTCAATCGCCTCTTGCTTTTCGAACTTGTCCCAGAAGTCGGAGCCTGAATGGCAGCAGAAAGAGGCACGACAAGCAGCTGAAAGATTTGCATCCAAGTTGAGCGGTGCTAGGACTGCTAGATCATGCTAGATCTAAACGAAGCTCAATTCCGAGCCTGGATGGGGCCTGATGCTTGGGTGCGCTTGGCTACCGAGTTGCCCGCCTTTGGCATTTGGACTGTTTACGGCGTTTTCCGAACGATGCTGGGCCTGCAGAGACGCTCTTCCGGTGCTTCAGCCCAGCCAGGGACTTCCTCAGACGGAAATTTGCAGTCTCGTGTAAGTGCTCGTGCTTTCTGAGCGTAGCTGTCTTGTGTCATGAAGCGCCTGGCATCCCTGCATGCAGTGCTGAGGCACCAAGCGGCGCGGAGGAATAAGCAGTAGTAAAGTCTTGTCAGCGGGCAATCCGGATCTTGTAAACGGAGCGCCAGTTGTTCAAGTTACGTCCGCCGCTTGGTTTGGGTGTGTGCAATGACCAGAGGACTGGACCTCCGGAAGCAGCGGTAGTGTCAACCCGGTGCCAAAATGGCTTTATATGGCTTTGGCTTTGTTAGTCGGAGAATCGGAGAGGTTGGTTCTGCAATGGGGGAAGGACTGGGGAACATTCCAGGTGAAAGGGGGTGGCGAAGCCGCTGGCAACACGACGCCCGGCCCAAATCAAGTACTTCCTTCAATCACCACGAATCCCAAACGACGATCGTGCAGACTGCAAGTCAGTTTCAGAATGCTCAGCTTCTTCGGCATTCTCAGTGCTTCGGACTGGAACAGGGGAGTACAGCAGCTGCATTGTACAGGAGGCATATAGACGTGATGTGAGCTTGCGTCGCGGCAAAAATCACGGCCTCCACGGGTTTTCTTGGTGCTGAAAGCATGATAAGGTGGGGTCCCGGTTCTTAAGAATCGGCTTCTGGGTTAACAGTCCTGCTGTTCCCCTTAAGTTCTTTCGGGAAAACTTGGAAGGAATATGCCGCGCAGCTTATGGGAAAACGTACGTCGACCACAGGACGACATTGGTCAAGAACTGCCGATGCTTCTGCGTGCAAGTCGCCCAGCCAAGGGTGAATTTGATCTAAGAAGACTCGGACGTTTGAAGCGGCCCAACTCCGTAGTCTGAACCTGCTTGACCTGAGAGGCGAGTATCGTTTCATGGGCTTTAACGCCCGATTTAAATTAGCTTTAAAGGATTTGGAAGCTGCTGTAAAGTGACCTTCGTCTGTGCGATCTCGGAATCCGTCAAACGGGATCTCTCAGCCAGAAGCCTGGACCTGAACTATACGATGCGGAAACAACGGAAGCATTTCCCCATCAATTTCACGATCAGCATGGGCGTGGCAGGGCCCTGGCAAGGGCTGACCCAAGGTGGAGCCGCGCCCAGCCATGATGTTGCGCATCATCTTCATGTGGGGGGTCCATCTCAGCTTCTTTTCTTCTCCTTGATTTGCGAGGAATGTACGGTGCCTAGACTGCATTGCACACAATGGAGCGACGATGCAAGCCATGGCACGCTGAACACACTCTGAAGGCACAAGCGATGTGAACGCCGTCTCCCCGGCCGGACCGCCTGATCCGAAGCCCCCGACAAGCCAGCAACATACGCAGCACAGCATCAACAAACCGTAACAAACTTATCAACCAGAGTCTCTAACGAAATACAGCCTTCGCGCCATGTGCAAAGCTCTAGGAAGTTGCTCCGCATCGGCATGGTGCACGGGCCCGCGCTTTGGCGGTTGCGCAACTTGCGTCCTCAGACTGTCACGGATGTTGTCAGACAAGTATCCGGCCAATCGCTTCTGTCAATTCCTACGGCACATTTCACTCAGACAGGTTGAGTTTGTTTCGATTCTGTTTGCTGTGCGTGTTTGGTTTTGGAGTTTTCTGACCTCTTCTTGGCGCTGCTGGATGTTGAGGCCGATTCCAGCAGGCTGGTTTTAGGGGATAAGCACAAGCAGCGGCGAACAAAAACAACGGAAGGAAATAACAACCACCGAACAAGCAACAACTAGACACCGCAATAGAGGACCAAACAAAATTGCCCTCCATTGAAGTACCCGCCACCTGCTTCTCAATAGTTGCAATTGTTCACCGCATGGGCGCCCTTTCGTGAACAATCCAAGTCTTGGAACGTGCTTAGCAATCCCCTTGTCCGTAGTTGCACATTTTTCTCGGCTGGGCCCTGAAAAAAGAGGCTACTGGTATGTCCTTGAACGCTGAAGGCAGTGCACAGGTAGGTCCGGACACAATTTATTACAGAGAACACTGCTAGTGCAACTCCACCTCGTCACGATGTATTCGCTTCTCAAGGCATGTGCAGGACATTGGTACCACTCGTTGATGTCTCTGGAACTCATAGGTTGTTGATTGCGAGCCCTCCCCAAGCTTGCTTTGACTTGCCAGGGTGCGGATCTGCCGGCATCCATGAGCCCAAGCGGGAGGAGCGAGCTCTACGCTTGCCGTCCCAGCTTTGTTGCAGACCAAGCCATGGGCCGAGGACCGGGCAAATCATCAAGTGGTGCCAGCAAGAGATCTGCCAATCAGAAGCACGACACACTCAAAGCGTTGAAGAGATGCCACTTACTCTCGTTCTGCCATAGGCTGCATGTCCCCTTTTCATTTTTCTACGCCAGCACGGGGCTGGAAGGCATGTCGTCATCATCCTTTGTCTTTCTTCTTTTTCGCGTACTCCATGGCCTCTGCTTTTATTCAGGCTGGAGCTGTCATGAACTGGGCAGATATGGGCAGATACCGGCCTTCCACAGTGAGTCCGAGACATCCCTGTCTGTTTCGTCTCGCCCGGTCCGCCGTAGTCGGCGATATACGTTTTGAAAGGCATCCAGATGATCCTGGCTGTCATGCACTTGATACCTGCGTTGACAGGTCGGCACGCGAAGTCAATGAGCTTCATGAAGAAGTCAAGTTGCCAAATTGCGATTTCTTGGTTTAGCCGTCATTGTCTGTCCATCCTTGGTGCGATCGAGGTGCTGTTTGGCCTTGTCTTCCACTCGATCAGAAGGAATGTCCGCATACCTCAGCTGACATTCCGGCAAGTTTCAGCAAGAAAGCTAGAACATAACAAGTGCCATGCAGAACTGGCATAACTTGTCGCTCGAGTGACATGCCGTCGACGTTCTCTGTCGAACCCAAACGCTGACCTGCGCGTCCACACTCATTCGCTCATACCCTGCATCCCTGGCATACTGGTAGCAGTCATATTCCAGCAGCTAACTACTGTCTGCTTGAGAATCCCCCCAAAAAATGCAAAATGAAAACCCCTGTATTGTCCTTACAAGGAGATTGTTTTTGTTGGGGGGGGGTTCTTAAGCAATTAGCAGCCAAGGCGCTGCTGGTCTTCAGTTGCATCCGATTGCTCAGGCGAGAGTCTATGCCTCAGTCGAGCCGATGTTCTGAAGCCTCACACTAAACTCTCCCCCCAACTTGCGTCAACCAAGGCACTGGAGGCTTGGTCATCCTCGGGCGCCTTTCAGAGCGGCGGTCAAGCATACGATGCGCACAGCGAAGGGCAAAGGGAGCGCTGTACATGTCACAAACCATGTCGCCATGACGGGTTCACCTATTCTTTGGGATGTTCCCCCTGATAATTATACTAACAGTCCTGAATAGGGATGATAGTACGCCCGATTAACCCCTATTAAGGACTGTTAGTTAGTATAAAGGGGAACGTCCCAAACTATTCTGCCACTTGCTCAATCGTGGGTCCTCCGCGTCTGCAATGGGGAGCAAATCCCCTTCCACAGAGCGTTTCCCTCGGTACGGCGTTGAAGCTGCAGGGTCCTCAATGAGCCATCACACAAGTCCTATCAAGTTCTTCGTTTCCCTTCAAGACATCCCAACCCTCAACTCGCGTGAGAAGAAATCAGAAAGGACGACCTGCCTGGCTCTTCTCATCTCTGCTGGATGCACAGCGCCTCGGGAGTGTGTTCGGATTCACATTGACATTAAAGTTTAGGGTCTCGGATGGGCCTTTCTGGTAGAGGGCATGAAGCGGACCTTGACAGCTTGCTGGATCTTAACCAGATTTGTAAAGAACCCGTCCCCCCAGTCCGAATCAAGGAAACCCCAAGATATCTGCAGCTTCCCTTAGCTTCCAGTCTTCAATGGCGTCATAAGGCAAGGATGGCAAGGCAAGTCTTTGTCCAAGATGCCAGAAGATCTTGGAAGGGTGAAGAGCAACTTGACAGCCTTACGACCCGAAAGCAGGGCAGCTGTCATGTGTGAGGCTGCTGGAGCCTCACATGCTACCATCTTCTACCTTCCCCTTTTGAGCAAGCTGGCTTGCCACCTAGATGCGTAGCACCCTGGCAGTGCATTGGCCCACGCCGCGGCCCAAAAGCATCATGATCGACTCATGACCGACGGGCACGACGCATCAACACAACTCAAGGCTTCCAGATATTCTTAGATGCCAACAGTTCTGCGCAAGATGACGCCGCGACGAAGTCTGAACATGTCGACGTCATTGTGCGACATACGCAATGCTACACTGTATGATTCTTTCCATCTCAAAAGTCTGAATGGCTGCAGGGGAAGAATCGAAGCAAAACACAATCTTTCAAGGCAGTTCGGAAACTTCTTGGCAGTCGCTCCTCGTGTTCTGCAGTAGCTTTCAAGCTGACTAGGGCGACCAGCCAGAAGCTGGGATATGTATAGTTGACTAAAAATCAGCCCCGACGTCTTTCAGCTGTCCACGCGCGCCACCTCCACATTCCGCGATATGCAGGCCCTCTCCTTTCCGTCTTGCTTTTGGGCAAAACTGTACAAATCTTGGAGTCATTCTTAAAGCATGACCCAAGAAGACTAGAGAAGGTGGACTCACGCCGTTCCACGTGGCCTGCATCGTTAACTGCCGGTGCCGTCGCCACACCGAGAATTCAAGAAGCCTTTTGCGCGAAAGGACTTGCTACCAGCAGCCGCAGACTGCAGGGCTTACTCAGCTCTGCCCTATCACTTTCCCTTGCCCAGGTTGAACTTGAAGAAAATGACGTCCCCATCTTGCACCTGCACAGCAGCCCGGTTGAAGGGCACATGTCAGGATGTCACGAACCGGCGCCGGGCATCGCAAGACAACTTGCCTCATACAGCTTGCCTTCCTGCCGGTATTTGCCGGCTGCCTACCCAAAGCATAAAAGCATCCGTGTGCATCATGGAAAGCTTCGAGCCACGCAGCCTGGATTCTCCTACTCTCCTACACATCCCCCAACCGCAGCCTTCACTGCTGCTTCGCTGCCAAGCTCCTTCAACTCACTGAAGGCCATGACCTCGGCCATGATGAAGCCTCGTCGCAAGATCTGGGCGCCGCAACGCAAAAAAAAAAACTTTGAAGTATCATAACGCATCAAAATCCCCACGCGCCTTTCTCAAAATCGGTATGAATAACTCCGGCCGCTTGAGGTGCCTGGGGCAGAATGACGCGGCACATGGGGATCTGCGGAGCACATTGCGGAGCACATTGCGGAGGAGCACTTCCCAGAAGCGCCTTGTATCCCTTGCGGACCGTCCAAGCCTTCACTTCGTCAGGCCCCGCTGTGAAGAAGTTGATCAGGTGCACCTCCAAGTCAATCGCATGAAGCTCGTGAATTGCATGCAAAAGTTCCGCAGGTGCTGCAACTCTCTTGCGCAGTTTTCAAGCAGCTGCACCATGTGGAAGGCTGTCGTAATCATCTTCGGCATTGCGCTAACGACACCTTGGACTGAGAAGTGAAGAATGTCGAAGAAGACTCATCGCAGTGCACTTTGATGTTTGCTTAGGTCCACAAACTGAGCTCCCTCTTGGGCTGAAAAACAGTCGCCGGGCAAGCGACCATCCTCGGTCAGTTGCTTCTGTCGTTCCGCCTCCGTCTCCATGTCTTGCAACTCTTCTTCGTAGGCGCCGCCTCAGATTGTTCCGCTTTCGATGCCTGATCCTGTCAACATGCTGGCACTGCTGACATGTTGCCGGATGGTGCCACCTAGCTTCAGTAGGGAATCATGGCGCTGCCCGGGGAGTTGGCCTGTACCCAATCATAGATGGGCTTCAGGAACTTGTTCCTCAGCATCGAGGGGGAGAACAGGGCGCATGCAGGCCCGGTTCATGCCGGCATCACATCCAAGATGCTTTTTCCTGCAAAAATCCTTCCTCAGCTGTGCAAGCAATTACGTTCGTGCTGTCATGCTTCATCGCATCCGTAGACATGCAAGACAAGCAGCTTGTTCATGTTGATTGCGTACATGCAGGGCTTCGCAGTAAGCAGGCCGTAGTCGTTGATGTACTCAATGTCCTTGGTCATCGCTAGTTGACGCAGCAGTGGCACTTGAACAAGCATGGACAATCTGGAGATGTTTATCGACAAGCGATGACAAGCAACTTTGGTCGTCCACTTGTCCATCCCATTCCTCAAAGGAACAAAAGGTTGGGCTTGCCATGCTTACCCAGCGTGAGCATCGCTGGGCATCGACTTCGGGTGGCTTGCAACTTGTGGCCGAGTGTCTTGACATCCTGGCAACCGAGCCCAAGACATATGTCGCAAATGCCACAAATGCCGCAGATGCCCCTGTGCACAATTCAGCCCCTAGCAAGCGGACCTTCCCTTCCTCGAGCCAAGCAATAACTTTTTCCATTGTTTCCAGCTCGTCCTCCCACTTCCTTGATGCCAAGGTAAAGGATGCGATGCAGTTTTCGGGCAATTCACAGAAGCCGCCTGACTGAACGCTACACTACCGCAAAGCCGCGAAAAGCAGACAGCACAATCAAGCCATGCATGAGCATCTTCGAGCTGGGTCTACTGTGTCTGAAGATCATGCTGCTAACTTTGGGGCCGTGCGTCTTCAGGTGAGCGGGCGACTTGGTTCTAGCTGCTGCATGACTCTTCTTGTGGAACTCGACCTTGCACAGGGCAAAATGCGGAGGGTGGCAAAAGGAATGCTGCAGCGTCGGCTGGCAATACGCACCAGCAGCGCAGCGCACTCGGTCAGGGTCTGCTGTTCCACAATTACAGCAAACAGAAGCGACCGCGGTTGTCAGGCCTTGCCCTTCATGTAACTGATGTCTTTTAAGCGCAGTTCGCTGCAGATGGTGTTGATGTCACGCACCTCATGCTCACAGTCTGAGGATTGACATGCAGTACATGTGCCTGCAACTGCACCGGGTGTCTAGCAGGGTCTACCGTGTCTTCCGCATGGATAACGTCGTCATCTTCAAAGGCACGCATGACGTGCACAATGCCATCCTGGGTCAGATTGGTGCAGGGTTGTGGATTTTCAGTCGGCACCAGTCGAATCTTCTAAATGCAGCATCGGCTCCACGGACTGAATATGGGAAAGAAATGCATTGCCCAAGCCTTCGCCTGAAGTTCGCGCGAGGGCGACAAGGAAAACACCAGGTGCCTCAATCCTGGCACAGCCTTTGTGGGCTCCGGAAATCAAGCCGGCAATGTCCACCACTGTGACAAACGCCTGTGCATCATTTACCAACATGTTCACAGCTGCTTCCGCACTACTTCAGTTTTCATGTCGGTCACCGGTCGCCCGAGGCGAAGCCAAGAAACAGAGGAAGGGGTCCACGCTCGCGGGGTCTCTGGGGTCTGGAAAGGGTCAAGAGATGAGTTGTCGGGTGGCCCATAGATTGCACAAGACGCCTGTGATACGAAGCTGCGACACAAAGAGGGATAGACTTGATGATGACAGGCACGTTTACCAGACATGATACAGGGCTCAACTATTCGTCTCGGCCGCTCGTCGGGGCCAACAACAATTCGAGGCTCCGAGGGCAACTGCGCCAAGATGCGACACCCTGTAACACACGGAAACAAGTGACGATTATCGTAGGCACGGATACAGTAGCTGTGCGTGATGTCGCACCCGAGCACTAGGACCTGAGCAGCAGGGTGGAGGCAAGAATAGATCCCGAGTCCGACACAGCCACCACGTGCAAGAAGTAACAAGCAGCAGGTAGTAACAAGTAGCATCACATAAGCACAAGCAAGTACAGAACCACGCAGAAAGATTCGGCGACAGAAACAAAAAGCTGCTTTGCAAGATTTTGCAAGGCGTCAATGGAAAGCCCTCCAGTGTCGAGCCGTGAAAGAAGACATGAAGACATGAAACACAAAACTGAACAGTTCTTCTTGCTCTTCTTCTCTAGCCCTTTCTCTTTCTTATTGGTGTTCTTAAGCCATCTCGGGCCTTCACTTCGCTCTTTGGCTTGTGCTGCGCGACCAGCCAATCAAATCGCTCGTCCTCTAAGAAGGCCCTGGTCTCGGTGGGGTCAATCGTGCAGAAGGGCACCTCGGGATTCCACATGGCCATATCTTAAATGGATTCCGAAGGAATGAAACATTACACTAAATTACACTGGCTCTCGGCCTCCCCCCCCCCAGCGGTACGAATTCCATGTTGCCAGCTTCGCAGCATTTAGCAAAGTTGGAAGACGTGCAGCTGCATGTCAAGCTGGACTGTCAAAAGACTTGGCCGAGACCCTCGCGTTGGCAGTTTTCGAGTGATGAGACTTGCCTTGTATGACGCGTGCAGCTTGGGAATCCATCTTACTGGGAAACATGTTGTGCGCAAATGGTTCGTGAAATGCCTACGTGGTCTTGAGCGCTTACAGGCTTGACATTGATCCGGCCGGGACTCTCAACGTATTGTAGAGCGTACTCTTCCCGACGTTCCTAGGCAAATTCCCGGCACGTCTGGCAAAGCCCGCCTTCCTGTCATTTCCTATCACACTCCATGACTTGAAGCAAGGAAGCGTCAAGACCAAGTACTTAACATCACAACGAATGACGTCACTGTCCTTGGATGTGGCAAGTCTCGGCATGCCCACTAGACCGACCTTGAGTGCGCGGGACCAGCGGCCCAACATCCATGGGCCGACGGCCTCCTGTCAATGCATGTGAAGGCAAATGCCAACGGAACCATTTGGGCTCCGTCTTGAAGGCTTTGGTCAACCTAGAAAGCAGGGGCCCATTCAACCGCTTCCTCTTCGACCTTCTTCTTGGGCGGCATCTTGGGCAAAAGGCCACTGAGGGAGGCAACGACAGTCTTGAGGTTGATGTGGCAACGGTGGGCAGGAATAGTCAGGAAGTTTCCCAATTGCAGCTCTTGCGCATTCTTGCATCAATGATTCCCCCAAATTAATGCTCTCTATAGTCGGCACGGGGCAAAATGGAGAACCAACCTTTTGAGCTTTGCCGTCTCGCCGCGTCTTCAGTGGTAAATACCTACGGCCAAAGACTTAGCAAGCTCCTGCGGGTAAGCTTGGGCTAAGAACATCTGCTGGAAAATAACATGCACACCCACTTTCGTGGCGCCATGTGCCTCCTTTCTATCGGATATCACTGAGTGCAAAGCTGACGCAAACCCAGGCAGAGGGCAAATGATTGACATCTGCCATCTCTGCCCGCTGATCTGCCGAGAGGGAACGCAAGCGGAGCTCCACAAGCTGGCAACTTGCTCATGCCCCGCAGTTGTCCCTGATCCCGCGCTTTTGCACCCCTACAGCCAGCTATTCTTGTGATTGCCGGTAGCTGCCCCAACATGTGCGCGGCTGGCTTACGATGCAGGCAGGAGTCGCGTAGCTAGGGTTTTGCAGACTGCAGCTTGCGACTGCATTTTACAAGTATGCTGTATGCTCACACCAGGTACCTGAAATCTCGCTCCAGCATGCAAGCAGCCGCGCGACGGACCCTACGTATCACGCTATGGAAGCTGCAGCTGAGGTTGATTCTGCATCGCGTAGAAGGCGTCGGAATACAAGTTGCTTACGTCCGCATGATGCTCCCCAATGCGTAGGTGCTTTTTGCAGAAGCAACCATCAGTGTCAGAAAGATGTTGGGTTCTGAGCTTTGTACATGCGAATGGTCATCGCTTGCGTCGCAGTGAGCTGAACTTAAGGATTTCACAGATGTCACAAAGCTCAGAGGAAACAATTTGGGCTAACGGATGCCGAGGTCCAGCCAGCCATTAAAAGCAGGATTTTGCATGTGAGCAGATGGGTGGCAAAGCACGGCACATGCTAGATGGATGCCTGCGTGCCAGGTCACCAAGAGTGACCATTTCGATCAGTTGGCGCACGTGCCCATCCTGTCTCCCATCCTAACAAAGGTCCTCGGTCAAGGCTTCCAAGGCTTCTCAACTCTTTGGGTGAACTGCGGGAAACTTGCGGGGGGGGGGGGGGGAACATGCTCAGCTCCCCTTTCCCTTCAGACCTGCACCTCACCTTAAGAAACCTCTTAAGACTCAAAAGCAGGACCCGAAAACTAAGCCTGAACCAGGCGTCTCGAGGCCACGCGCCGAGGCTTCCAGGAGGTCCTGCGATAACAGCGGCGCTAACTCGGCTGGCCCTCTTTAAAACCCTATGAAAGATATTCCTGCGTATGATCCTCCTAAAACCCAATAAGGACAGAGATTAACTGTCACAAGGGCCTACCGAGTTAATCAGAACCCGATACCAGCGTCAGGTCCGTGTCCCACTGCACAGCTCCAGGCTCCGTCAGGACAACACCTTAGTGAAGCAATTGGGGGCCCAAATTGGGGGGGGGGGGGGGGGAAATGAGCAGCGCTGCTCAAGATTTTTGCGTACTGTAGCCAAGGTTCAAGTGGACCCTCCATACCTCACTGCAGGGAAGCTCAGTATCCCACGTCAGGTGTGAAAAGAGCAGCTCAGGAACAGTGCAGCAAAGCTTCTGGAAATATCCATAGCAATCTCCCTTCTGGAAATCCGAGCCTACCTGTCTACCCATGTCAACAGTAGGCAGGTCACATAACACGCAGTGCGTGCGTGCAAGGATCCTGAATGCCACTCAGCAAGTGGCAAACCATGACCCAACTTATGGCGCGGCCTTTCTCAGAAGTTCCACGGAGCCCACCAGCGTAGCGCCCACAGCCACAAAGGCGACTAGGCCAAAGCCGGCATGCTGAAGAAGGCTGACCTAAGCAGCAGATGAATCTGAGACCCGCCCAACCCTCACCTCGGGGTAATAATCATATATATATATGTATGTACGAGTATATATGTGTATATATATATATGTAGATATACATATATAGATGTGTATATATATATATGTGTGTGTGTGTGTGTGACCACGACGACGGCTTCAACTGTCATTCGCGGGAGCAGCATCCAAGGCGACGACAGTTCGACGACAGAATGCGCACGGGCGCGTTTTTTAAAACCACGGAAGTGCACATGCGCGTACGTCAGAAGCGAAAACGTCCACAAGAGCCCTGACACGTTTTCGACACCAAGCGGCTGAAGCTTGAAAAAGCGCACAAGGACCGAGGTGGGACCGGAAACTTCGACCGAGGAATGCACAGCAGTGCCAATTCAGCGTACGAGAAAATTGTGATGAAATCAATGCCGAACTTGTGTTCAGGCGTGTGATTCCAACCGCAACCCGGAGCCTCTTTACTTGCAAAGTTGGATAGCGTGGGCACAAAACTTACATGTACCACTTCTTGCATACTTATATTGAACGCGTCCAGCCTCGGCCATATCAGCCGATTTCAAAGGTCAACAAACTGGGGTTTGGCATGAGAAGAGAGTTGAAGAGAGGTTCAACAGCGGCTTGGCCAAGCAGAAAGTGGCATTCGTATGCTTTCGTTGTCAGTAGAAGCGCGTGCCGGGCCACCCCTATAGCATGCTTGAAAACCTGGAAGCAAGACGAACCAAGCCAAGCAAAGACATATCTCCAATATGAAGTACATAATGCTTCATTGGAGCATGGTCTGCTTCGACAGGTGTTGAATTTACTTCCGACCCCCTCTCGCACCATTGCAATTCTGGGGTTGAAGGGTCTCCCGGTCGCTGAAACAACTAACGTGGAGCCACGTCGCGGATCTACAATTCTCAGTGAGCACGTCGACGCTGGAATTGTTAATAGCCACCGGGTTCACTGAGTAGTACTCCCCCGACAAACAGTTCTGGCTCAAGACCTTCCAGCGCAAGCAGAGTTTCCCCATCCGAAACCTCATCCCAACAGTCCCCTGCCATTGCCTGGCCCGGGCCGCAGGGGAAGTGGAAGCGGTGGTAATCCTCTTCTGCGCCAAGCTTGCGCAACATGTAGAGGTGCCAGACTGCATTTCAACCCACATGGACAAGTGAGCGAGGCAAGGTCCTGTGGTGCCAGGCGGAGAACAGCCACAGAACAGCCTGCAGTTTTCACGTATTTGGACGAGCCAGATGAAGTCAAAGCTGTGATCCCTCATCAACCGTGGGTTGCACGCAACTGCCTGACTTCCGCAGAAAAGGCTCTGCCGCAGCAGAGCTTCCCAACAGTTCTGCCACGGAGCACAAGTAGGACAAGCTTGCATGCTTGATGTTGCCCCTGTGATAGACTCAACGCACTTGAAACCTCTTTTTTGGGGCACCCAAATCATGAGACGAGGCGGACAGACAGTCTGACTTGACCCATGCGATTGTGCGAGATTGCTTCCGTGAAGGTGCAAGCTCCGTGGCTAGTGCACAGCTGTGAAGCGTTGGACAAGTTTGATGCTTCAGCTCCACTGACACACGTAATGACGTAGTGGTTAGTCATAGATTTGCCCACAGCGGTCTTCACCGTGCACGTCTTGACGCAAGCAGCTGGGATCGCCAGTCGCCAATGCTTTGCTGCCCGAACCAAGGGCAAATGTAGTCGTTTCACTGCGCTATGCTGTACCTTCTCCGATGACTCCCGACTACCTCTTCGTTCGCATTCATTGAAACAAAACAGTGACATCACATTCATGAGAAGTTGCAGTGACGCAGCTCAAGAACACACCCGTCCTGCCAGTGAGAACTTGGAGCCCTTGGCAACAAGAAAGGGGAGCCAGCGACTCGCAGGCATGCCGTATCTGCCAAGGCTAATCTCTAAGGCGACTGCCTTGATCCAAACGCGTGCCGCCTCTTCAAAGTTTGGAAAGACGATGGCTCGGCAATCTGCGCTGCTGACAAAAACGCTGGCATCCTGGCATTGTATAGGGATGGGGGAAGGCTGTTATACCGGCATGCCAAGAAACGAGCAATTCCGATCTTGAGGCTACTGGAAGCACAGAGACAGCTCCCATGATTTGGCAACGCGCGGCAACCTTGACTCCAAAAGCAAAGGCTCCACAACTCCGTCCTGGGGGCTGTGAATGGGTCGCGCCGAAGGCTTCAGCTCGCGTGTGAAGAAGTCCTGAAGCTCAAAAGTCAAAAGCTCCCACCCTCCCTCCACTCTCCCTTGGTCTTCCGGTGCCTGTCTGGTACAGCGTATACTCCAAGGCTTAATCGGAAACCGGGATGCTGAACAGGCTTACGGAATTCTGGGGTGGGACCTGGAGCGAGAGCCGAGGGCCAATTCAGTCTGAGTGGCATTCATTGAGTGAAATTCGCTCAGTGGGAGCAGCACCTATGCAGCAAGCATTCAGCCAAATTATATGGGCTCCAACATGCAGCCGTGGATATGTAGCAAACCGCCAGGCAAGGACCCCAAGCGTGTGACCATTGCTATCTGCGTCATGATTATGATCGGTGCGTCACATTCAGTACCGAACACTTCCACTTCCATGACTTCCATGTCTGAACAGCCAGTTCCAAACAGTCCGTACAATGAGAAGCCGGGTGGGCCGGGTGTCGGGTGCCTCGTCCATGTCAATGTTATACACATGAATAAATTTCTGGACGTCCTGGTGCACTTCGACAGTTTGCAACGCCGCTTCCACACTCGCCTCAGCTATGTGGAATCGTGGAGGCTTGCGGTCCTTCTTGCTGGACGTCGAGCGCATCTTGCGACCGGCATGCTGGGTCAACCTGTGAGCAGATCAAGCTAAAGCAGGGCACCCCGGGTCTCTCCATGAAATCCTGCCTCCGCAGACAACATCTGAGAGGATGCGCAGGAACTATCCCGCATGCTGTCGTCGCATACCTGCTCAAATTGCGCCGCGTGCTCCAATGTCTAAATCTACCCAACCGAAATCCAATGTTCACACTTCTCCATGACCTGAAGAACTCAAGAAACTGTGCAGACGCCGGCAACTGCGTCCAAGTGGCAACCCTTTCAGTATGGACCATACTGGGCCGGGAATGACTTCCTCGAAGACTTTGCCTGTCTCACGATTCAGTACCTGCCAGCGGCAGCATTTTTTCCTTCCGTGTCGTCAAAAGCATGGGACGTGTGAAGCAAAATTTCAAGAGAGGAGCATAGAGGAGCCCATCTTCACTGCCCTTACCGCAGGCTGAGGCCCCCGCGTGGCGGTTGTAGCGAAAAGAACTCTCGGTAGTGTTAAGTGACCCATTCTCCTCAGGCATCAGAGCAGCGATGAGAATGCTATGATAGGCGATGCATGCGTGTCGATCTCGTCCACTGAAGTGTTCCGAGTAGCAATTTGCCCCTCATAGGAAGGGCTCACGCAGCAGATTCTTTTGGAAGAGCGGCATCCCATGCTAGCGAGCTGCTCAAGACGCCCCGGCTGTCCAGCTAAGTTGTTGCTACATGCTGTTGAACTTCATTGTTAGCTTGCTTTGGGAGGCTGGTGGGTGGGCTGGGTCGGCATCTCCCCTGTAATGGAGTCCTTCTTGCGAGCAAAATCATCCCAATTTTGCCAGTCAGGTTGCTAGGTGCGACTGCCGTCTAGTTGACATGTGAAACATGCTTGCTTCGTGGTTTTCTGTTATAGGCTGCCTCCGAGCCAGGCTGCCTACAAGTATAGAGGCGCATGTGTCCTCGGTGTTTGTGAGGGTTACCCTTCACATGCGACTCCAGTCTTTGCCAGGGGCCAAACACACTTCATGGGTCTGCCTCTGGGTCTGGGAGGCTGCGTAAACCCATTCGAGAGTAGCTACCAAATCTGTAGTTCATGCTAAGGCTAGTCAGGGCTAGTCCTTCGCCCGCACAAGCGAAGACCTGTAAAGAGCGTTTGCAAAGTTTGCACCTTCGACCTTCACATCCCGTACACCTCCACTTTCTGGGAAAAGGTTGAGGTCCGAAACAGTATCTTCTTACTTTGGAAGCAAGCACCAGGTGAGGGCAGGAGCTCGAGACAGTCGCTAGACTAGAGTTGAGTGCGCCACATGCACAAGGATGTGACGGTTGTGACGGGGGTTCGGTCGGTGAATCCGTGCCTCTGCTTTGCAAGTCAAAAACTTCGCCTGTGGGCACAAAGAGCTCACTTGTTTGTGGCACTGCAGGGGCCAAGAAAAGCTTGTGACTTCAGCCTCCCTACCCTGAGCTGCACAAGCATTGCGACGATGACAGGTGAGTCGAGTTCTTGCTTCTTGCAAAAACTACGTGAGATTCTGTGAAACATGGAGTGCCTGCTGGCTAGCTGTCTTCCAGCCTGCTCCAGATCCAGTGCTGATCGCCAGCAGCTACGTAGCACATTCAGGTGCGTTTGCAAGTGCTGAACTTGCCGCATGCCCATTGCAAACATCAGAAGGATGCTTGCGTTGCATCCATTGTCTGCTTGGGCTCCCGTATGTCTGCCGGCGTGTCCTGGCACGGCACACACACCTAGTCGAAGTCAAAGAACTGAAAAAACGACCCTGCCTTGATGTCAATCAAGTGTATGGTGCAATCCTCTGCCGATGGCTCGCCTTCTGCAGCCTGCCAAAATCTGCCGAAGAAAGAAAACCTTGCTGCGACGGGCAGTCCAACCAAGCGCCTTCTGGATGACGAAATCAAGCTTACCTGCACGGACACAAGCTCATGCTCCGCACCTCTTGATGCGTCATGGTGTTTCATGCTGCTGATACGCACGTTTGCGCAGCCAAGGGGCTTTGCTTGATTTGTGTGTCGTTCTTGAGTTCCTCTCCTGGATGCAGGGCCAATGCACTTGACTTAGCTCAGAACTGCCATGGCCTTGGTAGACAAGGATCATGTCTTCAACCTGGGTCTGAACACCCCTCGCCACATACGCCCAAGCACGGCGAACACAATTTGCCTCAGCCTCCAGCTGGGATCAGCATCTTGCGTGCGGTGTATCTTTTCAGCATGTGCACATTGTCGTTGATGGAGATCTCCACCTCACATCAGACAAGCAGAGCACCAATTTCCGAATGACACGCTCAAACTTCCCGAGCCAGCGACCCAGATAGTTCTGGCGTTCTTGACATTTGTGATAAAAAGCAGCAAAGGTCTGGCCGGCGGAGGAGCAACCTTCTTGTCGCATCGAGAGCTGAAGGAGCCACTTAAATGGCAACAAGTTTGGCATCTCTGAGGCACACACGTAGTAACCATCCGGTATCGGCTGTGGAGCCGGAAGTGGGGTAGAAGGCCTTGGGAGACTGCGATGCCACGGATCTCACGTTGTTCTCAAAGATGAGTTGCTGGCATGATCAGCGTCAAGCGAGAACCCTTTCTGAGCAAACTGTAGCGGGCGGCGGCCAAGGACCGTGGTGGTACGTGATTCAACACCGCAGCGAGCAGGCATGCAACACTTGTTGATCCCCCGGCACGCGCTGATTGATCGCTTTTTGTTTGGGAAGCCATGTCCGACTCCAGGCTCGGACTTTGTCCTCAGATGAAAGTCTGCGCCATTTTTCGGCACTCCTGCTTGGGAACATTGCTTGACACAGCCCTGGCATCCAACTACTGCAGATCGTGATCAACAAACCTCAGAGGCTTTGTTTAGACACGAAACATGAGCTCTGCTTTTTGCATGGGGCACGGGCAAATTGCATGGGATGTTTGAACTGTCGCATTGAAGCTCCACTTGGCCATGATGATCTCGGGAAACCTGCCGGGCGCAGCACACAAACCCAAACTGGGAACAACCTGGAAAGCAACAGTTCCTTTGGTGCAACAACACTTGCTGAATTTCATGCAGCCTGGCACACCACAAAGCTGCCCGAAGGATCTCCAGGGTCGCGTCTGTCTCACACCTTGACCTTGCTGCCGTACTCCCAGGGGTCGTTGCGCTGCTTGCCGCCCTTCATGCCCCACAACGAAGGAGGTCGGGTCCTGCCACGCTTGCGCATGCCAGCTCCCTTCTTCATGTTCAGGATGTTCTCGGGTGTGGGTCGGATGCGGCCTCCGTTGTAGATCTTTGGGATGGGAATGGTGGTGCCCTCGAACCAGCGGATGTGCCGCTGTCTGACACCCGTTGGCCCAAGAAACTTGTAGAGCAAGAAGTCCTCGCAAACATTCATCCCCAGTTGGTTTGAATCACACACGTCATTGTACCTGCCATACAGCGCCTCGCGATCCCACTCCAGATGGTCGGGGACATCAACCTCGCCATCTTCTTCTTGGTGCTTTTTTGCAAGACCTTGGGAGCTCTTCTTCGGGCGCACCCGGATCTGGTCACCCAGCATCAGAAGTGTAGATGGCACATTCGTGGTCACCCAGCGTGGCGCTCGCCAGTCATCTTCCTTCCGTGCATGGCGGATCTGGATGTGGTTCTCCCGCACCATCCAGCGCGCGGCTGCCATGGTCGGTGCCAGGCCCACTCGCCACACGAAGTTGTCGAGGCGGCTCTCCAGGATCTGCATCAAAGTGTCGATTGGGTGCTTGCGACCCTCCTTGAAAGCTCGCAAGACATACTTGGTGAGCTGTGAGATCTTGACGTTATAGTGGCAGCTGACCCGTGATCTCTCTATCCAGTAGCGACCTTTCATGGACAACTTGGGCGATGGGCGCTTTCGCCAGGGTTGCTTGAGCCTTTTTCTCAGGAGGGGCTTGCGCGACCATGCGGGCATCTCGCCGAATGGTTCCAGGCGACGCATGGTCTTTTGTCGGCTGCGCACCCGAGTTGGGAAAATTCGGACCACAACCTTCTCGGCGCGCTGGTGGGAACGTCTGCCTGCGACTGTGGCCACCAAGGCACAGAGGGCCGCTGCAGAGGCCCGGCCGAGCATGCTGAAGCTGCTAGACCCGGAGCTCGCCTGCACGGAGGGCCGCGCGTCTGCCCGCATCACCATGGGCGCCACCGGCCTCTCACTCCGCGCGAAGCCATGGGATCTGGCCCTTGAGCTCTGTGGAGCAATGAACGACGGTTGAAAGAGCCATCCTGCTACTGCTGCGAACGCGCAGACCCGGCAAAGTCCGGGCCACGCCAAGCGAATCATGATAAAGGGCCTGGCAAAAGCCCTTTGTCTTGGTCAGTAAGTGGCAACAGAATGCACCAAACCACCAAGTTCAATCGCACGTGAGCAACCGGCACGAGTATGCGCTACAGGCGACTGCCCAAGCTGTGGTTGATTCTGTACAAACCACCATTATATAAATAAGTAACTCAATTTACGATAAATACATACATCTTCAAAAAACATATATATATATATATATATATACGCATGTATACACGCAAGTTGTGCATCTGTCGCGCCCCACACGAACAAAATGGACCGTGTGCTACCGTGCTCTCAACAGAAGTTGTCCGCGTCGTTTTGCATTCGGGCCAGCATGCTCCTGCCTCACTCAGCCTCGCTCACACCTTGACCTTGCTGCCGTACTCCCAGGGGTCGTTGCGCTGCTTGCCGCCCTTCATGCCCCACAACGACGGAGGTCGGGTCCTGCCACGCTTGCGCATGCCAGCTCCCTTCTTCATGTTCAGGATGTTCTCGGGTGTGGGTCGGATGCGGCCTCCGTTGTAGATCTTTGGGATGGGAATGGTGGTGCCCTCGAACCAGCGGATGTGCCGCTGTCTGACACCCGTTGGCCCAAGAAACTTGTAGAGCAAGAAGTCCTCGCAAACATTCATCCCCAGTTGGTTTGAATCACACACGTCATTGTACCTGCCATACAGCGCCTCGCGATCCCACTCCAGATGGTCGGGGACATCAACCTCGCCATCTTCTTCTTGGTGCTTTTTTGCAAGACCTTGGGAGCTCTTCTTCGGGCGCACCCGGATCTGGTCACCCAGCATCAGAAGTGTAGATGGCACATTCGTGGTCACCCAGCGTGGCGCTCGCCAGTCATCTTCCTTCCGTGCATGGCGGATCTGGATGTGGTTCTCCCGCACCATCCAGCGCGCGGCTGCCATGGTCGGTGCCAGGCCCACTCGCCACACGAAGTTGTCGAGGCGGCTCTCCAGGATCTGCATCAAAGTGTCGATTGGGTGCTTGCGACCCTCCTTGAAAGCTCGCAAGACATACTTGGTGAGCTGTGAGATCTTGACGTTATAGTGGCAGCTGACCCGTGATCTCTCTATCCAGTAGCGACCTTTCATGGACAACTTGGGCGATGGGCGCTTTCGCCAGGGTTGCTTGAGCCTTTTTCTCAGGAGGGGCTTGCGCGACCATGCGGGCATCTCGCCGAATGGTTCCAGGCGACGCATGGTCTTTTGTCGGCTGCGCACCCGAGTTGGGAAAATTCGGACCACAACCTTCTCGGCGCGCTGGTGGGAACGTCTGCCTGCGACTGTGGCCACCAAGGCACAGAGGGCCGCTGCAGAGGCCCGGCCGAGCATGCTGAAGCTGCTAGACCCGGAGCTCGCCTGCGCGGAGGGCCGCGCGTCTGCCCGCATCACCATGGGCGCCACCGGCCTCTCACTCCTCGCGAAGCCATGGGTCTGCGTCGGGCCTAGGGTCTGTGACGGTGATACAAAGGCCCGGGGAAGAACCCAAGCCACACAGCACGCAACTGCAAGCGCACCAAGCCGGATTGCTTGACGCGACATGGCGGCGGGCTCTTCCAACTACTTGAGCCCTTGCCGCCTGCAGCATGTACATGCTGAATGTAAGCAGGAGGACTCTTAGACTCTTCCCACTTCCCACTGGCAAGCAAGTCAAGCGGGTAAATATGGCTACATGCACGTGTCATGGCGTTGCTGTGGCTGAACCCGATGAGGTCCTCGAAGGTTGTAAAGGTGATGCAGGTGCTGGGCGCGTGGAAAGCTGCACGAGCACCTTCATACAGGTCCCATGTCAGGACGGCGGCGAATTTCATGACATTTTATGACTCTCCCGCCTGCTCCACGAAACAACGCACGAAGGCCCCCCTCACCTGACGTCTTCCAAAAAAGAAAGGTAAATGACAAAGCGATGGCAATGCCATTGCAGACTTCCGTGGCAAGGGCATGTGACCAAATGTGACCAAGACGACATGTGGCTTCCTTGCCATCCGAAAGCTGAGAGCAGGACGCCACAAGCGCATCCTAGGCAGCAACCGCACTTTATGCATCTCAACCGACTTAATGTCAGACGTGAGCACCCGACGATTACGAACCACGAACGCTGGTCAGCTGAATTGTCTGAGCTACGTGCAAAGCATCTCCTAGCCCTCGCAGATGTCCGTCTGGTAGCTCGGCACCTGCATCTGGGAATGGCACATGTCGCCAGCATCAGCTTTACTTTGCCCTGGGAGTACCCGACCACCATTTGACAATTTGCACTCGCACACCACATCGTGGCCTGCTGGCAGGCGCAGCTGTGTCTGGAGCCGGAGCTTTGCCAGGTCCAGGGGGCAAGTCACGACCTCTCTCAAATACTGTCTAGGATCTATAGAATCTTTGGGGCACCTCGAGGCCCTGGCGGAGGCTGCTGTGCCAGCAGAAGCAGAGGCCACCAATGTCAAAGTTGGAGGGAGTGATTTCTCGGAAACAATGCTGTCATTTGGCACATCAACCCGTCTCTCTCGCTCTCTCACTCACAGGTGCTCAGTCGATGTCAGGCCTGTCGTGGCAGCACAACAGAAGCGAAATCCGGGCCGCAGACAGGGTTGGGCTCGTTCGCACAAGCGGCAACAAGTCTCCTTGCCTGCGCACACTCTCTGGCCGCCATGTCGCAAACTACCCGGGACGCAGACCTCCTTCGTTTTTGTCAGCAGACACATCTGGGATCGCTGTGCTCAGAAGCAGCTGCCACACTCCACGCGGTTTCGGGGTTCGCCCAACGGCCATGCTCTCCTTTAGCAGGCTGTGCGCTCCGACGAAATCGGCCGACGGAGGGCTGATGCTCCATCTCTCAAGCCCTGGCCGGAAACTCCCGGCTCAGGTGGAATGACCTAGCGATCGCGACTCTCGAGCTGAGCCAAGTCATCACTTAGTGGACGTGCCATGACCCACATGCCACCAACAAGAAATTGACGACGGCCGTCTCGCACGTCTCATCCCCACTGTGCTTGCCAAAAAGCCGGTCTTCCGCTACTTGACATGGAGCAAGCCCACCGATGTCGATGCATGAACTCCGCACTCTCGCTGTCGCCAACGCCGACTGTGGTGGCAAACCTCTAGCGGAGGGAGCAGCGTAGCCGGCATAGCATTCGCATATACAAGGGAGGACTGGCTAGTTTTCGTCGATTCAGCAATGTGGGCTTGAACCAGATTGGGTGAGTGCTTCTTCATGGGCCGCACTGAAATCGAACAAAACCAATGTAGCAGTAGCAGCGCAAGTGTCAAGAGCTCAGGGCACCTGCTCATAGAAGGCAAAGTACAAAGCCGAGAACGGACCGAAGGAAGCGAGCGTGGCGTAGTAACCCTGCCGAATCAAGCAAGCCAAATGCGTCTCATTGAACCCTATAGCACGCACAGACAAGGCCTTGTAGAGCCCAAGCAAGCCCTCCGTGCGGGAGATCACGCGAAGGGCATCCAAGCTCCTGAAATAAGAGTCTTCTTGGGGGGCAGGGAGAGAGAGAGAGAGAGACAAGGAGCAACCCCCCAGACCCCCACCCCCCCGAGCACACCCAGCGTAGCTCGGCGGCGTCGACCCGAGGCCTGGAGGCGACGTTTTCTTCACTCAGAACACAGCAAATCTAACATAATTCTGCAGAAAGCATAGTAGCCCTCCCCATAAGAAGAGTCAACCAAGGACTGCGGACCACACGCCTGCTTGTTGTGTGGGTTTGAGCGCACCTCGAAGCTGAAGCATCGGTGGTGTAAGCTATACGAATTTGCTACATGAAGCCATGCGGCGCAGGGGCTGTGATGGGCTGCGGCGTGCTCAGCTCTTTACAAGCATGTGCCATCATGTGCCATTTCCGGTGCGGGTTCTTAAGCCCTCTCGAAAAAGGACCGCCCTTGAGAGAACTGACAATATGCTTGAGGAAATAAGGGCACGACCAGGTCTCTGCACCTGGCCACTTCTATGTTCCACTAGAACTTTGAGTGTGAATCTGTGAATATTTGTGACTAGTGCACATGTGCTCAGGTACATTTCCCACCTGGAGCCGCTCCTTGATCACATCAACAGGAACGAAGACCGCGCATGCCGCTGCCTGGCTCGATGTTGCAAGCTTCGGTAGGAAAGCTGCACATGGTGCTTCCTTGAACTCCTACAACTTTCCGCCGTCACCGATGGGGGAACACCAAAGCAGCATGGGCCATGCGTATGATTACGGTACCCTGCAAGAAGCGCTTTCTCTCCGCAGAAGCGGTGTGAGGGTTCCGCAGCCCATCATCCATCAAGCTTTTACTCGTCGATGGTAAAGCCTTGCAGGCCGATTTTCTTGAATATTTTGCGGAAGTCGAGATTGCCCGGCCGTGTCGAACCAGCTATGGCTTGGGCCGCTTGGGCTGCTACCCGGTCACCCAGTACTGGTAGATTCTGCTTAGATTTCTTCTATCGTACTGAGCTTGCAGGCTCTGCTTCTGCGCAGGACAAGATCGCAATCATTTCCAACTCATGCCTGTTGATGGCAGTGGCATAGGGGGCGCAGCACTTGAGGTCTCCGCCAGATCGCACCACACCTCGCCTGACGGAATCACAAACTGAAGAGCAAAAATATGTTGAACGACTTCTGCTGGCAACGTCAATTTGACGTGCAAAGTTCAATCAAGTGACTGATTGCATCCCTCACAACTTCCCGAAAGTGCTCATGGACGGCTGATATCCGCTCATCAACTGTACAAGCCTCGGCTGCTGACTTGGACATGCGCAGACACGAATCAATTCCAGCGCAGGCCCCTACTTCGATGCAGCTTGGGGTGCATGGCGAATCAGTCCTTCCACAGTAGTGGACGAGTCCTGCGCATCACCCAAGCGCCCACAAGACAAGCTCAAGGGAGATGTGCACAGGGGTTTTGATGGGCCGGGTCAGCAGCTGCGGTTGTCCACTCCTCTCCTTATAGACATACATACATGCATACATACATACATACACACACACATATATATATATATGGTCACCCCCCCCCCTACGACAGACCCTGGAATTGCATTTCCAGTCTGTCCAGGAAGGGGGCGGAAGACCAACACTCCAAAATTCCTCGAGTTTCCAAAAATCCAAAAACCCAAAAAACCCAACCCAAGTTTCGGATTTTTGGAAACTCGAGCGGGAGCCTCAAAATCCAAAAATCGAGCAAAATCCTCGAGTTTCCAAAATTCCAAAAATCCAAAAACTCCAACCCAAGTTTCGGATTTTTGGAAACTCGAGCGGGAGCCTCAAAATCCAAAAATCGAGCAAATTCCTCGACTTTCCAAAATTCCAAAAATCCAAAAATCCCAACCCAAGTTTCGGATTTTTGGAAACTCGAGCGGGAGCCTCAAAATCCAAAAATCGAGCAAATTCCTCGAGTTTCCAAAATTCCAAAAATCCAAAAACTTCAACCCAAGTTTCGGATTTTTGGAAACTCGAGCGGGAGCGTCAAAATCCAAAAATCGAGCAAATTCCTCGAGTTTCCAAAATTCCAAACCTTGGGGTGTTTTTTTTGGATTTTTGGAATTTTGGAAACTCGAGGAATTTGCTCGATTTTTGGATTTGGAGGCTCCCGCTCGAGTTTCCAAAATTCCAAAAATCCAAAAATTCCAACCCAAGTTTAGGATTTTTGGAAACTCGAACGGGAGCCTCAAAATCCAAAAATCGAGCAAATTCCTCGAGTTTCCAAAATTCCAAACCTTGGGGTGGTTTTTTTTGGATTTTTGGAATTTTGGAAACTCGAGGAATTTGCTCGATTTTTGGATTTTGAGGCTCCCGTTCGAGTTTCCAAAAATCCAAACCTTTGGGGTGGATTTTTGGATTTTTGGAATTTTGGAAACTGGAGTTTGGATAAGATTTTTTCACGGGTTCTTATATGATTCCTTATTATGATTTAGGCTGCCTATTCAATTTTATAATACTCCTGTTCACTTTAATGGGGGTCCTTATTTAATGAATAAGATTCCTAATCATCTTACTAGCATTCAAAGTGATTTTCAATAGGGTACCTGTATTTGTTTAATGAGGTTCGTATTGAATTTTAAAGGATGCCTATTAAAGGGCTTTATTGGGTTTAAGATTGATTCCTATTCATTTTACTCAAATGCAAAGTAATTTGAATACGATTCTTAGTCATTTTAATAGCATTCTTATTCCTAGTTAGTTTTAATAAAAGTTTTAATAAATTAGCCTAAGAATTTTAATAAGCATCATAACAAACTTTAAACATATTCCTATTAATGTCAATAGGTTTCTTGTTCATTTTCATAAGATGTCGTACAATTTCTAATTGGATTCCGTTTGCTTTGACAAGCTTCCTATTCATGTAAAAAGGCTTCTGATTAATTGGAATAGGCTTCGTATTCATTTTAGCAGGGTTTCTCATTCATGTTGACAGGATTCCTAATAATGTTCATAGGATTCCTACTAGATTCCACAGTGCTCCGATTATGCTTTTAAATCCTGTTCCCTATTCATTTCACTTGGACTCGAAGTAATGTTATTGTAACTCTTATTAATTTTATTAGCAATCCTATTTATTAAAAGTTTTAATAGGGTTCATCATAGTTCTAACAGTACGACTCTTATTGTTTCAAGTTTTAAAGCGTCCACGTTACTTTTTTTATAGAATTTTATTGCCTCCTCTTAATCTTTTAATAGGTTTCATCTTCATGTTAAACGGATTCCTGTTACTCTTAAAAGAATTCATAGATTCTTTTGTAGGGTTCCTATTAATTTTAATAGCATTCCTATGAATTCAAAAGGGTTCCTATTCATTTCAATGGCCTTCCTATGATTCCTCTGAATGTAGGACTCCAAGAAAATTTAATAGGAGCCCAGTTAATTTAATAAGCTTCTACGTATTTCAACCAGGTTCTTATTGATTGTACTAGGATTCTTACTAAGTTTTCACAAAAGACTCGTCTCAATTTCAATAGGGTTCTCATTCATTTTAATGGGTTTCCTATTGATTTAAATGGGATTCCTATTGAACTCATACGAACCCTATGAATCCTATTAAATTTAATAGGAACCCAAGTAAAACCAACAGCAATCTTATTGAAATTAATAGCAATCCACGATGTCCAGCAAATTGTTCAGGTCACTTCTGTTTGAGCACTCGCTCGAGCAATTGCTGAGTGGATCAAATTATGTGAATTAAGCTTTTTGGAATCAACGAAGTTAACGAAAGTGTTTGAAATCAATTACGGTAGACAAATCTGTGAAGTTGAGTAAATATTTAATGAATTAGTAAAACCCTACCATGACCAAACTGGCAGGCCGATCTGTCGGACTTCAGGGAAGAGCATATGGAGACGTGTTTTTTTTTTTGGGGGGGAGGTACCATATATAGATATACACACATATATATATATGTATATACCTATTGTTTGTTAACGTGTCTGGCTGCTGTGTGCAGCAATGCTGTCCGTAGCCTTTTTTTCGCTTCCGGGGTCTGTCGTAGGGGGGGGGGTGAGCATATATATATATCTCTCTCTCTCTCATATGTGTTTTCTCGACTTCCCATCCCCGTTTGAGGGATTAGGGCTTTCAGATCCTTTTAGGGCTTCAAGGGTTTAACTTCCCATCCACCTTGTCTTTGCCACATGCCTGGCTTTCGACAGGGCTTACACAAGCCTACACTGCTTCAGGTACTACAGTGCCTGAGCTGCCTGAGTACTGAGTGCCTGCAAAAGTACCAAAAAAGGCTGCGTTTTCAAACCCCCCCCCCCCCACCCGAACAGAAATAAGAAAAACAGGCACGGAGCGCAGTTGCGGCGTTCCGTCGTTTGGACCATGTTGAACAACAAGCAAAGAATGAAAGCAGAGTGTAAGAGGCCAATGCGAAATCATGCGAAAACCGTGTGCAGGCCACGTATTCAGGCAGTCCCTGTGGAAGTGGAGCAGTGGGCGGGCGCATGGTGAAGCATCAAAAACCATGCAAACGCATCCCCGTTAGTGAACAAGACCTGCAGTGTTTAGAGCACAGGCTCTGGATCGCTAGGGTTTATTTAGGGTTTCAGGGTTTAGTTGTTTTTTGGCGCTTAGGGTTTAGAGCATAGGGTCTAGGGCTTTTCCCCTCCTTGGTACACTTCTCGATTTGTGCGTCTAGGGTTTAGGGTTGTGGGGTTCAGTGCATAGGACTTAGCGAGTCTAGCGATGCATTACCAGCCTGCGAATACGGCATGTGCGGTACCCTCTGTAGCAGGAAGTACTTTGCGCATGTTCGTCCCAAATCAACTCAGAAGCGCCACCGGTGAAGCCCACTCTCGGCAACCACATGTCCTCGGCGCTTGCCACGCGCGGCTCCGGACTAGGAAGCACCGGCCTCGGACTTCGAAGCACACCGTCTGGCGACAGGGTTAGCAACAGAGTTAGCAAGGCTTGTTGCAGAAGACCCGATCAGCCCCTCTGAAATATTCTAACTCCACTTTTAAGAAGCCTGGGTGCCCAAACTCCGCTCCCTCCACCACCCCAGCCCCACCGCCCACAACCACCAGGACGGAAAGCTTCTTCAACTGATGTTTTGCCAACCCATTCCCCCTTGCCCCAACTAAAACACACTTTCTGACGACCAGGTGCAAAGCTGCCTGAAGGTTGCACGCATCCGCACGCTCCAGGTCCGTCACATCTTGATCATTTATCTTGCGGAGGTGGGGCAGCCAGCGAATGATGCCCACCTCAAAGTGCCCGAACTCTAAACGGTCTCCATTCTCAGCCCTTTCATATCGATGACTCTGCAGGGCAGGCCAGGCTAATTGAAGGTGCGATACGCGAAGATTGGCACGGTTCGTGCAAACGGGATTCTCCTCGCGCCCGGGTCATGCGAGCTATGATTCTGGAATGGAACCGCGCCCAGTGCCATCTTCAGGTGCACAGAACTTGGTGTTAAATAATGAAGATTTCAGCCCTCCACACACCCTGTGTGCAACTGGACCAGGCAGTCCTTGATGACAACATCTGTCAAGCGAGACATTCGGCGAAACGGCTCCAGTGCCCGCGGATCCAGAATCCTGTCAAGTTTGGCATCTTCACGTGGCCACCCAGCAAGCACGTGGCACAATTGGTCCAAGCATGCTCATGTCATCTCTTGCTTTCACATGTCACTCGCAGTTTGTGTGAGAAGGGTCAATTGTTTTGCTGATCCTTCGGTTTCGATAGCTGTTTTGGGCCTTATCTGTGTGATTGAGTTAATGTACTCCCCCCGCGGCAGGCCATGACCAGACTCTGACTTCAACTCCAACCAGCACGACGTCACTACTGACTGTCATGCTGCGCTCAAGGTAGCACAAGATTCTGTGAGATTCTGTGTATTCCATTCTCACCAGCGTTCTTTTCCAGGTGAAGGGAAGAGAGGGATTGTAGTGTTAGTCACCAACACTGCGTACGCCCGTGTTGGGGGACGGGAGAGTTTGCCAGTCTTCTTGTCTTTGATGGGCATCTCGTCGCATGTGCTGCTTGTAGGGTGCGTTATTCTCAAAACCTGCACCTGCTGCCTAAAGGATTGCTGGGCAAGGCATTTAATTGGCGGAGGCACCCTCCCCCCCCCCCCTCTAACTGAAGCCGAAGATCTGATTCTGAATGAACGTGATGCTGCTCAAGCCCTTGAACTTCAACAGGCGAGCAATCTCACCGCACAGCGTATCGATCAAGATGTAGTGGAAGTGGATGCTGGTCACAGCACTCTGGTATTCCTCACATGCAAAAGATCAAAAGGCAGGGGGTCACTTCACCTCTTGCATCAGCTTCATGAGCCCAGACTACTTGCAGAGAAGCATCAGCCTTATCCAGGGCATCCAAACCACGGCCCCAAATGGAAAGCTCGGCGACATGTTCTCTGCGAACGTAGCCGTGCCGTGTCATGGAGGCTTTGCCCTGTAGCACAACTTCCCACTGCAGACGGATGGCCTGCAGTACCTCTTCACTCGTCATCGAGCCGGCCTTTTGCTCCTGAACATGGCAAATCGTGGCGTAGCCAACTCACGTCACCCAGGCGGTTTCTGAGCTGCAGGGTGCCTTTGGCATAGGCTGAGACGATGCAGGCAGGACAGGGCGTTGCTGCGGGCCTAGGCAGAGAGCATGTGTCAGATCCGTGCATGGATGGCGATGCGCACGTGCAGAGTCATCCCTGCCATGTCTCTGCCATGTTTCATCTTCCTTCAAGAGATGGTCCAGTGCCAGCGAGTGCTAGACCAATGAGGGTAGCGAGATAAACCCGTCCAAGCCAAAGCGCAGAGCACCTCATCCTTATCCCAACACCGGCACTCACGTCCGACAACAGCACCAAAACCCCTAACTAAACCCTAAACCCAAGCAAGAAGTCCTTACAAAGCCAACGGAAGGCACGTATACATGCGAAACCCTACATGCTAAACTCTGAAAGAGAAGATCTTCTCCCACACCCACTCCTTGCGATCTCCAAACCACAAGCCCACTAGTCAATTCCATCACAGTAGAAGAAAAACCGCCGTCACAGGTCATCCCTCAAAGCCAGGTACATCACACAATCCGGGCCGTTCCTGCAGAACCAACGTGGGTGATTTTCTTTGAATGCTACGATTCAATTCCCGTTGTCATGTCTATGCAATGGGATCCCATTTCCCATTCTGCTAGTTTCAGAAGGAGGGGTCCATTCCATGTATGATATAGATCCTTAAGTCCTTCAAGTATGAACCTAGTCGCATCACCCACGCACGCCTGTCCCTTGAAGGAGAGTGGCATGTCACCTGTCCATACAACCCGGCCTGATCGAATGGAGGATATGGTGATGCTGTCTGTAAGTCCACGCTGGGCCTGCAGTAAGTCCACAGCGATCCAACTGAGACAGTTAAGACATGACTTGAAAAAGCGACTCTAGAGGCTCGAACTGAATAAGGGGCCACAAGGATCTAGAGGGTCTGCAGCTCTGCGGGACGTGCAGAGGTGCATGCATGGTGAAAGCAGCCTCTGCGGCAGTTGACATGAGGTTGATGGGCCCACATGGTGCAGCTTCAACCAGACAGGTGACAATGTCATTTCCTTGGGTCAACGGGATGTTGTGCAGTGTCGATCGCGCTGAATGAATGCAGCGGTGCTTTCAGCTTCATGAGCCATTCCCCGTGGCTGTGAGAGCTGTCAGTCAGTTCAGAGAATTGATGCACTTGCAAGAGCCGCGTAGTCTGCAGCTGCAAGGTTCGATGCTGAAGGCCAGCTAGCACTTGATGTTCAACACCAGGTCTTTTAATTCATCCATAGGCGCCGCGGGCTAAGCTTTTCATATCTTCGGATTGCGTGACGTTTCATGACGTGGTGCGCAGCACAGAGCGTGAATGCACAGGCCTCACAATATGATCATTCATAGTGCATGGGCCTGTATAGACAACATGTCACCCAGCATAGGAGGGACACACAATTCTTGGAACAAAGGCAGCCTCCATGTTTGCCATGCCAAGGCGGTGGGTGCATGCAGTGTGTAAGGAACTGAATCAGGCTCCACGGGAGTGCTAAGGTTGTGGTGTGCTCCAAGCCACTTGCGAGTTGAAAGCGAGACACACCATACTGTCTCTCTTGCTTGTGCTTACGGCATGGTGGTTGCAGCCTAGTCGAAGCATTCATGCATGCCAAATGCCATAAGCACAAGCGCAAGGGCAAAGATGGTGCAAGAGCAACTGCACAGGCAGCAACACCAAGTGCCGTTGGCGCGAACGATGCCGACATTGATGCAACGCATGCATGGTGAGGCAGTGCTGCATGAATGAAGAGTGGAGGCAGCATTTCGCAACAAACCCTTTCCAAAGAAACCAAATCCTTCCTCAACAATAATGAACTCAGACATTGCAACAGTCGCAAGGACCTGGAAAATGTATGCGGAAACAAAGCTCTTCTGCAGTTGCATTTGCGATGGGTTCATTACAGTCATAACACTAAAAACTCAAGCAGGTGGTCCCACCCATTCACTCAGTCACAAATCTCCGCAGTGAATTGCATTGCTGCCTCATGCACACTATCTAGCCAGCTACATGGGTCTTTGTCGGCAGGTAGTGCTCATTGATGGTTCAAGCTGACCAGCTATTGCAAGGAAGCAACTCCTTGTTTAAGTCTGGACTTCCCAACTCACCAATACACAACTTATCCGACTTACTTCCCACTTATCCTGCCGTCCAAGGGTCTGTTGGTGTCATGGGACGCCTGGCAAGACCCTGCAAAGCGCGCACCGGCAAAACATCAAGCCTTAGATTGCGCAGCGGATTGAAAGCATTGCAAGTTGCTATGTGCTGCAATCAATGTCGGAGTCACACAGAGCGATCTTTTGGCTTGTTTGCCATGTGGCTCCCGTGCAGGCCCTTTTGGCCACGGCGGAGGTGGTGTCTGCGATGCCGCTGTGGCGCTGACAGCGCCGACGGCGCTTCTTGCGTCGCCCAGTTCGGGGTCGAGGTCCTGGCCGAGACCGAGTGACCGAGGCATCCCGATTCGGCACCATGGAATGCATGACCGACCTCCACCTCTCCAGCGGGATTCAAGGGCGGAGCTGCCGATGGCGACGGAGAGATAACCAAGCCTGTAGTAGTAGAGTTTGCTGAAACTGTGGTGTAGAGCCAGGAGAACCGGATTGGGCAAACAGGTGACAGAAACTCCAAGAGGTCCAAGTGGCTGCGGATACCGACTGGTGGCTCGGAATCGTCAACTTCGTGCTCTGGCTCCGGGCGCGCCAGGGCTTCGGCAGGTGCTTCGAGCGCAGGGCTTTCGAGCGCGGGGCTTTCGAGCGGGGCTTCGACCTTGCCTTGGCTGGCCGGGAGCCTCGCCTCCTGCGCTTCTCGTGGCTGCCCGCATGGCGCGGAAAGATCTTCTCTGATTGCCGCTGCCAGCCCCGTCAGTTCCGTGCGCTCGGGCTTCGAGGCTTTCGTGGGGCGGATGCCTCAAGAGAGACTTCAGAGAGATGCTCAGAAAGTGGGTGCTGCTTGCACAAAGGGCAACAAGAGCCTTGCAGCCAAGCAACATCTACGAGCCTCCACTTTAAGATTGTCCTCGTGTGTTGAGGAGATTGTGCACTTTGCGTCGTGTACACTTACAAGTAAAGAGATTCTCAGGTGCCAGCCAACATTTCCAGGCTCGGGCACAGGGACAAGATGTCGACCTGATAGGCCTGTGACGTCTGCGTGTGACACATATTGCACTGAGGGTGGTACGGTGTATTCACCTATTCATCTTTCGGCCGGTCATTCAACTTTGGGGTAAAGGATTGGGCACCGGCCTGCGGTTGGTCAGAAACTGGATTCCCATCCAAGGCCAACTCTCGAAGGTTGCTGGCCGCGGACAACCATCGCAAATCCTGGTCAGTCAGAGCCACATCTCCAACCACTTCCTGTGGGTTCTGAGCGCTGCTCACTTGTGATATTTGTGTGTGGTGCGGGTTATGGGTGGGAGCACTAGTAAAGGCCCCGCCTCCGGCAGGCCAATGTTGTTGTGTGACGCAAAGAGTCGCTGCAGCTGCGGCACCTGGATGTGTAAAGCTTAGGGTGACAAGGGTTTAGGCCATGCCCCCGAAGATTCTACTTCTAGAGATGCCTGGTCCAGTCCAGCAGTTGTGGAGATGGAATTGCGTCGAATATTCCTCATCACAGCTTTGGGCATATAAGATGTCAGTCGGGACGACTGTAGGAAGCCGACGTATGTCTGCACCAATGGGACATGCGGCAGTTCAGTGAGGGACGACAGCCCGTCCAAGTTGAAGATGTTCGGGAGAAAATTTCCAGCAAGATTCAGAACGCCTTGTCGTGTGGGGTTCTTTTCAATTTCAACTCTCGGCAAGGTCTCCTCTTTCTTGGACTATCTTTTCAGGAAACTCCAACATCTCCAACAACCGCGGAATGAAACCGACACTTAGGGATTTCAAAGGCGTGCGACAGTCTGCAGCCAAGGGTGCGTAGATGCTTCAAATGTGACACGTTCTGAATTTCCTTGATCCTGTTACTGTGCAGGTCCAAAACGTCCAATTTCAGAAGGGTCTTCAAGTTCTCGATTCGCTGGATTTGATTCTTGCCAAGCATGAGGACCTGACAGAAACAGCGAGCAACACAAATCATGGTGTTGGAGGCATGAAAGCCGTAAATGCCAGCAGAGGTGCGCGCAAGTTTTTGCACTTCTCCTCAGCTAACCCGTGACGAAAGTTACCTTTCTGTAGAAGACCTGCCACGGTAAGCCTGTCCCCAGACGGTGGTGTCTTGCCGCCAGAAAGCTAAATTCTCTATTTCTTGGATCTTGTTGTCGTACAAATCCAGGAAGGTGAGATTGGGCAAGTTGTCGAGGTGTTCAATGCCTCGGCTCTAGGACAGCAGTCCAGAGAATCCCGGTAAGCTTCCCTCACGACAGGCTTAATGCAGATATGGTAGCGCGAAATGGCATTGTTCTGGTAGTTCCTGAAGTTGACTCAAAGCCCGAGACACGAGCAGCACGATATCTTCGTGAACATCAGTGCTAACAACCAAGGCTCAGCAAGCGTAGTCGGCTTTCCTCCTCCAAGACAGGGCAGCGGCGCAACCTAAGCTCTCAACGTTCAAGGCTCAATATGCTCAATGATCTGAAAATGGACATGCTGATCGGTCCAAACTCCTCGGGTGAGGTCAGCACTGCCGTCGGTCCAAATGGAGGTGTTCCGGTGATCGGTTTCGCGCTTTGGCTGACCGCCGCGCAAGAAGCAGCTTTGGCATCCGCGGGCGTGCAACGATGACCAAATCCTCGACAAAGCAGTACACATTAAGACTCATAGTCGACCCGCGTGCAGCAAAAATCCATGCCAAGGCCGTTAACCAGTGGGCCACTGGGGTGGATCGATGTAAAGGCAGTGAAGGTCTTCAGGACATTTCAACACAGCCGAGAAACGGATGTGTATTCCACGTTCTGCGACCGGCATACGCGACAGAGACTTTGGAAGCCCTCATCTTTGGAGTCGTCCACCGTGCCGTTCGACACGCTTGCTTTGGCCTCTGCCTCTCCAAAAGAAGTTGTGGGCTGATGCGTCTGCCGACAAGTTGCATTTTGCTTATGACGTATGATTGGTAGAAGCCCACCACCCAAATAACGACACGAGTACTTGCCTCTCCGCCGGAGCTGGATGCCGATGGCATGAAAAAGGGGCCGAGCGCCTATGATCTCCCAGCAACAGCTCAGACATCCAGTTTTGCGGTGATTTGCAGTGACTTGCAGTGTCCATAACAGTCCATAACACATCTGCAAAGTTACACGTGCACCATGCCTGCACCAGGGCGGATCCTGCAGTCCGAAGGGACTGTCCCACGCGCCCATGGAAGCAACGGACACCGAGACAAGTACCAAGAATTGTAGCGATTTTTGTCTAGTGTTTTTTTCGATAGCGAGTGGCCACATCTGGGACTTGAAAGCAGGGTTGCTTCGTGTTCTGAAAATGCGACCGGGGGCATAACATGCTGCGCTACATCTTGCACATTGCGGCGCGCTGGAGTTCTCATTCCCTGTTCAACTCAGTCGCGCCATGGGCTTCTGATGGATACTCATGATATTGTCAAGTAAGTTAGCTATTTGTGGCCACCTCTCGCTGTGGACGAGCTGAAAGGGTAGCTGTGGCACAGCATGCACGGCTCAAATAAGCTGCTTAATCTGCTTAATCTGCCTATCAAATCTTATCAAGCCAGCGCAGCCTGTGCAATCTGCTCTGTTGTGCACAGGCCGGGGTGATCTGGGGTGCCTCCGCTCCAATCCCAGCCACGAGGTGGCGCGCGAAGGCCAACTCCGAACCCTCAAGTCGCGGCAGAAATTCGATGTCTCGAGATGACAGTCGCTAGGTGCATCAGTGTGGCATCTGGGGCCATGTAGGACTTCAGAACCTCGTACGTCGAAATGTAGACCTGGGAAAAGCCAACGGGGAGTGGCTCAATCCCCTGCACGCAGGGTACCTGCTGAAGGCCGCGCGCAAACGCCAGGAGTGCCGAGGACGGCCACGATGCCAAACCTTTTTGAAGATGGCTTCAAGTTCCACTCCCACTGGAAAGGGTCAGCGACTTCTCAAGTCACTGGGCACATCTGGGCACATTGCCCTCGGTAGAGACCTCGAATACCTTCAGCTCCAAGTCGAACCACAAGGCATAGCTGGACCACGCTGAATGACGAAGTCGTCCAGGCCTTCTTCGGCGAAAGTTCTTCTAAAGCCTCCGTGCTCTGGGGCTTTGCACCATGGACATGACATGCCCTGCATGCGGCAATAAGCTGGGGGCAGGACAGTGCAGAGTACTTCGGTACTCGCTGCCAGTCGCGCTTTGAAGTCTGGACTGCACCAGCTAACAACATTGGCATGGCATGGAAGCTGTAATCCGGAGGCAATAAGTATTTCCAGCTACATGGATCGTGAACATCCGATCACACAGGGAGTGATTGAGTTGTCTCACCCCCCCCCCAACCCCTCGGTGCCAAACCTTGATGGTGTCCAGCGGGTGGCACGGCAGTCTGGAGATCAAACCGCTCCTGAGCAGGCGTCACGCGTGACGACCGCGTGAAGCAGCTTCATGTATACCTTCTTCGGACGGGGGCATCCATTTCAGGACCAGCGAGACATGTTCTTCGCTGTCGCTGACACTCGGAGGTCGAGCGCCGGACAGCGCACTGCCGACCAGTGTATGTACCTACACAATATCGCCAAGAATGCTCAGCAACCATGAGCTTAAGATGGCTTCAGCTTAAACGCAATAGTCAACGAGAAAGTGACTGGCGCGCGCACAAGCCGTGGCTCAGCCGCTTGCTCTGTAGGTGCCATTGCTGGCTGCCCTGCCTACCAGATGCCAGTGTAGCTTTAGCCTCGAGGGTACATGGCTGTTGTTGGCTGCGATTAGATGAATGCCGAGCCTCGTGAGTAGAGTACACAGTGAGCTGACAGTGAGGGTTTATGAAAGGTTTGTATCTGAATCTGGGCCAGATGGTCCGATTCCAGGCTGACCCGTGTGATCTCATCTGGTGATTGGACGACCTGGAGCATGACTTCAACATCCCTCACCACATCTTGACCCATCCTACGATTATGCGATGACACCCAGCAGTCCAACCGCAGCAGCTTATCATCCCACGGGGCTCAATTTTTATATCAGTACGCTTCCTGCTTGTGTCGGTGGTATCCACGGAAGTCTGGGATGAGCCAATCATCAGTGCCTTCCGAAGTATCATTGAGTACTTAGGCACAATGGACGGCAACTCTTCTGCCAACTCCTGCCTGCATGCTGCTCCAGGACTCCCGCGCCATCCACCAAGCGCTCGGAGATCGCACGTGCAAAGGGCGAAAGACGTTCATGCACCGCCTGTGGCAAGACCTGTCCCCGGGCATAGGCTACAGATATCTACAGGAGCCACATATTCTGCGAGCTACACGACAGAGGCTGCAGATGTGGGTTTGACATCAGCGGCGTACCGGCTGGCATGGGTCCAGGATTTCACCGCTGCCACACCTTGGATGCACCAGCAGGAAGTTTCTGATGGCCCAGGACATGTTGCACTTGGCTCACGAAACAAACCTTGTTGTTCATGATGTTCGCTAAGGAGCGTGAGGCTGCCCCAGAGCAAACTGACAAACTCAGCATTTGGTAGAAGTCCTTAGGCCGGGCTGGATGAGTTCTGTTCAGGCTGAGGCGACAGGGCCTTGACAGGGCTTTTAGGCCCCAACTAACCCAAAACATCCCGAACCGACACGATCTTTGTCCAAGAATCTTGTCTGGGTGGATCCGCTGGGAGTGCCCCCATGCCAAACTCGCAGATCTCGGACCAAGGCGCTTCCGCGTGGCAAAGGACAAAGCAAAGCATCCTTCATCTCCTGGTCAAGGCCGGTGCAGTCTTCGCACAGAAGCTTTCTCCGATGCAAGTAAACGCCACCTAACGTGAATATGCCATAAATACGGCCAGATGATTAATGGTATCCTGCACCGCGATCGCTTGCGAAATCAGATCGGCACACCCAGACTTCTAACATGATTTGAGAGTACTTGTGATCCTTACGACTCACGATTCACGACTTGAGGTGGGGGTCTAGATTGTCATGGCTGCCTGCACTTCCATGGTAATGTGCCAGACATGTGTCGTGGACGACCCGCAAGATTCCCATGCGCCTGTGGCTCGGACACCAAGTCAGGTGGCTCCGTGGCATTGAGGTGCGAGTATGGCACGGCCCGAATGGGCGCATCAGCACAGCTGATGTCTTCCAGCGCAAAGTTCACGCCTGAGTTTTTCATGTCGTGATTTCGAGGCAAGCTCAATTTGTGAGCCATGTTTTGAGGGGCTTGGGTTCTCCATGCCACCAAGAGCCGATCGCAGGAGCCTTTTCCAGACCGTGGACTGGCCCTCCGACGTCCAGGTGTAGCGACTGGTACCTGTCAAGCGTCATCGGAACTGTGTCGCTGTCCTACATCTCTGAGCTGCTGGCTGCAGAAATTCCACAACGCTGCGCACTTGATGCAATGCAAGCTGCGTGCTGGTGCCGCCCAAAACGAAGTCGCCCCCACCGCCACAGGCCAGGAATCCATCCGAATAATAGGCAGAAAGAAGTCGGTTGACAGGCTCATTATCCAGGAGGTGTTCCCAACCAGGTATATGCCTCGGCTCAAAGTGATATCACAGACAAGTAGTTCAGTGACTATTCGAGACTCTCTTATTCTCCTCAAGGGTGCATCAGGTGCAACGTTCGGGACGCCCCTCCAAAGCTGTACCGCCGCGGCCCGCGGTTCCCTAGCCTCTCGGGGTCCAAGGCCAACATCTTCTCGGCAACCTTGCGCTGGCAGGATGCCAACGGCTGAAAAACAGAATTCCATCAATATTTCATACCCGGAGAACGAAAACTGCGCCTGTTTTGCTGTCTGAAGGAGCCCAGCTGTCTGTGCATCTGGCATCGCATCCAGGATTACTACCTTGGGCCCCCCCACCGATAGCTGGGAGTGCTGGACAGGAGTGTGTACTTATTCGCGCTTTTGCTGGCCTGCTTTCATTGATATTGACATAAACACGCGAATGCTCTCGTACCTACTCGATTTGCTTTCTTGGCAATTTCGGATTGCCTCGCCATGCCTGGCTGCTGTGCCCTTCACCTTTCAAGCAGACGATCCTTTCACGGTACTTGAGGATGTCTCTACCTTTGTTTGTCTAGAAATTCAAACCCCTGTGTCAAGATCAAGGCATTCCATGGTCAACTTGGGCACCTGCCGTTGCCCTCCCCCGCCGTTTAAACAGAAACCGCCGCACACTAATAGCACGCTCCCTCAGTCTCTGGCTGAAGCCATGTGCATGTGCATGCTTGTGCACGCACATGCGTGCCTTCATGAAGAAAGGCATCCTCTTAGATTTTTCACGCAGTGAGTCGCTCGATCATATCTGATGTTCGTTGTGGCTTGTAGCTTCGCCCTTGCTATTGCTACTGGCATTGTCATTTCCATTGTGATGGGCATTGTTCTTAATAGTGTCGTTGTTACTTGCTACCTGCCATGGCTGCTTGCTCAGCAATATGCGTTTGCAGCAATATGTGTTTGTTGCTACTTGTTAAAATGTTGTTGCAACTTAATTTGACACAATTGTTATTGACCGTGTTTGTCGTTGTCGTGGTTCTTCTTCTGGTCGTCATCATCGTCGCCGTTTTTGTATGCTCAACGCACGCAGAAGCCAAGCAAACACACGAAAGCCTCCCAATCGAGCCCCGAGCTTCTCACTCTCGGACAGGCCGGGGCCAACATTATCCCTTTCTCTCTAATAGTCATTCTCCCGCTAATACAAAAAAACTCTATGGAATATAGGGGGCGACACGTCAAACCTAGTAGCCCTCCCTCCCTCGCTTTCCCTCTCTCCCAAGCATGCGAAATTAGCGGAAACCTGGTAGCCCTAAAGCTTGAAACCTGTTCTATGACCGAGCCAGCAAACAAGGACGGGCTGTTTGCATATCAATCCCCCCTTGCGATTGGCCCTTTTGCCAAAACCGTTTGGGGTTTCTGGGAGGTCTTGAAACTACGGAGGGGGGGGGGCCTTTAATATTGGGGAGAAGGGATGACACTGAGTTGCAAACCCAACTTCTTCCAAGGCCTTCGCTGCCTCCCTGAACCAATGTTCAGTGCCAGAGCCAGGCAGCATGGCTGCCCTTCCTTCAGTGACTCCAACAGATGTCCGCCAAGTGGGAGTCTGAAGCCCAATTCGCTCTCGGGCAGCTGCGAATGACAGACCCTCGCCGAAGTGCTGGCAAAGCCGCTCCCCACTGACCACGAAAGGATGCGCCACCCCGCGGTTGGCCACAGCACTCTCTGATTTGAGGAAGCAGCGGCCCCGCAGATTCTCTGGAACTTGGGGTGCGTTCACGATGTAGGTCCAGTAAGCACAGGTTTCATGAGCTTGGCAAATGTGCCGGCATTGAACGCCCGAGTGGGCGCTGTGCACCGCCACATCTCCACCTGGCAGGCGAGCTGGTGCGCAACACGCTGTTGCATCATGTTGCCAGCATGCGGAAACGACATTGCAATCATGTTGCATAAGAAGCTATGTGTGCAGTGGCTCTTTACAGCTGCAGGCACCAATGCTGCCCCCATAAGCGGAGAAACCACTGAGATGCCGTAAACACCGAAGTGTCACTGGAGTTTGCTCCAATCAATCTAAACCAGGCCTCAGGCACTGGCTGCTTGCATTAACACACGACACAATCTGGCCTGGTGAATCCTCACCCCAGCGGTAGCAGTCGGCAGCCCCACCCAAGGCACAACAGTAAGCTCTGGTCCAAAGGCCATGGCGCCAGCAAGCTCCATCATCACGCTGACAGCAGGATGTCTCCGGACATCGTGGATCGGGCGAAGCTGCCACGCAGGTGAGCAGCCACTGATAAACCACACCTGCGGAACCCGGATCTCGCCGCCCGTTGTGACGTCTTGCCAATTCAATTTCTCTAATCAATAACTTTACAGCGTTGAGTACGTTCCCAATTTGCCCCGATTCCTGCCACAACCGACAGCAGCCGCAAGCGGCTCTTGCTGGACATGGCTTGTATTCGTCATGCCTTTCTAGCGCATGGTCTGTCACTTGATACTGATGAAGTTTGACGAAGTATCTTTCAGCAGCACGTACGCAGGCATACCACATGATGCCGCTGTAGATTCATATACAACACGAGTCTTCCATGGTTTGCCATGACTGCTTTCTCGAAGGCAAACACGCCGCGACTGGCCATCTCATTCAGCCTTCCTGACGCACCTTTGCCGGACATGTGCATCATGTGCTACAACTGCTGCTTTGGAATCTCTCTCTGGTGATTTTCCCTGGCGATCTTGAATGGGCGTAGTGTCCGAGATTGACCTGGAATAACAAAACCAGGCAAAAGCCGGCACCAGCAGCATTGTTAACAAGCCATCGGCTAGAAACTGGTGCAAGGAGCGTGCTCCATGAGGAGACCGGCCCTGCGCCATGCCGGCACGGCGATCGTGTTAAAATTAGTTGCTGGGAAGTTCGGTTCTCGCCGAATATGGTATTCAGGTATTATACACATATAGACATATGGTAACTCCTGCGACTTTCTGCACCTTCCTCATCATGCAGATTCCGGCCTACCACCTGCATGAGGCCTCTAGCAATCTACCGACTCCACCCAGTGGTTCCAAATTCGTGAGCCCCTTGCAGATTCGCCAGGGCTCTCCAGATCTAGTGCGAGTGACACTGGCAAGCTTTGTGGAATCAAAGCTGTGTGATGGCTCTGTGGGCTGGCTTAGCGGCTTAGCCCAGAATGCGGATGTTTCCGCACTCATTTCCACAAACCAGCAACATCACCTGAACGCAGCATGCGACTCACTGTAGCCTTGAAAGTAAAGCTTGAGGCTCACACCGTGAGCCCGTTGCGGCACATTGGGCTTGCTCATCTGCTGAACTGCCCTAGCAGCTGCACGACAGGTGCCATGCAGCGAAAGAGATCAAAGAATCATGCCACCATGTCGTAGGAAGCATCTGCCTCAGCTTCGTCATCGGAGAAGCATCTGCATGCAGACGAGCCCTGTGTACACAGGGAAACACATGCAAAAGCAATTTGCGGGTGGAAGCCCGGAGACTGAGTGCAATGTGCGCTTTCGTGAGACACGGGAGACAGGTCCTTCCATGACTTCGGCAACGAGGACGAAGGCATTTCCGGCATCTCGCCCGTCCTGGGAATCTTAATGCCCCAAAAGCAATGTGTTCCGGTTCAAAGAGATTGCAGAGCTCCCAGGAGCTCACCATGAGGTCTTAGGCTCTTAGGTCCAAGCGAGGTCATGTGCCTCACCTGCACAGAAGATCACTGCATCTACTAGCCCAGATCAAGATGCGCATATGTCCTTTGACAGCGCGTGGCCCTCTAATGGGAGGCGCCTCTGCAGACGTCTTCTCCAACTTCTTGAGCCGTTCATTTGTCCGCCGCAGCTGCTCCTTGAATACTTAGGTGACTTAGGTGACTCAGAATTGCACGAAGAGTTGCTAGCAATATTGGCTTTCGAGATCTTTCGAGCATAGCAGCGGCTGCTTCTATCGGACCACAAGGAACCTAACCCGTCACGCGCTACGTTGAACCGTGGCCATGGACACCTCCAGCATCTCCGTTTGCAAACGGAACTGCTCGGAGACCTCCGGCTATCTCGCACAACGTGCCACGGACCACCTAAAGCATCCTCATGTAGACTGTCTCTTGTTTGGTACATGAAGGTCCCGAGAGTGCTCGAGAGGCAGCCGACCGAAAACTATTCTTGGGATCCAGTCTCGCATTAGTCTCGCACCTGCCGCTGCTGCTCGAGCTCCGAACGCAACAACTTGACCTCAACATTCGAAATTGTTTTGCAAACGGCAGGAGTATGTCGGCTCTAAGTATGGTGCTGTGTCTTGTGAGCGGCGCAGCTCCCGACTTTTGTTGCCAACCTGACCAAATGGTGCAGCATGCAGAGGGGGCTCTGCTTTGGACAGCCAGGGCCTCCTGGTGCAGCATATCTAGCTGCATTTGCTGCGCCTGTTCAGGAAGCACCAATCAATACTTCAACTTTGCTGACGCCCAGTGCCAGTGCCACCTCACAGGTGGCATCAGCCGCTGAGCCAGCTGCGTCGCATCCTGCATCTGAGCAAAGTCTGGTCACGAGACAATTGTACGAGTGCAGCTGCAACTCTCCTGTGTCGTTGACGGTCTGCACCTGCGCATGTCACCCGGTGTGAGGTGAGGTCCTTCTTTCCTCTCTTAGAGATGCGCCCTGAGGTGGCTTCTTGCCTCTGCGTCCACTAGCTCCTTGGGTTCCTTGGACTCCTGGGCTGGTCTGGATCTCAGGGCGACGATCTCGCTGCCTGACGCGGACTTTGTCAATGGCTCAGCCTTGCAGCTACACATAGCTACACATAGCTGCACATAGCTACACCACGTATCTCCATTGAGAATGGCACGCTGGAGATCGTTCTGCTCCTTCAAGCTGCTGACCATGCCTTCAGCCAAGTCAAGCATTCTGTGTCTCTCCCATTTCCAGCCATGATCAGCCTCGCAAGAGCATCTCCTCTGCCGTCTCAGCTGCCTGAAGGCTGGCAATCCCCAGCTTAAATCAATCATTCGCTGCTTGTGCTTCTTTGTTTTGGAGATAAGTTTGCTTAAGATTATAGGTCTTCAAGTATGGGGTGGATGCATACGGTTTCGTAGTCTCACGCTCCGAGGTGCACGGAGCCTGCCTGGTCTACGGTTCCTAACGGATTCTTCTTGGTTCATTTACATGACGTTTCGCGTCTCGCAAGCTGGTTCGCCTCGCTCCTCAGTTCTAAGGGGGTTTTGCATTTTCAGGGATTCGAGAGTACGCCCTCGCCTGAGCCTAACAAAACGGTTGCATGAGAAGATCCGAAATCATGCCCTATTACGACCTCTCGCGCGTGATTCTTGCGAAGTGCGCTCGGTTTGGGGATTCCCCCTGGGTGGGGTCGGAATTAGAATGTACTCCTAAGAGGGTTTGGGGCGGAGCCCCCCCCCGCTTCAAACACAAAAAAAGCAAATGCACCTACTTGCAACTATGCGTTCCTGCTGCGGTGATGTTGTGGCTCTGTGTTTTCGCTCCTTCCTGAACGTGAGCACGTGGGCTCCTTCCGGGCATCTTAGAAGCGGCGCCTAGAGGGCGGGAGAACTCAGCCAGGACTCGCGGGCGAGGTTTTCATGTTGGAGGGGGGGGGGCCTTTTTATTCCTAGTTCGCGGTGCCGGGCAAGGCCCATGGGCTCCTTTTTGGGAATCCCTAGATCTCCAGAGGCGGAATCCTAGAGGGTCTGGGAGACTCCCGCAAGGCCCCAAATAGGAATAAAGAGGGGGGGGGGGGGGGTTGAAGGAAACACTGCCCTGCGCGAGGTTTTCATGACGGGGGGGTCTCCCTTTTACTCCGAATTCGCGGTGCCGGGCAAGGCCCGTGGGCTCTTTCTTGGGAATCCCTAGAGGCGGAGTCCTAGACAATCTTCCCCCGTTTTCCGGGATAGGAAATAGAACTTCCTGGACCCCCAGAGATAGACTGGGGCAATGTTTGGGGTCTACATCGTACTTGCGCTACCGCTCCGTGCCGCGAATGGAAAACTGTAGAAGCATACATAAGATAGCCACAAAGCAGCCAAAGCCCGAAACCCTAAACACCGACGCGCCCCAAAACAACACCTAGAATGAAGCTGCCTTCCGAACCCCTACTTCAGCATCTGCAAGAAGACCATTTATACGTGGTTCTTAAACCCGATCCTTTCGGGCCGAAGGACCCGGTGCACACCTGTTTTGCACAACTGCACTTTCAAACTTCGGGAAGTGCATTGCTCAGTCCTGACTCGTCTTGATGCCAGGTGTGGCAAGCGCAGGACAGACATTGACAACTGTCACGCGCCTGCAATTACATAAATTTCTTGCTGGTTACCAGCAGGAGTTGTACCACAGAATGCTCCGCAGGTATATGGCAACTTCTCTGCACAACCCGGGTGCTTCTTTTTTATAAAGCGGGCATAGAATGCCGCCTGTCATGGCTTCCCTTCAGGACTGCCTCGATGGCAAGCGCTAGGTCTTTGTCCTTGGTTCACTGGTCTTCACCGGAAGTTCACCGTGGAAGCGATGTACGAAAATTGAACTTACTCTCTCTGCTCTCTGGGACTCGTGGACCGGTTTATTTGCAAGTGCCAAGCAGTTCCGAATAGCAGTTCCTGTCATATTGTACATACGGAGATGCCCACCGTTGCATTGACTAGAGCCGATGGCCATGGGCCTCTGAACCACGATCAAGCCGAGTGTCCGTCTGATTCCAAAGCTTGTCTTCAAACTTAGGATGCAACTCCTGCGTCAGATTCAGCATGGCCTTCGCAGCCAAGTTCAGCGCCTGCAAGGGTACAAAGACTCTCCCACCCTGGCTGTTTCCTTGATGGCTCAAAAGATTAACTCCTAGAGAGGCTAGTTCACACTTCTTGAAAACCTAACTCTCATGATCTTACCAACGTGTCTTGGATCCGTGTGATGGCTGAACGATCAACAGCCCAAGTTTGGTGTAGGGTTTTTGGGTTTAGGTTTTTTTGGCTTGGGGCTTAGCGTTTAGAATGTTTGGAACATCTGCGCATGAGATTGAAGAATGGTATGAAGATGTCCGCTTAGCTTCAGCAACGACACGCTGACCTCAGCTACTCTTGGCCACGCGTATGCGCGCCTGCTTCATGGCTAATTCTTCACCACCTGTGCCATCAATGTCGCCGAGGAAAAGTGAGGGACCATACCTGTTCACAATTGGCGGCAAAGCGCTCCAGCCATGCAGGATTCCCGACTCCCGCGGCCCAGACATGCCCCCAAACGCCTCGACGCAAGCAAACCCAGCATTTCCAGCAGCTCGAAGGCAGCCCAGCTCACTCGAAGCCCACAGGAGCCGGCCTCAGTCAACGAATGCAGCGCAAAGCTGGCAGAGTTAGGACTCATTGCTCCAGATGTTTTCGCGACTCACACCCGCCCCCGCCGGTGGCTGAGCTTGTCCCCAACGCTTGGGGATGTTCACACCTGTGCTGCCGATTTGCTCCCGTGTCCCATGTTCCGGTTCCGAGAATGCCCCTACTGGCCCTACTCTAGTCCCATGCTGGGCTGCTTTTTGGGGTTTTCTTGCAGCTTCTGGCGCCGTACGCAAGTGCGACAACGTCTCTCCAACAACATTCCACTTCGCTGATTGTCGGTGGCGGGCTTGCTACTACTTGCTTCCGAACCACAAGGAAGCCAGAATTGCTGCATGCCACAAAAGCACGGCGCGTCGTACTTATGATACTTCCGACAGCTCTGAAACGAGACCAGCGGCCGTCGGCGTAGCAGCTGCTGTTGTCGGTGGTGGGCAAGCCACCTTCAGGTCGCAAAGAGAGAGGCGTAGGCAGACCCACCCGTCTTTGGGATTGTGGAGGTTCTAATGTGCAAGAAGGCTCCAAGAAGCCTCCAGAACAATCATGTTTAAGCAGCAGATGAATAGCAGTGTGGTAAGCCGGTAAGCCGGCAAGGTCACCCAGCTCCGCAATCCATGCAGCTACCAGCTATGCGGAAGATTTGCGAATTTTTGCCTCGCACCTGAATGACTTCGATCCGTGCAGCAAAGTCAGGATCCGACTGGCTTTGTTCCGACAGGTGCATGACTTCCTCAATGGAGTCGAGAAACAAGAGCACGTCGTAGCCTCCGGGCTCAATGCGCCCGCTGCCACTGCAACGCATGCTCTGTCTGTGTTGCAAGTCTACTTATGCTGCACAAGTCCTGGCAGCGAGTGAACGAAAGACAGCACGTTGGATTAGCCCCCGCCTATCCCAATCTTGCGGAAGAAGCTGTCCAGCTCTGAGCCGTCAAACTCCTCTGCCGTCATGGGGATGACTGGTGACATGTAGATCGGCAGGTCTTTGAGGCCATCCTGAGGGGGACGGACACCTACAAACGTCATTCACGTACCAAACGCTTCCAACATCTGTCACATCTTCTAGCCGTGTAGCATGACGGGTTCTTGTATGCAAAACGCCCGAGGCTGCTCTACTGCAATCGCGAGACAATTTCCAATTTGCATATCTGGAGGTGTTCATGGCATGCCCTGACAATCGCCGAGCAAGCGCCGTCAATGGGAGGTGTCTCCAGCGAGCCAGCAACAAGCTTCAGCACACACTTCTCGCCGCGGGCAAGGGCAGCGAAAAGGTTGGCCTTCAGCTCGTGAAGCCTCAGCGAGCAGCTTCTTGCAAAGATGCTTAAGGTGCATTGCTGATCCAGATTTGACATTCTTGTGCTCGCGGAAGCAATGGGAAGCATGCTTTGGGCCTGTCATGTTGGCCCTTGTCGCGGTGCAAATCGATGGCAGGTGTGGGGTGGGGAGAGGTTGGGGTGGAGGCAGCTAAGGTGGGGAGGGTGACTGTCTGGATTCAGGCCTCGACTGCCGCGACGGCATAGGGAGTATTGTGTTTGCATTGGGTGGCAGCCGAAAAGCAACGATCTTAAGCGCCAAAGTCCCAGGATTTCCTCTTTATTCAGCTCAGTCATTGCAATGCTCGGACCTCGCCATGCACACAGGCGTGTGGAGAATGGCCTTCTTGGTGAGTGTTTCTAGTCGTGCCTGTGTCGATGCTATTGCAACCTACTGATCCGCCACTTTCTTTTGCGATTTGCTTGTGACATCGGCTGACAAGCCACATGGTTCACATGGTTGTCGGTAAAACGTTGCCTGAAGCTAGCGCTCAGAGTCCAAACGGCTGTGTGTACAGACAGGAATGCGGGGTACGTCGCAGATTCCCCACAAAGGGATCGGATGATCGTGTTCGGGAAAAAATGGAAAGACAAACGGCTCGGGCGGCTCGGGCAAGGAATGCAAGAATACATTGCTCACATGTCCGCGGCTGGCCTCGTCCTCTCTTGGTGCGGCTTTAGAGCGAGAGAAGAAGCCTCCGCGCTATGTTGATTGCAAAAGCACACGTGCAGAGCCGCGATGGCTTTACGCCAGCATCTCGGCAGCTTTCCCAATTCTGCCTCCAGGCCGAGGACGCCTCTTGCCTGCAAGCACTTCTGCGAAATCCGAGGCCCATCTGTCATCGCATGCCGTGCCTGCACAAGGACCTGTCCGAGGTGGCACTACCTTGCAGAATCTTGCGGATACGTGCATGTACCCCAGCAAACCAATCCAACATAACCTAACTGAATGTTGCGTGTGGGAGAAAGCTCAGAGCCCGTCCTTCATCTGAAAGTCTGCAGGGCACCTGTAAGCAGTGGTGCGAATGGTCGTGGTGTGCCACCCTTTTTGACAATCTCAACCGTCGACCTAGCACACCTGCGGCGCTCATCTCGAATTCGGCCGGTTGAACTACTGAGACTACTGCTGCAGTGAGTGGACATATAAATATAAATATAAATCTATATATGTATACATATATATATAATACATATAAACAATGAATTATCCAGGGCCGGACACGCCCGTGAAGCACAACGTGGCCTGCAAGGTTGTCATGCGGCTACGTGCAGTTGCTGGAACGGCTCCACCCTCAGGCTCGCCCTGATGAAATAGAGAAACCCAACAAAAACAGCAGCAAAACCTCCTCTATCGGCCTCATCGCCCATGATGCGAGAGGCGGCTTCGACTATGTAAGCGCATTGCTGGCTGGCCAAGCCGCGGGGAAATTTGCCTTCTGTGTTGAGGTGTGGCTGTTGGGGGCAAGTGGCTATCGGGTATTATGACCATCTCAACCACGCAACGTAACAAGCTTCAAGCCTCATATCCGGAAAGTGGTAAGGTTAAATGTAATTTTCGGGTTGAAAAACACGGATTTAACAACTGGTTGTATACCTCTGCAGCTGGCCAGGCCCTTATTTATCTGAAAAACCGTCACCGGACTTGAGGATGGGGAGAGAACTGCTAGGGAACCATCAACATGCCTCATACTAGGCTGTGAGCAGAAGCGGGCAGAAACACGAAACATGTGCGTCTCTCCATGAGGTTTCAGACAAGGGATAAAGGGAGCTTATGCGAGTCTACCAGTCTACCACTCGGCATCCGACGAGCACCCTAAATCTTTGTAGCCAAGTTGCAGACTTTGTGACACTCTTTTATCCCCTGCGCATAGCAGTAGTGAGGTCTTCCATGCAGCCGTTGCGCCTAAGCAATCCTGCCGTCACCCGCCCTATCCATGCCTATCCTATCCATGTAGTCCTAGAACTGCTGGCTGTGGAGGAAAGCAGGTTAGAGCAGGCGTAAGCAGGCGTGCCCTGCAAATGCCGAACGCCCATTTGGGTGTTTGGAGAAAGAGATTCCAAGCCCATTACTGATTTTGGTTACTGGGTTTGCCGTCTGACATATGTCATGTCTTGTCTTAGGAGTGCGGACGCGCGCACCCACACAGATGTGAATGAGTGCTTGTTTGTGCATGCCAAGATCGCTGTACGTGCATGCAGGAGGGTGGGGGGGTCCTCGGCCATCGTAGACACCCCCACTCCTTCCCGTCCCACACAAGGTACCTACTCGTGCTCCTGCGGCCGGTTGCTCCTTGACTGCTCCGCGCAACTTCATTTTTTCTTCTCCCCCTCTGGAGGCCTGCAGCGCTTCACTTGTTTTGGTCACGCCGTTCGTGTGCGCGTGACGGGGGCCGGACCCTGCCCCTTTTGTTCGATCGCCTTGATCTTAGTCTCTGGATTCTCTGGTGTTCGCGACGTGTTCTTTTCTGTTTACTTGGCAGTAGCAATTGAATCGGGCACTTGCGAAACAGCCGGGCAACGTGTTGGCAGGTACCATTGCTTGTTCGTTCGCGCTTGGTTTGTTGGCTTGTGTTTTCTGCTTGTGTGTGTGTGCTTGTCGGTTATTGTTGGTTGCTTGCATGTTGTTTCTGCAGATCTGTGTGCATAATGCATCAGGTGTGAATGCACAGGCACATACGGGAATCTCATTTCTGCAGCACAGAACTCTCACCTCCCAAGGTGCATTTCTGAACCACTGCGGTTCGCACACATTTCTGAATGGCTGCCTCTTTAATGCTGCTCCGGACCTTGTGCCTCTCTGGTGGAGGAGGATGCCGTGCAGCAAGCACACCCACTCAAGCATGATTGTTAGTTCCCCCTTTGATATGATATCATGAATCATGCCATGTAATGCCGATACTCCCATACGTTCACAAGTACAATGTCGACAAGGATGATCGGGAACCAGCGATCAGTACTGTACCTGAGTCCAAAATTGTATGCATTCAGCACAGGCCCGGGGTCAGCACGTACGCATCGCCTTCTTTTATCACCCGCCAACAGGCTTCCGCAACGCGGGCTCGAGATCCTATCGGCTGTGACTGTGCGTGCCAGTCAGCATCCCAGGGCCTTATAAGGCCACATCTCTGTGCTGCCATGCAAAGCAGATCCTGTAGACAACGCAACTGCGCCTGCAACCGAAATCAGCTCTTGAAATTCCACAACTCAGGAATTTTGACCAGCCTCTTGGGCTGTTGGGCATACCCTTTTACACTCACAGCAGCAAAACTCCAGATCCACATGTCCCATGTCCCTCAGCCACTCATCAACGACCAGGGTGTGCTCAGATCATTCCAGTGTTCCCATCCACCAGAGTCGGCGGTGTGTGTTCTTGGGTGCGGCAATGCTTGGCAAGCACCAAATCATCGCCTTGCAGGAACTGGGCACAGAATTGCGGCAACATCGCCAGGCATCGATGCGCCATCACAGCAGGCAACACTTTTCCGAACGTTGGCGTCGAGTCCCAGACCTCTTATCAGCACATACGTACGGCTTGAGAACAGCTGTTGGAAACAGCTGCAGCCTATTGCCGCTCCTGTACATGAGCTAGAGTTATAGAGCGGAAGCACAAAAGATCGACATTAACACCACCGGCACAGTGATGTCTTCTGGATTGCCTCACTCAAGCCGCTGGCAAAGCTGCAAGCCATTTCGCAAGCTCGTCCATGAACCTCTTGGGGGCATCCTCCACCTGCACAGGCCACAGCTCAGACATGTGCAACTGCGTATCGCCCCATGCTGAACCATGCTTCTCAGACTGGAAACCTGCCTTGTCAACGACCACGAGGGTAGCACTTTGGCCAAAAATCTCCTTTATGGTTTCGGCAGAGCTCATGGGGTGAATCTGATCATCACGCGCATTCACCACTAGTACCTGAGAAGTGTGAGCTTCCAGAACTCACGTTGCGGAGGTAACTTGGGACGATTTATCAAACTGCTCGAATCCATGCCGACTTGCGAGCGCCTGCTCGCCATAAAGCTTTAATACAACCCCCCCCCTCCCCGATTTGTTCTGGCGAGGCTCTGAACAAAAGCTTCGCGGACTGGGGTAGTTGCACAGTTTGGGGGTCTGCTGGCTTCCTTCTGTGCTTCGGGGCCTCTTTTCGAACCTTGCTGGATAGATAAACACCCCCGAGCCCGGACTTTATGAGTACACCCAACTCCATTTGGGATATGAGGCTGTAGACAACCAAACATAATGAAAATCATTCAGGAAACAAACGTCTTGGCCCAAATCCCAGCCAAAAAAACAATTGAAAGTTGCGCAGCTTCGCTCCAGCGGTCCAGCACTTGCTTGCCAGCTGACACTCCTTTTTGGGCTTGGTCCCTCGCCACCAGGCATGCCAACATCCACGCTAAACAGTTAGCTTGAACAATGCGCACGCAGCTCCCACTACTTCACCAGAGTTGACGCTTGCATTAAGCGGGGCCCACGTAAACTCCAAAACATGCTAAACTCCGTGGTGCGGTGCAGGGATCCCTGTTGCAGCGAGTCTTTCCATGTCTTCCCTCGGTGGAAAATCGGCTCGGGCTGCACCAAGCAGGACTTCGTACTTGATTGGATCGGTTTCACGAACAGATGCCGCCTTTGCTTCCAGCACACCTCGTCTGGCCTGTCTGCCGGCCCACATTGTTGGGACGAGGTAAAGAACGAGTCCACAGACCTTTCGTGGGGAAAGGAGGGCCGCCCAAACTGCTGCTGCAGCACCCATGCTGCATCCACCAAATATAAATCTTGGATCCCAAGGCTGGTCAGTATGTGAAGCAGCCACCTGCAGCATATCTGCCCCCAAGCAGCGCCAATGAAACTGCTCCGGCCCGCCTTTCTCCCAACCAGTGCTGGTGCCGTGACCTCGAGCATCGAATACGACGATCCTGGGTCTCATGCCACTCTCCGGCATTGCCTGGACCACCTTCAGCCACAAGACCGCTGTTCTCTTCCTAGCATGTTACAAGGCTGCTCAACTGCTCAACCACCATGGAGGACAAGGCCTTCTGCATGTTGGTATCAGTTGATGTCTCATCATAGTCACTCATCCTGGCCGCACACTCGTCTCTGAGATGCACAGCTAATTACCTCACAAAGAACTCACTCCGAACGATACGATGCAAACACAACCACATTATACATATAGAGAGAGAGAGAGAGTCGAGACAGCGAGATAGAGGGAGCGAGTTAGCGAGAGAAAGAGGGAGAGAGAGAGAGAGACAGAAAGAAAGTAAAGGAAATAAAAGGAAAGAAACGGAAAGAAAATACAAGAAAATTAATGGAAAAGAGGAAAACAGAAGAGAAGAGAGAGAGAGAGAGAAACAGAAAGAAGACAGAGAACGAAAGAAAAGGTAAGGTACGGAAAGGAAAAGGAAAGGGAAAAGGAAAAGGAAAGGGAAAACAACTAAACAAAAGAAAAGACAAGAAATGACTAATAAAGAAAGAAGGCTTTCGTTGGGTTAAACGGTCCTTTCGCCCAATCCATGGAGGAAAGTGAGCACCACAGGTCGGCGATGGGACCCAGCACTGCCCTTGACACGTGGATGCGTATGGACTTGTCAATGGCTACTAACACTTAGCACAGCTCAGACATGCAAGGTCAACGTCTCCTCCGCGGTGAAGAGTTTGCTGGGAAGGAGGGTGCCATCCACAGCCCGAACCTTTCGCTCGCAGGGGCCTGTGACTGCAGGCGCGGTCGGCTCGGACTCGGCAGCCCCCATGGCTAGAACGCTGCAAGTTGTTGGCCTGCTCTTCCGCAGATTGGTTCTAGATACACCAGGGTCTAGCAGGCTGTCAGCGACTGGACTAGGGCTGGTGTCAACAGATCAGTGACTTCCGCAGATTGGTTCTAGATACACCAGGGTCTAGCAGGCTGTCAGCGACTGGACTAGGGCTGGTGTCAACAGATCAGTGCCTAAACATGCGTTTCGCGAGATTTCGACTCTGAGCTAGAAGCCGAATTTCATACAAGTAAGCTGGAGTTGCTCCCATCACACCTAGCAGTCGCCAGGACAGCGGTTGGCTTGACTTGGGCCAGGAGGCACGCAGATAGATAGCTCCACAGTTGACGCAGCTGCGCGTCCAGTCTACAGTATGTCTACGCCGCCCTCGATTGGCCTGACACTTACTAGCTATTAACCTTTAGTACTTATGCCTGTTGTTCTGTTTAACTCGAGTTTGGGGAAGGACTTTTGCCAGGCCTGCGTGGCCATCTGTCTCCCAGCATGTCTCCCAGAAGTCGGGAGCAAGCTTGCGTCATGCTTCGGGCGAGTCTAGGGCAAGCTGCAGCGTGCAGGCCTATCACGGCTCTGTGATGCTTATGCCTTCGAAGGCGGTACATGCTGCCACATGGCCTTCACGGTACTGAAGTAGACGCGTCTGGTATCGAGCCAAAACTTGCATGCTGGGCCTCGTGATCAGCTGCAGCATTAAGGCCAATGCACACAAACAGCTACTGGCACTGTGTTTAGAAGCTGCATTATTGAACAAGCTTGCAAAAATTGAGCATTTGCAAAGACAACGAGGCGTGGCGTAGTGCAAAGGTAGATTTGGTGCCGGACCTCCTAATGTACGGTCTGCTGCACTGCTGCACGTCATCGGAACCTGAGGATCCACAGCGAGAAGGTGTGCAAGATGGCGCTTATGAAAGCTGGGCAATCTCACAGCGTGTAAGCGCCACCGTAGTCCGCCGGCCTCCAAAGGAATATTCTGACAGCTTCGAAGAAGTATTCACCATGCAAACCCAGCTTGCAGATAAGCCCTGGGCCCAGGGGACGTTTCCCGGCTCTCTTGGGGACGGCCACGCATGGAGTACCCCTGCGACTGCAAGCGTCCCCTCCAAGCACCCCTCGAAGTCAGAAGCATGCTGAGGTGACAAACAGAAGACGCTACAAACAATGCAGGGACCATCATGGACCAACATGAAAACGCAAGGCTCAGCGCAAGGATCAACATAAGGGTGAAGGGGGAGGGGGGTCGGGGGCGCACCGGCGTACGCTTGATGTGGCTCCGAGTGGCTGTGGCCGTGTCATAGGCCGCAGGGCCAGGTGTCCCTGTCAAGGAGTGACTCTGAAGAATCTTTACGGCCAACTTGTAAACCTACACGCATCTCCCTCTGGATGGCAGAAAACGAAGTTTGCGCAGCATCAGTTGAAGGCATGCATGGCAGCTACTGTCATATTCAAGGCACCTGTCTTTGACGCAGCCTGTGCCATTATGCTTGGCCTCCCCAAACACACGGCTCGAGCTGCTGTGGCACGCATCTAAGCATGCTACATCATGCACACAATCTGCTGATGCAAAAGGAGCGCATCGATCTTCCCACCCATTTCCAGCATGCTTTCTCATCAGGTGCCCGGGCCTGGGGGTTGTGTTCGGAAAGCGATGCCCCTTAGGGCGGCCTTCCGGATTCAGAAAAGGAGAACATAGGAGAACATAGGAGAACGAGGAGAGGAATGTAAGGAGAGGGAAGTGTCCACATTTCACCTTTTCTGCTTTCTTGGGAGCCGGCTCTTGGGAGGCGGGTCGTACCTCCAGAAACTTATCATTCTGCCACTTTGTTGGGGCCAGTGCGAGGGCAAAGAAGGGCACTCTCCGGGTCCAGGAGACGTGGTCCTTCCAAACAACTCTCTCGTGGAACTTGTTGCAAAAAGTTCCGGTGGGGTCTGCTTTGCTCCTCTCTGGAGGAGAGAATCGCTGGGATGCTGCGAACCTCTCGGACATCTACTGCAGCTTCTGAGACTTGAAGTGACATTGAACATCTTGGAAGACAACCGTTCACATCACTCAGTGACCACAGTTCGATGCAGGAACAGTCGGCCGAGGCAATGAGCAGTAATGATGAGCCAAGCAAAGGCAGGACCCCCCAAGAACTCCGGCTTTGCGCCAGCAGCTCGCGCGAGCGAGGGCTTGCGGGAGTCGTACGTGCCAGGCCTCCGAAACATGGCGCATAAAAAGGCATAGAAGTTACCCACTTCCAGCAAGATGGAACAGGTGAGCCGGGTAAGTCTTCTGCCCCACTTCGGAGGGCGTTCCGCCAGTCCTGCCGAGTCTAGTAACTAGCTGTGGTCAAAATGCACACATGTGCCGGGGGGGGACTAACATGCTCCATGAAAATCGTCAAACTCCGAGTGGCCGGCCGGTTGGCTTTGGCGGTTGCGGATGCGCCAGGAGAGAGACTCCGGGGACCTGCTTTGGGCTCTGTTGTCAAACTTAAGCGTGACAGCACTTAGAGGACCATGTCGGCATCCTCAAAGTAATCCCACCAGTTCGCACCCCGGAGTTGCGGCAGGCGCCCGAACTACTTCAATCCTGACGATTTGAAATTTTGAAATTCCCTGCCTCGCCATCCCGAGTTGAAACGTAAAGGCTACGTTAGCAGGATGCCACCTGACCCTTCAGGCCGTCATGATCTTGGAAGTTCGGCCTTTTGTCAACCCGAAATACGCCTTGTCCACCCGGGGTGTGCTTTACAGACTTTTGAGGCGGGAGTGTTGGGGGCCGGTGGGGGGAGGGGGGGTGGTAGCGAATGAAGCTCAGCTCCAAGCTGGAAACGATTTTCCTGGCCTCAGGGTGCGAGCATCGACAGCCAGAGCTAGGCCCGGCATGAGCAGTACGAAAGCCGAAAGACAGGCGGAAGTCTGAGCACCGTTCCGTGGAGGACCCGAAGCCTCACGCCACAAGGGAGTCAACCACACAGCAGGCATGCCGCGTCGTGTAGCGCGCGCCGTTGCACCGAATCGACCCCATGTCTACCGGATGCCATGACCTTCCAAGGCCCGCCTGGCATCTCCATACCGTTGCCACTCTGCGGACGACCTCTGTCTGAAAGGACGTCATGCTCTTCTGGCGCTGAGATACTGCGTCTACTCCCAGCGAGGCGACATCTATGCAGAACTTAAATCTGGCAGTGGACCTGCTGCAAGCTGCTGGACATGCCTGAGCAAGCAAGTCCCTCAACCGCACCTCGCCTCCAGCATATGGAACATGTGTTCTTCAGCAGTTGCAGCACACCTTTTTCAGACTCAGGACGCGCCCTTTGCTTAAGAATCTTCACATCTGAGTGTTATAAGCTCAATAGCTTAGTGAGATCCGCGCAACGTGTGTAGCGCGCTTTAACTGACACGCAGATGGGCTAGCTCAGTCTATCTCGAAGTCTTTCTTTACAGCTTCTGTGTCTTAGCAAGAAAAGTGTGACTCAGCCAATATGAATTCCTGCCACATATGCTTTGAAGAGCTCCCCGATCTCCTGCCAAATAACCAAAGCAGGGCATGTCACCAAGAACCGTTCTGGGTTTGAATCACGATGCTGCTTCATGCAGTTGCAGGCAGTGAGGCAGTGACGCAGATGGCTGGCCAACTTCCAGCCACATAACTACTTGCTGTGGCTTTAATATGTTCAACTGAATAGCCATCGTCCTGCACTCGCTGTTCTCGTTCGTTTCCTTGCAATGCCACACTGTCACTGCCACGCTTATGCTACATACATCGAAGCGTGAGCTCTTGCTGCCTGGTGCCAGGCACTCGTTTTTAACACAGCAGATGAACAACGCACATCTTTCGAGCCGAAGCATCTGTGCATCTTCTGGAGCTTGCCCTCGCTCGCAGCCATGAGCTGTGCCTTGTAAGCATTGCTGGCTCTAGCCAGTCGGTGAGTACATGCCACACGCCAAATGCCTACCAGCCCCTGAAGTCCCTGATGCCTGAAGTGCTCTGAGCACGAGACTTTGGAGGGTGGCTCTCGGACGGTAGGTTTTGGCGGGTTGTCTCCAGAGGGCCTGCAACGATGGCAGTCCTCTGCGGCTTTTCAACCATGAGATCAGAACTGTGCGCACAAGCTTGCCAAGGCGCTCATAGCGGAAACCTCGTTGGACTTTCATGCTTGTTGTGCTCTACAAAGCTGGACCGGCACATTGCATTGACATCGGACAGCACTCTGCAAGCTACTTGTTGGCAAGAAGAAGGACCGCTCTTGGAATGCATCTTTACACGCTGAACGATCCTATATGGGGCACAACAAAAGTTCTGCAATGCCGAGGCTCAGTAAACCATGTCTCTGTGAGCATTCTGGGCCCTGTAGTTCTGACCATCCTCGGGTCGCCTGGTGCGTCAAAAAGGACTGGGGTGGTGGTGCGTTCAGCAGGATGGCTTCTAACCAGACCACCCTTACCAACGCATGCGTCTGCACACAGAAGAAGCATGTTAGCAGATGTTAAAGCAGACTCCGTCCCCATGGATCCCACTCTCTTCATCTCCCCTCTGCTGGGGCCAAGTTGCCGTCCCTTGTCGCGGCGGTCACCATAGGATCGCCGGTAGTTTCTGAGCCTTGGCTGCAAGGGATTCAGGGCTTTAGCCAAGGCTTGTGGGGGGTCATATGGCATGGACTTTTGGTCAAGGGTTTTATGTGAGTCTGGCAGCTGCCACTCTAGGAAAGGGAAGGTCTCCACATGGATGAACTCGCTCTGCTGCCTGGGTTTGACACAGCGTGCGGGCTCAAGCCAGAGCTGTGCCGTGTGCCCGAGCTGCACCATCACACCAAAAGGTTAAGGCACGCCCCCAGGATAATGTCGGAATACCGCACGCCTGTAGCATTGCAGTTCGAGGCCACCTAAGAGGAACAGCACAGGCTGAGGACACATCACACCGAACGACGAAAACTCACCACATGCTGACGACATACAACCACCCCAGCAGGGCGCCTTCACCACTCCGCCTTTCTTCACGAAGCCCCGCAAGGCTCTAAAGAACAAGTGCCTGAAGCTGACTCTCGTGTGACTGTACTCGATGCATTGCGGAGAATCACAACTGGCATACTCCGAAAAGGGCGAAGGGCAGCAACACTGTTTTGCTGACAAGCTGCATCAAGTTTTCATGACGCCAGCCTTAACAAGCCCGAGGCTAGAAGACACTGCCACCCCACAACAGGCGTGCTCCCACTGGGCTTCTGAAATGAGCTCTGCGCGAACAAAGGGATGGCCATCAAAGAAGCCCTGGATGGCACCTGCAGCCACTAGAACCACCTTGCTGCCATCGCCTGTGTGCCACAGAATGAAATGGGCAGCCTGCATGTGGAAAATTGTAGTACACGGCTCCAAACTTCTTCTCCATGCCCTGGAACCGAGGATCCACGGCCAGCCTGTCGTGCGACGGGTATGCAAAACAAAGCCGGCAGCAGCCTCTGAAAGCAGCTTGACTGTAACTCGGGCAACATTGGGCTTTGAGGGGTTTGGGATGGTTTAGGCCAGAGTACCTCTCTGCACGGTGCAGCGGTTCGAGAGATTCGAAGCGCTAATGTGTCGAACTTGCATGTCGGCCAGCACGGCTCAGTAAGCACGATCCTTGCAATATTCCAGAGTGTAGTAGTAACACATGAAACCTGGCCCGGCCATTCGATCCCCACAGCTCTGGCAATCACCTTAACGGCAAACGATCCACAAGCAACACTGCGCTGCCTGGTTGCATCCACATTGTGGAGAACTTCAGACCTGACGACACTCTGCACAACTTGCTGCTACATCTGCAGTGGAGGCAGCTAAGTGTGCCGCATCTTGTCTTCAAGGAACTTCACAGTCTGGTCAATCTCCACATAGCGCCTGTGCTGTGTGCGAATAGAACGAGGCCCAAACCATCATCACTTTGAAGCTTTTGGCAGAAAACTCCCCATGCCGCACGAGGGTCTCTCGCAGGATTTCAATCGTCTCAAAGGTGGTGGCAACGACGCGCCCAACATGCCCAAGACCTGTCACGATGCAGGCTTCGAATGAGCAAGGGGCCCAACCAAAAACGACATGTTTCGTGATGCTCCGGCTCCAAGAGTGGGCAGAATCGCATGCGGGACCTTCCCGATGTTCTGCAAGCAAAGCGGAGAACGTCAGGTTGGCATCGCCTGGGCGCAGCCGGGGGGATGATGGCTTTTCAGGGCTCCGTGACGCGAACTCAGCCATTGGCCGAGCACCAGCGCGTCTGCCATTGAGTCGATCAACTCCAGCCTGTTGAACCTCTGCACAGATCTGCAGCAGTAGTGCTGTAGAGATTGTAGAGATCTAGCCGGTCCAAAGCCTGCTGATCGTGAAAAGGCCAGGACTGTCAGGCAAGGCATCCTGGTTCCGAGATGCAGAGAGACGTGATGAGGCGAGTCGAGGCAACTTTCTGTTTAACTTGCATAGCCAGGCTCCTCTGTCTTCTCACTGTCCTCCGAGACAAGCTGGGCTGCTGCCTCGTCCAGCAGTTCTAGGATCGGCCGCTTGCCATCATATTCTTGCATCACATATCCTTAGCGGCGATGCATGCTGCATACGACCCAGCTGCTGAAACTGTTCGGTCAGTCACTTTGCCCGAGGTTCTCAAGTTCTTGTGGTTTGCTGATCTCAAGCGCAGGATGTCCTCCTCGCTGAGGTTCCGCCTGCACGTCACGCTTCAGAAGATTCTCACAGGGTGAAAGGCAGGAAAACCAAAAAACAGAAAGCCCGGGGCGCCTCTGAGTCCAAGCTTGTAGGATGCTGACCACCTCTTTGGAGCACAGCTTCGCTTCCCTTGCCAGGAGCAGCCTCTCGTTCACCTGCTCGGCAAAGGACTTCGGATCACGTCCGTTGGCGCGCGGATGCTTTGCCTGGCACACGGCGCGAGCGAGCCCCAAGGCAGCTAGCCTTTTTCACAAGGGACTCGACAGCTGCCCTTACTTCCATGCTGCCTGCTTCTAAAGTCTGATGTGGCTCAGTCCGCCGAGCTAATTTCATGTAGGGTAAGAAACGACACGTAGGCAAGGGCATGCAAGAGTGCGCCAGGCGCACCGCAGGCTTCCAAGGGGTCTTGGCCACCTCTTCGACATCCGCCAGCTCAGCGGTTTGCATGACGTACCTCTCAGGCTCTGCTCAGCTGACTCCATAGATCGTTAGCTCCAGTCATGCTCCTCCTCTCAGCATTCGCCTCCGAAAAAAATCACCCGTAAGTGTACTGTACTAGATGATTCTATTCCTAAATCCCTATCTTTTTGTACTGCTATAGTTACCACATTGCTTGTAAAGTATTATTGTATTGCTATATTGTCAGATTATCATGTTTATGCTTGCGGTGGTCATATGTTCTTATAAGACCTAAACACGTACAAAGTAGAAGGCCCTGCGACGTCTCGGCCTCACCGCAGGATCCCAGCTCAGCTGCCAGCGGTCCAGGAGTCCCTGCCGTGGGGGCTCCATCGGCTCCTCGCGTCGCCTCTTGGCATCGGGCTCCTCCGTCTCAAGGCCTTGAGAAAAAAAGGGGTCACGAACGAGACTGTCACGAGAGGGATCGCAGTTCGAAGCCTTCCTCCCATCGTTTATGCATCTGTTTTTTTTGAGCCTTCGAAGTTCGGGGGATTCTCGTGGTGTCGTGAATACAGCTACGATCGGCGATCGGCGACGATCGGCAACCTTGCGACCTGTGCTCCAGGACTACGCCAAGCAGCTGCCGTACTTCTTGTCCAAGACCCGCTTCAGGCTCAAACTGCCTGGGCAAAGCATCTTGATTTCCCGCTGCAGGGACCACTGCACGGTCAAAGCAGATTGAGTAATGATTGAGTTGGGCATTTCCCAAAAGAGGGGTACCCCTTCTACACCCCAAGTAGAATGATAATCCCTCAAGGGCCGCCCCCCCCCCCCCCCCCAAAAAAAAAAAAAAAAACCTGTTAACGGAGAACCCCCCCCCCCCCAGTCAGTCAGGCCTTGGACTGCCTCCCGCATGTCCTCAGGGACATCCGACAGCTTCAGGTCGTCTTCCCTTCCGGGCACGACCTCTTCCTCGCTCTGGTCCTGCTGCTGCACTCATCTGCACTCCTATGCCCTTCAGATTCCAATCTCTTAGAGCTGGAAATGTCTCCGGTGGATCCCCACCTGGTTCGGTTCAATCTGCTCTCCATCTTGATTTCCGAGCTCCCCCAGCTCTTCGAAGGCCTCTTCCAGCTCCTCCACCTCCTGCACTGCCCGCACAATGAATTCAATGGCTGTTGCTCTCTGCAGCTCTGTGGCGAAGTCCTAATTATGTGGGATGTTGTTGCTACACCCAACAGCATGCAGGCAGATCTCAGAAACAACATCCCAGGCGCTGGAAGCTCCTCTTCCAGGAACTCGTCATCTTCGACGTCCACCTCCACAACGTCACCACCGCTCTCGAAATCCAGCTGTCCCCATCCCTGCAAACAGTCTGGTCCAGTACTGGTCCAGCCGCACGAATCTGAACAAGAGATGCCCAGAAAGCCATGCGAGGGCCTCATTCTCCTCCCCGACCGACTCTTCCTCCTCGTCTAGAGCAGCCCACGGAGCCACGTCAGCGCCCGCCTGCCACCGTTCCAACCGAGCATCACATGAACTGCTGTGTCGGAACTTCGGGGCGTCCTTGGTGGGAGCGATGTCGTCCTCCTCCTCAACTGGCACCTCTACCTCGCCATTGTCCAGCTCGATGAGCTCCTGATTTGTCAACAGGCTCGGGGACATTATCTGGGCTTTTTGTGCTCCGTGGCGCAGGATCTCCTCACAGAGCATGTTTAAAGTTTTAAAGCGCACATACCTTCCTAATCCCCTATAGTCCTCTTCTCCGACGGACTCCTTCTCGTCGTCCAAAGCCGCCCATGGGTCGAGATCACCACTCATCGCATTTCTATAAGACTGGGTGTAAGCGAGTTCCGGATTGCCCCTTATACTCGTATATGCATGACAGCATAGGCGTAGATAGCCCCTTTCTCAACCATTGCTCGTTTTTGTTGCCTCGCAGTTTGCTCTAATTAAACAACTTGTTGGTTCTTGGCTGTCTGGGCTGCACATCGTGGCAGCTGAAGCTGCATCGTCCGTCATGAGGCCGCGCGGCTACCAGGTGGCAACAAAAAAGGCGTGATCAAATTGGCTGGAGTGCAATGACTCATGGCATTTCCTTCGTGCCCGAGCGCAGCGCATAGAGCCGGGTTTCGACTCATAGTCTCCAGGCCTGTAGGCTCTGCAGACAGAACTGGCGATCACAGTCGCAGTGTTTTCAGAATCTCTCGAGCCCCCACCCCCTCCCCTCAGTACTCCCCCCCCGCCCCTCCCCTCCCCTCCCGCCCTGGAGTGGACTCTGGGGTCTCAAAGCGCCCCGTGGCTGTGGAGCAGCCGAACGGCCACGATGCCTGGGGCAAAGTCAGGGACTTAGCAGACTTAGCATCAACAGGCACACCGAAAATGCCGCTCCCCCGAGCTGTACACTGTGAGGATCTTTGAGGCTTAAGTTGAGGAACCTCTTCAAGGGCCATAAAGCTTCTGTGGCTCGCATGCATGCCTGTGTGCCTGTGTGCTCGGCAAGTCTGATGTGCAAACGCGGCTGGACCGCGGGACTCTTCAGCTGAGAGAGGGGTGGGGCACGGTGGGGGGAGGGGGGGGCCAGCTACTGTGGCAGTTGTCCATCTCGACATGCGCTCAGTCAGCCATTTGTAGCACATTTGATGACATGCACCACACATGCACGCAGAGACAGAACACACAAAAAAGAGGCGCCTGCGTTGAAGATCGCCTGCGCAAGGGACAAAGCACTTCCTAGGGGAACGTCAAAGGCGCCACTCGCCGCCAAATTCTCCGTTTTTCCCGCCACTCTTTGACAGAATCCAGAACTGCCGCTAGCGATGTTCGCCGGCTCCTGAGGCGATTGGCTCTTTGTGACTCCGGTGTTTCTCGTTATTCGCTGTGTAGTTGTGAAGAAATTGGAGCCCAACAGTGTTTCGGCCGAAAAACGCAAGACAACTGCCACCCACCAAGTTCCAGTCAAGTCCTTCCAGCCACAATGTTACGGGATGGCATTCTGTTACGAGTAGCATGCTTTTCATTCATGTAGACTTTGCATGCGGGATACTGCATGATTAGAAGGGTCACGTGCCTGTGTAGCCCTCTCGGTGAAAGGGTCTCTTCCCCGTCTCATCTCTAGTCTCTAGTCCTGTCACTCAACTTAGACCCTCCTCTTTTGTGAACGCAAAGCCGCAAAGCCCGTACAAATCCCACTCATGCTGCCAGGGCCGTCGGGGCGCTCTTCCACTGCCAAACGTTGCTCGTCGCGGAGAATTCGCAGAAAGCGAGAGTCAAATCGATGAGACCAGCGCTGGCACATGTCTTCCAGCTGGCCCTGCGCATGTGCTTGGAGTAGGTCTTCCTGAGCTGAGGACGTTGAAGCCCTACCCTACCCAAGCTGCCCAAGCTCTGCTGCATCTTGCTGTGTGGGACAAGCCGAGTCTGCTGGATTGGCACAAGATTACGGGCTTGACTGCTGCCCTTATTGCCCAACCCGGCCCCCGTATTGCAGCACTCACGACTGCAAGGCGAGACTGGCTACATCCGCACAAGATGCCCTCCGTAATTCTGACTTTCCCAAACGCAGCTAAGCAGAGCTGTCAAGCCATCTGAGATTCTACGACCAAGACATATCGTTGACGTACTTCTTTGGCCACTGTGGTGATGAACACCTCCATGGTGACCTGACCTCGGTGCGACGAACAGTCTCAGCCACACACCTTGTGATACATGTTGCCTATCAAAATATCCCCCATGTGCAAGGTCACACATAGCGCATCAAAGGAAGCAGCCGTTGAATGGATCCTCAAGGCGTAGCCCGATCTCCTGGCATCTGGTGGCATGGCCTTTGGCTACGGCGGCTACGGCGGCTACGGCTGCATGCGTCGTGAGCTGTCCTGTATGCCCAGCAGCCCCCAGGATGCGATGAGTTCCTTGCATGGTAGCCATGGTCCCATGGCGAAGAAGAACTAACAGCATTCCATTGACAGAAAGTACACGATGCCAAGGTGCGATCAGCACCGTGAGCCAGCCGGTCTCTGCAGCAAGGGCCAGCGGCAAACTGAGCAACCAGACCACCAAGAAACGGCCAGTGTGCCTGACCTGCTAACGGATGCTGACGGATTGGGTTCGCTTAAGAGGAGGTTAAAGAAGCTTGTGGGGAAGCTCTTGGAACTTGAAACGCTGAGCTGCTGCAGCTTCATCTTATTCCGGCATGCGAATGGGGAGTCTTTTGCTGCCCCCTTATTAACATGCGAGTACCTGGATCCAGAGTACTTAGCTTCGTGACTCGACTGGGGTGCAGCGTCGAGGCACATAGCTTTGTGGCACGGGTGTCTGCACGACACTTTCGCAAGGGCTGACAAGATCGGAGAGCTGCTCCACATATTTCAACAGCAGATTCCGCTCCTTTGATGTCATCATGGTTTAGGGTTTAGGGTTTTTTTTGCCACCCGACTAGCCACGGCAATGCGGGGTATATTGGTCGGAGAAAGGAAAACCGCAACCCAAGGTTTAGGGTTCAGGGCTTAGGGTTTAGGGCTAGGGTGTAGGGTTTATGTCATCATCATGTTGTGCGTGGTGCCATAAAAGGATATTGAGAAAATCTGCAGGAACTGCGTCGCCGATGCAAGCATGATGCAAGGCTAGGCTCAGATAAATCCAGCAGCAGTAGATTGGAGATGCAGTAATGCACGCGGTCCAGCAAAGCCAGTGGCTTGTTGACATCATCCCGCCTGATGTTGAGGAGCTTGGTGCGCCGATTCTCGAGGTGCTCCCGGAGCACTTCAGGGAACAGGCGGATGTCCTCCGCAAGCTTGCGATGGATTTCCTGACAAGGCTTGAAGCCAGGAAGAAGAAGCAGCACTGACTCGGGACTCGGGACACAGGTCAATCAGCCTTCATGGCGCTCAGAACCCAAGACTTGCCCAACTCCCTGCAGTCCAAGCACTCTCGGGACGCGCTCGTCATGGTAAAACAGGGCGCGGGAGAGACTTCTGCAAACGCTGGAGATTTTCCCCAAGTTCGTCACTGCTTCGTTGAATCTGGCTATGGACTGCTGCGTGCGGAATGTCAGGAGCAAGCCAAGTGGAGTCACCAAGAACTGGTTGAGCCTCTCGGGACAACATCCCAAGAATCCAAGTCATCATCATCATCGTCATCATCATCATGATCATCATGATCATCATGTCATCTTTTTCGTCTTGACATATCCTCGATCATAGACTCTGACCTCTGGTACACGCCTCCATGCGGTGTCTGGGAGTGCGTGGTGCCACGAAGAAAAGGCAGCGCAGCATGCAGCCCAAGCAGTGCCTGGTTTCAGGGTTTGTGCCACCCAAATTCGGGAACCAGAAAATTGACGGAAAATTGCCAAGCTTCCGGGTCTATTCTA